>CAEMYA010001186.1:0-18512 GCA_903131615.1 Diplodus sargus
TTTGAGCAGAATATCACTTAAGAAAGCATGTTTGACTGAAATATAGCTTAGTGTACATTAACCTTCAAAAACAAGCTTCCAGCGCTCTGAAAAGCTTGATTTGGCCAGAAAACACTTCTGACTGAAACGAATGAAAGAACAACTGAAACCATGTTTAGATAGTGTAATCATGTAAAGTTGAGCCATTTTGAGCAGAATATCACTTGAGAAAGCATTTTTGACTGAAATACAGCTTAGTTCATCATTATGGCAAAAACAAGCTTCTCGCGCTCTGAAAAGCTTAATTTGGCCAGAAAACACTTCTGACTGAACCGAAAAGAAAGAACAACTGAAACCATGTTTAGATAGTGTAATCATGTAAAGTTGAGCCATTTTGAGGACAATTTCACTTGAGAAAGCATTTTTGACTGAAATACAGCTAAGTGTACAGTAACCTGCAAAAACAAGATTCGAGCGCTCTGAAAAGCTTAATTTGGCCAGAAAACACTTCTGACTGAAACGAATGAAAGAACAACTGAAACCATGTTTAGATGCTGTCGTCCTGTATAAGTTCGTCATTTGAAAAATGAGCTGGTTGAGTGAAGAAAAGGCTAAAAGATGATGCTACATCATGGATTCTCCTGGGCCCTGGTATCATGCCGGTGGGTGCCTACATGTAGCAGAGTCTCAGCATGAGATGGAGACCACACTTGCCCGTCCACTGACTTTTAGGGTGGACAGGATCCTCTTTGCCCACTTCACTCTCAGAGGATGGGTCAGAGGCACGCACAGAGGTGGAAGACTCCAGTGAGCCTTCTATGTCAGACTCACCCTCGAAGCTGGTGTCTTCCTCTGATGAATCCTGCAGCTCACTGTCAGATGAAGGCTGCATGACCATTTCTGATGCCTCTTCTCTTCTGAAATGCCTTTTCACTTTTGCTCCTTCGCTGCTCACTAATGAAATGACCCCTCAGAGGAGTTGCTTCTTTGGCTGTGAAAGCAGCCAGGTGCATAAACACACCAACAGTTGTTTTTGCTTTGTTTTTGATTGCAGCAAAGGCACACTGCAAAAAAGGGGGGTCTAAAAACAAGATAAAAACACTACATCTGAGGGAAAAGGTACTCAAAACAAGTGAAATTATCTGTCCATGCAGCAAGATAATTTCACTTGACAAGATTTCTTAAATTAAGATTGTTAAATCTAGAATTAAGAATGTCTACAGAGGTATTTGGAAGGTTTAAAATAAGCCAAACATGCTGGTTTTAAGATGAGATTACTTAAAATGTAACTTTTTACAATCCTAAACTAAGTGAAATATGCTAAATATAAGCATAAAATGCTGGTTTTAAGCTTAGAGATTACTTAAAATTCAACTTTTTACAGCCTCAAAACAAGTGAATCATAGCTGTTGCACAGCAATGAGTTGGGTGCAGACTATTCATTGGTTAATTCTGGTCAGCCATCATCATCATCTTAGCTGGGTCTCGAACCCACAACCTCTGACTCCAAGAACCAGCTCCTAACTTACTGAGCTAATTGGCTGGAAGTAAATCATTGGTGGACTCAGGGAGTGAATGTTCAGGCAGCTGTTGCCAAGGCCAAATGTCAGAAGTTCTGTTACCTGAACAAAAATCTGATAATACATAAATTTAATCTTGACAGCATGGAAATGTTGGTGATTTGTTTTTAACTCTAAGTGTTTTGCTTCATAAGAGAAAATTTGATGTTTAAAAATGCCGCTCTTACATTGACTCCAGTTGTTCCCATGAGAGCATAATTCAAAATGTTCTCAAAAATTCAGTTTTTGAGATAAAATTCTGAAATTTACCTTATATATATATTCTCAATTTTTTTCAGGAAGATTGAAAGCAAAAAGTTTTATAGTATATGTTTACAGTACTGTTTACAGTCAAACATTTTGATGCACTGTAGGCTTAATTTTTGATAAATCAAAAATCCGAGAAACAAGTTTTGTAGAGGACGGTCTGAAGATGCTCTCTAGCAAGTTTGGTGACAACTGAGCAAAGATTGTGAGAGAAGATGAGGTTTTGAAAAAAACTGAGTGACGGACTTGATTTGATGGATTTGATTTTCAATGAGTTTGAGTGGACTAAAGTTTCAGCGGTATTGGGGCTACAGTTTGGTGAAAGTTTCAAAACTGTAGCATGCACTGTTGATTTTGTAGGTATTTTTAAGTTTTTAAAATTCAAAGGCTTATTTTTAATGCTGGTTTTAAGATGATATTACTTAAAAAGTAACTTTTTACAGCCTCGAAATAAGTGAAATATATGAAATATAAGCAATTACAAACAAAGTATTTCATACTTTTAGCAAATTAAACTGAAGATTAGTTCAGAAAAATATTAAATTTAGAGAAAAATACTATAGTCTGAGAATCTGAGTCCAGAGTTGCTGGCATATGAGGTGGCAGCTCTCAATGTTGCCCAGGCTGCAGAATTAGTAAAATAAATAATTGACTGCATTTCCTATTTTCCAGTTAGTTTTAAAGACAATATCTTTGTTCCAATAAAATATAATCTTTGTGACACTATTGCCCACAGACATTAATACTGAGGAACAATAAGTATGTACATTTGTATCATGTATTGGGTCACCCAGTTTGCCTGTTTCCTGTTTTGTGTTTTTTTTTTCAGATGCTTTTTGTGTGACTCTTGAATCAAGCAAGTTGAGTTTGTTACTGAATCTTAAAACAAGATTTATTTTGATGAGACTTTGGGGGAGAGATGTAAAATATCTTATTTTAACAGTTATTTACCTCATTTTAAGATTTCCTGCCTATTTGAGACAAAAAAGATAAGGTTTGCTTGATATAAAATAATAGTGTAAAGTTGAATACTTAAAATAAGAAATTAACTCGTAAAACAAGACAAATTATCTAACACTTCTAAATCTAAGGTTTTTTTTCTTGGTAAGAATCAAATAATTTGCAGTGCATGTTTTCAGTCAAGCACCTTTTCAAAGACACATGAAACACATTCATCAAAAGATGACCTTTTTTCACCACTGAAATGATCAGTGTGTGCATACAGATTCACACACACACACACACACACACACACTGGGCCCTGGTAGTCACCCGGCTCCATAATAATAGGCAAAAATACAAGAATTTCATGCATCGGCCTACAATGGGAAAATGGTTGAATCTGGTGAAATACAGCAAAAATGTCAAATATTACTACTTTTCTTCAAATTGGCATGCTGACATTACAGAATGCATGGTTTTATACTGTAATGGCAGTGAGATTAAAAAATGTGGTTTTAATGGAAGTCAATGGGGCATTTTTGGCCACAAAGGTCAGTAGGGGAGTAGGGGAGTATCTGTTGCTACATAAAAAATACTGATGCAATGAAATAAATTTTGTTGCTAATCTTTGATATATCCCAGACTCTAATCACCACCAAAGCCCCATCAGCCTACTACTTATTATATGGAAAATAATACTTTTTGTGTGTTTTTTTTAAAAAATAAATTCATTCAATAATTCAAATAATAAAACCAGCATGTAAAGGGTTAAAATACTGAAAATGATTGAAAGGTTGGTAGCTTGGAGTAAGTCTGAAGTTGTTTAAGTGATTTATGAAAAAAAGGCATGTACATTTTTGCCACGAAGGTGGTTAAAGGGTGCAAAATGCATTACAGGAAAAGAAAAAACATGTAAGAGTAAAAGACACTGGATTTCAAAAAATTGACTAAAAAGAAGAGTTCCTGCAAAAATCCATGCAACAAGCTGTGATACAGCCAAAATTATCGCTGAGTCAAAAACAAAAAATGTTGAGAAAAATGTACAAAGTGCCTGAGGAGGGCACAAGGGTTAATTTGGCAAGAAAACACTTCTGACTGAAACGAATGAAAGAACAACTGAAACCATGTGTAGATACTGGAATCATGTCAAGTAAAATTTCACTTCAGAAAGCATTTTTGACTGAAATACAACTAAGCGTACACACTTCTGACTGAAACGACTAAAAGAACAACTGAAACCACGTTTAGATACTGTAATCGTGTAAAGTTGAGACACTTTGAGAACAATTTCACTTGAGAAAGCATTTTTGACTGATAAACAGCTTAGTCCACTGTAACTTGCAAAAACAAGCTTCTCTGAAAAGCCTAATTTAGCCAGAAAACACTTCTGACTGAAACAAATGAAAGAACAACTGAAACCATGTTTAGATACTGTAATCATGTAAAGTTGAGACTCTTTGAGAACAATGTCACTTGAGAAAGCATTTTTGACTGAATTACAGATTAGTATACTGTAACCTGCAAAAACAAGCTTCTCATGCTCTGAAAAGCTTAATTTGGCCATAAAACACTTCTGACTGAAACGAATGAAAGAACGTTATCCTCGAACATTCTGGGAACTTAACGAAAACTTCCCACTGAGAACCTTTTCAAGAACATTAAGGCATAACAAGCAATGTTGTCACTGAACGTCCTAAGGAGGTTATCACAAAACATTTTTGGAATGTTTTTAGAGAACGTTTTCCCGAACATTCTGGGAACTTAACGAAAACTTGCCACTGAGAACGTTTTCACTAACAATAGGGCGTAACAAGCAATGTTGTCACTGAACGTTTTAAGGAGGTTATCACAGAACATTTTTGGAATGTTTTTAGAGAATGTTTTCCCCGGACATTCTGGGAACTTAACGAAAACTTCCCACTGAGAACGTTTTCAAGAACAGAAAATTTTAAGGAGGTTATCACAAAACATTTTTGGATTGTTTTTAGAGAACATTTTCCTCAAACATTCTGGGAACTTAACGAAAACTTCACACTGAGAACGTTTTCAAGAACATTAGGGCGTAACAAGCAATGTTGTCACTGAACATTTTAAGGAGGTTACCACAAAACATTTTTGGAATGTTTTTAGAGAACGTTTTCCACGAACATTCTGGGAACTTAACGAGAGCTACCCACTGAGGACGTTTTCAAGAACATTAGGGCGTAACAAGCAATGTTGTCACTGAATATTTTAAGGAGATTATCACAAAACATTTTCGGAATGTTTTTAGACAACGTTTTCCTCGAACATTCTGGCAACTTAAAGAAAATTTCCAACAGAGAACGTTTTCAAGAACATTAGGGCGTAATAAGCCAAGTTGTCACTGAACATTTTAAGGAGGTTATCACAAAACATTTTTGGAATGTTTTTAGACAACGTTATCCTCGAACATTCTGTGAAGTTAAGGAAAACTTCCCTCTGAGAATGTTTTCAAGAACATTAAGGTGTAACAAGCAATGTTGTCATTGACCATTTTAAGGAGGTTATCACAAAACATTTTTGGAATGTTTTTAGAAAACGCTATCCTCGAACATTCTGGGAACTTAACGAAAACTTCCCACTGAGAACGTTTTCAAGAACATTAGGGAGTAACAAGCAATGTTGTCACTTTACATTTTAAGAAGGTTATCACAAAACATTTTTGGAATGTTTTTCGAGAACATTATCCTCAAACATTCTCAAACAAGCTTCTAGCGCTCTGAAAAGCTTAATTTGGCCAGACAACATTTCTGACTGAAACGAATGAAAGAACAACTGAAAACATGTTTTGATACTGTAATCATGTAGAGTTGAGACACTTTGAGTACAATTTCACTTGAGAAAGCATCTTTGACTGAAATACAGCTTAGTCTATTGTAACTTGCAAAAAAAAACGTTTTTAACGTTCTGAAAAGCTTAATTTGGCCAGGAAACACTTCTGACTGAAACGAATGAAAGAACAACTGAAACCATGTTTAGATACTGTAATCATGTAAAGTTGAGACACTTTGAGTACAATTTCACTTGAGAAAGCATTTTTGACCGAAATACAGCTTAGTCTACTGTAACTTGCAAAAACAAGTTTCTCGCGCTCTGAAAAGCTTAATTTGGCCCACATGTCTTCTCAGGCAGGCTATACCAACAGATTTGTGGGCTAACAACAGCCCCTGTCAGAGTTAAAGATGTTAGAGATCACACACTCCGGGAACAGCTGTTGAAAGTGAGTATAAACAATAATAAAGAATTAATTTTGATATTCATATTAAAACTTGGTTGAACTTGTGTATGTTGACTATATAATTTTTTTTTTAACTCCCTCAGATACAAGAAGCAGCAACAATTGAGGAGGCAAATATCGCCATTGGAGAAGCAGCAGATAGCCTGAGCATTATAGGTTCCTTCAGACGTGACAAAAATGGAAGATAAAGACTCCCTGGTTCGCTCTGCTGAAAAGTTCCTCATGAATGGAAGAATGAGGGATGCTATTGACCAGTAAGCAATTCCTGTCCTTGTACTATTAATGTAAATAAAGCATGCAGCCAGTTGACACTTAACGGTAACTGCACAATCTAATCTGTAACAGAAATTAAACAAATGTTTACTTTTCAATTATGTGATGTTCATGTGTTGATAATATCAGAGGGTCTTATTCAACTCAATTATCTTTTGAAGCCATAGTTTCTTTTGATGTAAGTACATAGGGGTGAATAATATATAATAGTGTTACTAAGTACCTAAAATGAAATGTGTTCTGCTGGGTAAGGTTATGTAAGTGTTTCTGGTATACCTGATGGACCCAATATCCATGTGACTAAACTCTCAAACTAAAACATCACAAAACATTAATATTATTTGGAAATTCACTCACTTTCAGTTTCTAAATTCATTCATGGCTCCTAATAGGGATATCTCTGTCTTGCAGGTTTGCGGAAGGCTTCAAGACTCTTGGATTACTTGAACAACTCCAGAAATACCCTGCCCTCTTCCATGAGATGTCTGTGAAGAAAAACCACTTCAGGCAAGGGACCTGAGCAGTCTTTTCACAGTGGACTTCTCCATGCAGGGCAGCAATAGAAGATCTCGAGAAAAACAGACAATTGTGCTTCTGTAGAGACGAGTCGATTGATATTGAAGGTTTGTATTTTGTATTTTTGTCATTAAAAAAAAGAGAATTCTTAAGTACTAAGTAAAGTAATAGAGGTATTAAGTTCAACATGTCTGACAATAACTCTACCTGGTGTCCAACAGAAGAGGAAGCGGGGCGCCGAAAAGGGGGGGATAAGGGGAAGGATTCTAGGGGCCCATCATTAACAGGGGCTCAGAAAGGCCCCTAATAAAATTATAATACTGACAAAAATAATATGACACTAATTTGTTAGTTATAATCATAAATATGCATCACTTAATGCACTGATAATATTACTAACATTTCTCTTTATTATATTTTGGAAGAAAACTCCAAGAAAAACCCATATTTAATCAGTTGACCACCCCTCCTGTCAAAAATGATGCATGTTTGAACAGACACGTCAAGTGCAGCAGCAGCAGCAGCCGCAGCTGTCTGTGAGCCCCGTGAGCCCCCTACCCCTGAACCAGCCCCAGTAGGCCTACCCACAACTGAGGAAGGAGGTGAGCAGCTCTGTGTTGAATTAATCTATTACTATGGAAAAAAAGATAAATTGAAATTAATGAATAAAGATCATTCTGAAATAAAAACACATAGTCTGTATTTATTTCAGAATGATTGAAATGGTTTAAAAAGCATATAGCCTATAACTTTATTTTGTTTTGTTTAAAATCATCTATCACTGAAACTGAACTATAAACTCACTATGTTTGGTCATTAGTTTGGGACTCTCAACCCTAGCTTTGCAGTAGGAAAAGAGGAGACATTTTCTGGTGCTTGCAGACTAAGTGACTGCTCTCAATCCAATCAGAGAAACGTTAACAATATTAAATCGCAACGACCATAGAGCCTCATTTATGTATTTGTTTCCACCCCAACTCTAATTCCACCATGTACAGTTTTGGAGATAAATTATTATTATTATTATTTTTAATAGATTTTTTTAACAAAATATAAACGTATATAACAAACTCCATTGTAATCTGAGTGTTCAGTGCTTCCCCTACCAAGTAACTGTCATGTTGTTCTTTTCACACATATAGGAAATTATAGTCAAAAATATCATTAATATGCACAGTTTTATGTAAACAGCATAACAAATTTTCGCCGGCCTTATGGCCGGCTATACAGGGGCCCAGTAATATTTCTTTTCATGCAGCCCAAAATCCCAGGTAGCGCCCCTGCCTATCACACTTGAGACTGTCTTGGAGTTTGCCTCTGGAGCATCGGCAGTGCCTCCACTTGGATTTCCCAACCAGTCACAAATCCAATTTCTCCACGACGGCAGCAAAAACTCCCAGAAGCAAATAGTTGTCTTGTTGTACTCCACCTACCGATGCACTCTTCCTATCAAGCCTAAAAAAAATATATGACAGACAGAATTTTGCAAGCTCCAACCTTTTGAGTTGCATAATTTGTCAAAAATGACTGAAAATTAACAATTTTGCACACAATAATGTGCATTGTTAGTGGTACTTTTTTTACAGTGTTGGTTCAGCATGAAATTTTATAGGTAACCGATACCTGCAGTTTGTCAGTTTGTCTAGTATCTTATGCAGTAATGTGTGTAAAGTGGATTTGGAGAAAGCATTCGACCGTGTCCCTTGTGGCATTCTGTGGGAGGTGCTCCTGGAGTACAGGGTCGGAGGCCCTCTGTTAAGGGCTGTACGGTCCCTGTACGACCGGAGCAGGAGCCTGGTTTGCATTGCCGGCAGTAAGTCAGACCTGTTCCCAGTGCATGTTGGACTCCGGCAGGGCTGCCCTTTGTCACCGGTTCTGTTCATTATTTTTATAGACAGAATTTCTAGGCGCAGCCACGGGCCGGAGGGGATCTGGTTTGGGAGCCACTGGATTTCATCTCTGCTTTTCGCGGATGATGTGGTCTTGTTGGCTCCTGCGAGCCAGGACCTCAAGCATGTCCTGGGGCGGTTTGCAACCGAGTGTGAAGTGGCTGGGATGAGAATCAGCACCTCCAAGTCCGAGGCCATGGTTCTCGACCGGAAAAAGGTGGCTTGCTCCCTCCAGGTTGGGGGGGTGTTCTTGCCTCAAGTGAAGGAGTTTAAGTATCTTGGGGTCTTGTTCACGAGTGAGGGAAGGATGGAACGTGAGATTGACAGGCAGATCGGTGCAGCGGCCGCAGTAATGCGGTCGTTGTATCGGTCTGTCGTGGTGAAGAGAGAGCTGAGCCGAAAGGCGAAGCTCTCAATTTACCGGTCAATCTACGTTCCTACCCTCACCTATGGTCATGAACTTTGGGTCATGACCAAAAGAATAAGATCCCGGATACAAGCGGCCGAAATGAGTTTCCTCCGCAGGGTGGCGGGGCGCTCCCTTAGAGATAGGGTGAGGAGCTCTGTCACCCGGGAGGAGCTCGGAGTAGAGCCGCTGCTCCTCCACATCGAGAGGAGCCAGCTGAGGTGGCTCGGGCATCTGTTTCGGATGCCCCCGGGACGCCTCCCTTGGGAGGTGTTCCTGGCATGTCCCGCCAGGAGGAGACCCCGAAGAAGACCCAGGACATGCTGGTGTGACTATATCACCCAGCTGGCCTGGGAACGCCTTGGGATCCTCCCGGAAGAGCTGGAGGAAGTGTCCGGGGAGAGGGAAGTCTGGGTGTCCCTGCTCAGGCAGCTGCCCCCGCTACCCGGCGGGCGAAAATGGATGGATGGATGGATGGATGAAAATTACATGCTGTGTCCACAATTGGAGATACTAGTGCATTGCCCCTAAGAAAATATGTGTTCCTATAGAAAAGTGGGAGGTTAAGAAGCTTTTTCATTGATGGCCAAATGAGGTTGTGTTTGAAGGTGGAACGTCAGGGATATTTAGGTTTGTTGTGAAATCCGATATTCCAGGGTATAATTGGCCGTTTTTGACTATTTTTGATTTTGCCATTATATTTCACCTTAAAAACTATTTACTTGTTGTCATTATTTTCAGCACAACCTCACATGTGTGACTGTACAGTTATCTTTTCATTTTGACATACTGTATTAACACAATGGATCTAAAATCACAAAAAAAAAACATAAAATCAGAGTAGAAAAAGTTAGATTTTTTACTGTGAAAACCACAAATATGTTTAACAAACCATTTTTTATTACTTATAATGCAAATATAAATTGTTGTTTGCTGAATATGTGCATACATTTAAAAAATGTACAAAGTTATGTGTAACTATTTCCATTTAAATGCAGGCAATGCTCAGGTCTGCCTGAGCTCCATCCAGCCGAATGAAGAGCTGCACTGCCTGCTCCACATTCAGCTTCTTCTCATTGTTTTGACTCATTAAACAAAAAACTGACTCCACTACACATTAAACACACCACACCAAACACTACATAACACACTAACTATACGCTCCAAACACGCTAAATGTCACAAATCTCTCAACTCTCAATATCGCTGTCTGTACACTGACCGTCATTGCCTGTCAATCATCCGCCGACGTCCCTCCCACAACTTCCTGTTCCTCAACAGTCAAACTTGCTGCTTGGACACTTTAGTGACAAAAGCCTGTTTTACCGTTTCTTCTGCACCAGACACAAAGCAAACGTGACGGCAATGTTCGCGAAAAAGCGTGGTGGACATTATTTACCCTAAGTCCGGTTTTGGACATGCCGGTGCGTCCGGTCCATCGACTCGGGAGGTGGGCCGTGTAAGTTGGCTAGCGGCTAGCGGCTAGCTACACATGAACATCCACAGATTCCGATTCCAGTTTGTTGTCCGCGCATCTCCGGATCTCCTCAGACCCAAACAGACTCGATCCGGACTCATGTAGTCTCATTAATCCACAACAGTCAGTTTAGATGCACAGAACAGAACGGGACCGAACCGCCGGCTAACTCCGGGTCCAGCTCGCGCCGCTGCAGGTATACATCCGCTTGTTTCTTAAGGTATGTCGTAGGCTTGAAATCTGGAGTGATTGGCTCTGGTGCGCACGTGACTGTGGTGGTTCCGGTGGACAATGCTCCCGAATTTGTAAAGCATTCATGATATAATTTATTCACGGTATCATTGCAGTCCAAACAAATGTGAAGTTGCACACCACTGAACCAAACGGCAGCTATGTTGAAACTCTCAGGTCAGTCTGATCCTGATCCGCAGAGATATTTGAGGCACACACACACACACACACACACACAGAGATTCCTTGCTTTTATAGAGAGATGCAGTAGTTCTGTTCACTTTTTATAGATTCAAGGCCGCACCAAGTAAATTCAGTTGACTCAGTGAAGGTCAGTGTTGAGTGAGTGACTGTTAGAACTCCAGTTAGGTAAAACAAACAGCAAATAAGACGCAACATAACAGGGAAAAGGCTATGTTATATTCATGCATTCATGAGGTTTGTTGCCACAAGGGACTGTTTCAATGAGTGGCACACACAAAATGGAGTGTAGAATGGCCCAAAATGTCCACTGCGCATCACAGCGCACTTTCTATGTTTATATTTACAGTACAGTTGTATATACGTCATTTTTATAGACAAGTTTTCTTGCCCCAAAAATTTGTATAAGTGTAAAAAGTTGAAAATGTATATTGTTTATATTTAGTTAATATTCCATATTTTTTTTATATAGTTCATTGTTCATATTTTGTTGATATTGGCAAAGTTGTACATACAGTAATAGTATATTGAAAGATAATTAAATTCTTGTTTGAAATTCAGTTCAGTATAGTCTGTCATTTTTGTATAATGGTTACTATTCTGTAGTGTCTTGTCACATGACAATATCTCAATATGGCCACCTAGAAGCGCTTGGAAACCCCTCCAACCACCGATCAAATGAATGTGTGAAAAAAATTGTGTTTTGAATCATGGAGAAAGGTTTTATAGTCACCAAAATGCTTCAGTAATGTTTCCAGTGTCACAGAAGTGGGTAAAAACATTTGGCACAATTTGGCCATTTGGAGACGTTTTGGAGAGGTCTGTGGACACCAGTGACACCACAAACTAAAAACTCCATAACTCCCATAAGGTTAGGCCTAGAAGTCTAAAATTTCATCCAGGTGTAGTTGACAAGATGTAGAAGGTATGTGGTATTGCCATATGCCTTACATAAAGCACATCCCAGTTATTGTTATTCAAATATGACCTATTATTTTCTGTCTGTCTATGATGAAAACTGTTTATTTCAATAGAAATACTGTATAACTATGCTGTCATAAACAATAACTGGAGACTATGTAGTAAAGCTTGTGATTATTATGTTATGGAGCATCTCTAGACTCATGATGATAACAGGTGCTTGGAGTTATTTCACTTTTGTGATTTATTTTGCTAAAAGGTGTAATTTACAGCTTGAACTCTTTAATTATGGAAATATGTTTAATTGCTGTTACTTATGGGATGCTGTGTTGGTCAGCATTAAGCCTGGTGGAGCAACATGAGTGTCTGACCCTGCCTCTTGAAGCTCAATGGCAATTGGCTCTCTCAATCTATAGGCTCTGGCAATTAATATTAGAAATAGGATTTTACAAACATCCTACAGTATTATTAGTCCCAAATGTATTGACAGAGCTCTGTAGAAAATACCACAAAACATATTTTCCATCATTATTGCTGTTTTTGTCTACACAGTAATGGACAATTTTCATATCTTGGGGTGCAGTAGATGCAAACTTTGTGTATCAAACCAAAAAGATCAAAAGAGCTATGGTATAATAATTATTTGCCTTGTTCTATCAGATTTGCACAAGCCTGCATCTACGTCAAGTGGACATGATCAATGATGACATTTCTGGAAGCTCAGCAACCCTGTCCAAGATGGCTCAAAAGCTGCGAGATGTGTGCACTTCTGCGATGGACAGATATCAGCAAGCAAGAGGCCAGTACATTGGGGGCAGCAGCAGTTTGTCACCGTTGATTAGAGCCACTTCAGACACAAAAGAAAGGCAAGCAGGAAGCACTATTATCAAAATAGTAATGCTAATTACCATTGAATGACAGATTATTCATTTTGTTTAAAGAAGAATAATTCCTAATATTTCATGTTTTCAACAGTACGGACGGGGACGAATGGCTGGAAGAGGAAGAAGTGGGTGTTTGGGATGCTAGGTGTGAACCGGAGAGGGAGAAGACATGCAAAGCCTGTTCTTAGCTTAGTCGAGAGAAGAAGAAGGAGAGATCTGGTGCCACTTATAGCTCACCATGTTAAAATGGGATCTACAACAATAAGTGATGAGTGGCGGGCTTATCGCAATGCTTTACCTCAGTAACTCCTCTGTACGATTCCCCGAGTCTCCACACATTTTCCTTAACCGTTCTCCAGGCCCTCTCTATGTGCTGAGTATGTGCACCTGTTTGGGCATCGACATAAGACACACTTTGATTGACAGTGAAATGGGTGTAAGTTACACCCATTTCACTGTCAATCACAATTTAAGGAAAATGTTCTAAAATTCTAAAGTTGCAACTATTGCTCATTTACTAACAGTTAATAAATGAGGAATAGTTGCAACTTTAGAATAACGTCCCAATAACATATATAAACTACTAACTGATACTGAACAAGTCATTAGTAAGTAATTTACTAATAGCTTGTTCATGATCTATTACTAATTTATAAGGTATAGTTATAAATCAATAACATACAGTTAACAAGTAATTTATAACTAATTAACTAACAGTTTATTAATGGTTTATTAACTATCTATAAGGCATCATTATAAATCCTTAACAAACACATAACAAGTTGTTAATAACTCATCAATAACTGTCATATGATGTTTACAGGAAGTTTCTGAAGCACCTTCCACTCCAACCCTCAGACACAGTCTTCAAAGGGTATACTGGACATCGAGTGCCTTGAAAGGGATGACAGAGGTGACTGTTCAATGCAATGACCAAACTGCTAAGCTGCATGTGTATGTTACTCAGAAGAATTGTCCTGTTATGGGACGTGAGTGGCTCAAGATAATAAGACTCAACTGGTAAGAAGTGAGGAAGCTGTCGCACGGTTCCACTCAGCTGCAGGCTATACTGGAAAAGCACAAAGAGGTTTTTCGTGAGGAACTGGGCAGCATGAAAAAAATTACAGTGAAGCTGCATGTCAAACTTGACAGCAAACCAGTGTTTATGAAGGCTAGACCTGTGCCATATGCCATTCGGCCTAAGGTGGAGGCTGACCTAGACACTCTGGTCAAGAATGGTGTTCTGGAGCCTATGACAACCAGCGAGTGGGCCACGCCCATCATCCCAGTCCTCAAAAAGGACGGAGGAATCCGGATCTGTGGAGATTTCAAGGTAACAGTAAATCCTGTACTAACAGCAGAGCACTATCCTCTTCCTCTGATTGATGACTTATTTGCTGGTCTGAGTGGGGGACAAAAGTTCAGTAAAATAGATCTCAACCAGGCTTACTTACAAATGCATGTTGAAGAGCAGTCACGTGAAATGCTGACTGTCAACACACATAAGGGACTTTTTAGATACTGCAGATTGCCTTTTGGCATCACATCAGCTCCAGCATTGTTTCAGTGAGCTATTGATCAAATCCTGAGTGGATTAGCTGGAGTGCAGTGTTACCTGGATGATATCCTGTGTACAGGAGCAGATGATGAAGAGCATCTGCGCAACTTGGATGCAACTCTTCAGAGACTGAAGGAATATTGGAGGATTGAGAGTCCGTAAAGAGAAATGTGACTTCTTCCAGTCATCTGTTGAATATTTAGGTCATGTGATCGACGCTTATGGACTACATACTGCACCTTCAAAAATCACAGCGATTGTGGATGCACCCCCACCACAAAATGTCAGCCAGCTAAAATCTTTCTTAAGACTGTTGAACTACTATGGACGGTTCATACCCAACTTGGCATCACTTCTGAAACCACTGCATAACCTGCTACGCAAAGAGGAAGCATGGAAGTGAACAGCAAGCTGTCAGGAGGCTTTTGAAAAGGCAAAGGATTCACTGACTGCATCAGAGGTGCTAACCCACTTCAATCCTTCGTTCCCAATTCAGCTTGCCTGTGATGCTTCTCCTTATGGGGTAGGGGCAGTGATTTCCCACGTACTGCCAAATGGCGAAGAAAAGCCAATAGCTTTCGCATCGAGAACATTAAACAAGGCTGAGACCAATTATTCCCAGCTGGAAGGAGATGCTCTGAGCATTGTATTTGGTGTTAGAAAATTTCACCAGTACTTGTATGGTAGGACGTTAACACTTTTAACTGACCACCGACCTCTCACGACCATCCTTGGACCTTATACAGGGATTCCATCTCTTGCTGCATCTCGCCTTCACAGGAGGGCATTGATATTATCAGGACATTCGTATGACATAAAGTATTGCAAGTCAGAGTCTCATTGCAACATAGATGGTTTATCCAGGTTACCACTTCCTGTTAAGAAACTTGACTCGGACACTGTTGAGATCCTCTACTTCAGGGAGGTAGAGAAAGCACCTGTTTCAGCAGTGCAGGTGAAAAAGGCGACCAGAAATGACCCTGTGTTGTCAGCAGTGATGGATTGATCGTTAAGGGTCTTCCTGCAGGTGAGGATGCAAACTTGAAGCCCTTCCTTGGAAAGCGGGCGGAGCTTTCTGTTCAGTTGGGATGTTTGCTGTGGGGGAGGAGAGTTATTATTCCCCTGTCACTTCAAACAAAGTGTTACAGCAACTTCATGCAGGACACAGTGGAACAGTGACAATGAAGGAAATAGCAAGAACCTATTTTTGGTGGCCAAATATGGACACACAGATTGAAGAGATAGCTAAAAACTGTTCATCTTGTCACAAGGTCTGAAACAACCCGCCACTAGCTCCTCTCCATCCCTGGGAGTTCCCACAGGAGCCATGGCATCGTGTAGACATTGACTTTGCAGGTCCATATGAGGACATAATGTTTCTTGTTGCTGTTGATGCGCACAGTAAATGGCTTGAAGTGACTATCATGAAATCAACCACCACAGAGAAGACCATAGAAGTACTAGGAGAAATGTTCACTAGGTTTGGATCTCCTACACAGCTAGTCTCTGACAATGGACCTCAACTGGTTTCACAGGAAGTGGAGGCTTTTCTGCAGGCTGATGGAGTGCAGCACATTACATCAGCTCCATACCATCCTGCAACAAATGGCCTTGCAGAAAGATTTGTTCAGACAATGAAACACGCACTGAAAACATCACAAGGTCAAGGAACACTGCATCAGAGACTGCACAAATTTCTGCTTAACTACCGTAACAGTCCACATGCAACCACAAACACATCTCTAGCCAACATGATGTTTAAGAGAGATCTGCGCACTACCTTTGATCTTTTGAAACCCTCAACCATGAAGGACACTGTGCAAAAACAACAAGAGAAACAAATTATGTACAAGGGTCAACAGGTCAAGGATAGAGTTTTCAGCTCCGGTGAATCTGTGCTGGCCAGGAACTACCGAGGCGAACCTAAGTGGGTTCCTGCAACTGTTATTGCACAAACTGGACCAGTTTCATATACAGTACAAGCTGCTGATGGTGTTTGGAGAAGGCATGTGGATCAACTCCTACAGACTGCACCAGTGTCTGTAGAACGGTCTTTTGAAGATCCTAAGGATGCTCTCATCAACTCATCACTTTATCCACCAGTGCAAGTAAAGAAGTCCACCACATCAGGGACAATGGTTCCAGCTGTAGATGTGACTGGAAGAGAGACTGAGACATCTTGTGGTCGTTAGAGACATCAGTGGTCGCTAGCTTGAGCTGTCTCCCATTCACCATCAGCCCACTCCTCACTCTCTCCCCTAGGGTTTAGCTCCACGGCTGCTGAGAATGCAACCGTGGCATCGGTGGGTTCGGCGTCTGGGCTCTCCACTGGGAACCTAGACAAGGCATCCGCATTCACATTGCTTTTACCTGAACGATACTTGACGTTATAGTTGAAGGAAGCGAACTAAGCAACCGAGAGCTGTTCTACCGCGCCAAGGCGCACTGTCTGCAAATGGGCAACAGGGTTATTATCAGTATATATATGTAAATTGCACACCAGTCAGGTAATCTTTGAACTTTTCAGTTACCGCCCACTTGAGCGCCAAAAGCTCTAATTTGAAGGAGCTGTAGTTGGCGTCATTGCGTTCGGCTGGATGTAAGCCGCGGCTCGCATAGCCTATGACACGTTCTTGCCCCCCTTGGACTTGGGCTAACACTGCTCCCAGCCCCTGGTTACTGGCATCCGTGTACAGGATAAACGGGAGGGAGTAGTCAGCATACGCCAAAACAGGAGCCTGTGTAACCCCCAATTTCCACTGGATACGTCTCCGCTGTGTTGCGTCTCCGCCACGCCAGCGGAGCTGATACGTTTCACTTCAGTCAATGTGTCAATCCCCACCAGGTCTGCTGCGTATCTGCTTCGTCCCAGCTCCGGCAGTCCGGAGCCCTCCGGCACAGATACGCAGGACTTCTACTACTGGCGGATGCTGGAGCACAACGCAGCAATTCAGCTAAATTTAGCACGGAGCAGACAGGAAGTCAAGCGCTGAAATAACAAACATCCATCAAAATAAAACACTCTGTGTTGACACCAGCACACAAATCTCAAAAAAGAGACAAACACAAGCTCTTCTGCTGATCCTTCAGTCGGGAACACTCCGTGTTGTTGTTTTTAAATAACACAGACCTGTAACTGCGGTCGGGAGTGATTATGTGATTATCACGGGAACTCCTCGTGACGCCAGAGGTGCGTTTCACAAAGCAGGTTCAACAAACTCTGAGTCTAACCCTGAACTCTGAGTTGATCTACTCTGAGATAGGAAACTCTGAGTTTTCGGTTCCAGAACAGCTGATTTTGGTTAGTTTGATCAACTCGGAGTAGTTTCACCTGGAGTTAAGCGCGTGCACCACAAGTATAGAAAGACAGAATCAATGGAGCCCCGATTTGACGAGTCACCATGGCAACGGGGAAGAGGGCAGCTATGTTTTTCACCCCACTGGAATTGGAAATATTAATGCGCTCATACGGTGAGTTTGCACACATTTTTAGAAGGAAGTGTAACACCGCTGCAGCAGTAAAAGAGAGGGAGATAGTGTGGGAGAACATTGCTGCTCGGGTCAGTGCGTTAGTTTAAATGTAGTCCTTTGCAATCACAATAATATTACAGGGGGAAACTGCTTGAGTGGTAGCCTATGAATTTATTTCATTAAGGTGCAATCCCGCGGGGGAGAAGCGCACTTGGCAGCAACTTAAGATGAAACATAAAAACATTAGACCTCGGCATAATCTCATGGGGATTCCTCATTTTGATCATGTTTTACATTAAGTAAATATTAAGTGGCTGTTTGACTGTATAGTTGTTTTATCCCCAACATAATGCTGTTTTCACACACATAAATGTCTTCTCATCTATATCATATTCTGTAAAATAATTAAGCCTTAAACTAACACAGACTTCTACTTAGCCAACAGAAAGAAAGCAGATGCACGTAAAACGGGTGGTGGCCCTGCACCGCCACCTCTAACGGAGGCAGAGGAGCTGAAAATGATAAAGATGGGTAGAAGCCGTTTCAGGGCGACGCATATGGAGAGAATTTTGTTCCTTTATTATGCAATCAAACAGAATAGATTTGAAACCAAAAACGAGATTTGAGAGCAAAAAAGACTAAGTAACAATCAAAATTTTTATTTTTGAGAGAAAATATT
>CAEMYA010001186.1:20305-33390 GCA_903131615.1 Diplodus sargus
AGAATTTGCAAGCAAAGAGGACTGATTTGCAACCAAAACTTTGTAACTCGCAAGCAAAGAGGACTGATTTGCAAGCAAAGGTTTTTAACTTGAAAGCAAAGAGGACTGATTTATAAGCAAAATTGATGTATGTTTTTACTTACAAACATCAGTTTTGATTGAAGTTGAAGAAATATTTTCTCTCAAAAATAAAAATTTTGATTGTTACTTAGTCTTTTTTGCTCTCAAATCTCGTTTTTGGTTTCAAATCTATTCTGTTTGATTGCATAATAAAGGAACAAAATTCTCTCCATAGACGCACACTTTTCCGACCGCTCTGCGTACAGTTGCCTTGCTCAAGTGCTCTGCATCTCCGACGTTTGCAAAAAAACAAAAACAAAAAAAAAAAAACGCAGCGCAACACACAATATCTGCTGGGATGTGAGAGCATGACTTCGGTTGGTAAAGTTGGAAATGTAAGGACGGATTAGGTTGTGTATGTAAATGATGACTGTGACGTGAAACGGTACCACTCAAAAAGATAATTGTCAGGAAATGCAAGAAAAACAGCTGTGCGCGGTCTGATAATCATCTCCCGACGAATATTTAATTCTATGCGCAGTAATGCTGCACCTTCATCCACAGGATCATTATCAAAATGACATGCCATGGTAGTGAAAATAGTCGCCACCTAATATAACTTCTAATAAAGGCCTACTGACTGATTTTTGCAATGATTTTCTCAAAAAACAGACGGCAGAACTGTACTACGCCAAAACTCGCCTGCTGACTGAATGAACGAGGAAATCAAATACCGCGTGTGGCTGAAAGAGGGTGGAGACAGAGAGAAACTCGAGGTTTGTTGAGAAAAACCTGGTCCCAACCAGGTTAGGTTCATAGAGTATGTTACCATGGTAACTGACCGAAAGCTTAAGTTACCTCTCTCTGTGAAACAGGCTAGAGTTACCCCTCTTTCTCTGGTTTGAGTTACCTCCCTTTGTGAAACGGAAAACTCAGAGTTTCCCTCATTTCAGGGTTAACAGACTCAGAGTTTTCACTAAACCTGCTTTGTGAAACGGACCTCTGATGTCTACCGTACTGCGCCATGGCGTACCCAAACCGCAACCGGTGGGGATTGGCGGACGGCAGAGCAAAAGCGGATCGGAGCCGCAATGCAGCAGACCCGTATCCAGTGGAACTTGGGGGTCAGTGCCGCCTTTAGTGCGCACTCAGGGGACCACTGTACTGACCGAGTCTCTGTCCGTTTGTCAGTAGGGGCACCTGCCAACAGTGCATTCAGGGGGCGTGCGATTTTTGCGAACCCAGCTACAAAACGTCTATAGTAGCCAGCTAGTCCTAAAAAGGCTCGCACCTGCTTCACAGTGGAGGGGATCGGCCAGTCCTGCACTGCAGAGATTTTATCTGGGTCAGGTCTTACCCTTCGCTGGTCTACTACGTGGCCCAAAAACTTCACCTCACGTTGCAGGAGCTTACACTTAGGACATGTCAATATTCCTCCTGGGGGGGGGGGCACAATAAGCGTTTACATTTAAAAACTTTAAAAATACCTACAAAATCAACAGTACATGCTACAGTTTTGAAACTTTCACCAAACTGTAGCCCCAATACTGCTGAAACTTTAGTCCACTTAAACTCATTACAAATTATGAAGTCCATCACTCAGTTTTTTTCAAAACCTGTAAAACTTATCTCCTCCCACAATTTTTGCTCAATTGTCACTAAACTTGCTAGAGAGCATCTTCAGACCGTCCTCCACAAAACTTGTTTTCTCGGATTTCTGATTTATCAAAAATGAAGCCTACAGTGCATCAAAATGTTTGACTGTAAACAGTACTGTAAACATATACTATCAAATTCTTGCCAAATACATTTTCAATCTTCCTGAAAATGTTTTAGAATATTTTGGAATCATGGTTGATGAAGTTTGGCAAATATCAGAATTTTATCTAATTCTGCTCTCATGGGAACAACTGGAGTCAATGTAAGAGTGGCATTTTTAAACATCAAATTTTCTTTTATGAAGCAAAAGTCTTAGAGTTAAAAACAAATCACCAACATTTCCATGCTGTCAAGATGCAATGTATGTATTATCAGATTTTTGTTCAATTAACAGAATTTCTGACATTTTGACCATTTTTGAAATCTGCCTTGACAACAGCTGCTCGGATAGTGACTCCCTAAGTCGACAAATTAAGCTACACAGCAGGTCTCACTTCCAGCCAATTAGCTCAGTGAGTTAGGAGCTGGTTCTTGGTGTCAGGGGTTGTGGGTTCACGACCCAGCAAGGATAATGATGATGACAGATCAATGTGTCAGGTGTACTCAACATGAAACATAAGACATTTGTCCTGATGGTGGCATCAAAGCAAGCCTCTAAATCAGTGTTTTTCAACCCTGTTCCTCGGGAAACACTGCCCTGCATGTTTTAGATGTTTCCTGCTCCAACACACCTGATTCAAATGAATGCCTCCTCGTCAGGCTTCTGCAGAGCTTGATGATTGTCGGATAATTTCAATCAGGTGTGTTGGAGCAGGAAACATCTAAAACATGCAGGACAGTGTTCCCCCATCGGAGTGATGCCATAGAAGAACCGTTTTTAGTTCCACAAAGAACCTTTTAGCAAGAGGTTCTTTGAAGAACCGTTCCTGCAAACGGTTCTCTGAAGAACCCCCGAAGGTGCTTCAAAGAACCATAAAAAAATGGTTCTTTGAAGCACCATAAATGGTGCTTCAAAGAACTTTAGCAAAATAGGTTCTTTAAGGAACCATTTTCAAGAAAGTTCTTTGTGGAACCATTTGGTTAAGTAAAGAACCTATTTTTAATGGTTCTTCAGTAATTTTTCAGAATAAATGGTTCTTTGAGCATTTTAAAGCAAATCATTATGGGTACGTTGAGAAATAAGTACAATAACATAGTTTTATTGACATTCATTTTTATTTAATTACCAGCTATTAAGACACATACATTCTCTGCAAAACATGAACATTACAGGGTTTCAACTTAAAAGACGCTTGTAAAACCTTTTAAACTACACAAATTCAAAAGCCTCCTGCACACACAATCCACCATCAAAACTGTTATTTTACTCAGTAATCAGACACAAAAACCTTTATATAAATAACATTACCGCTTACATCAAGCGAGAAAATACCTTTTAAAATAGAACTATATATATATATAGACACAGATGGACACAGAAATACAGAAATGAATGTAAAGAATGTATGCATATATACATTTATTTATTTAGTCAGGTTTAGTCCTCCATTTAACACAATGCACTAAGGGACATGAAGTGCATTTGCCACCCTCTGCACAGCTACTGGTACTCCTGGAGTGTCAAGCATCAAGATAAATGCCTCCAAAAATGAAAATGTCTTTTTGAGCTGACTTGGGTAGGCAACATTGTACATTTGATAAATAGCCAATACCACACCCACAGCCAAGGAAATGTCCACCTCTCCAATGTCCATTATCATGTTTTGCCCATCCATCTGGACATTTACTGATGTGCAGTCACTCAGAGGCTTCCCATCACTGCTGTTCAGGGTGATAGTTGGTGTTGGGCTAAGTGGATCCTGAAACAACACATACAAGGCCACTTACCACTGTACTCTAGATCTAAGATGTTTACAAATTACTGTCTAAGCATCTAAAATGCTTCCAGAGGAAGACTACGTCTATAATGAACAATAAAATTTGTCAATTATTTTCTCAATTAATTCATTAATAATTTGGTTAAGATTAGAAAAAAAGAAAAATGTCTGTCATTATTTTAAGCTCAAGGTGATCCTAATTCAGTTTAATGTAAGACAAGGAAAACAAGTCAATTCCACCATTAGAGAGCTGGAATAAAAATAAAAAAATTCAATATTTGTTTCTTGAAAAATGACAAATGATAATCTGTTGAAGACAGCCCCCCTCAACACACGATACTTTTCAACAACTAACCTTATTCATCACAAAGAGATGTGAGGCATTCTCTTTGAAAAGAGATGGTAGGAGGAGAATGGCTGCATTCACCACCTGACCTGCAAAGAACAATTTAATCAAGTTATTAAAAATGTTGTGTTGACCCAATGTTAACAATTCTTGTAGGATACAGTGGAACTTTTGCATAATATCATCAGGGCCAGTGCAGCTTACCATTTCTTTCGGTACTCGTTTGGCTTCCCTCAACAGACTGCAGGCACAGGCTCTTCAGGTTGCTGTGAGGTGCCATGGACACGAGCTGGTTTGACAGCTTGCTGAATCCCCTGATGATTTGTTTGTCCAAGTCAGTCTTCAGCAGTGCTGATGCTTGTTCAAGTAACTTAAACAGAACATAAAGATTACTTGAGAATACTAGCCATCCTGTGAGCATTCAGAAGCAGATGAAGGATAAATATATATTCTGTATATTCAGATATAAAAAGGCAATGCATCTACAATTGCTTCATTCAAAGCCTATGCGTCACACTGGAAAAATGAGCCTTAAAAACTTTTGTCCATCTTAATGTAAAAAGTACAGGAATTCTCAAAAAAGCAGGTATTCAAATAATGGTGTAGTCAGGGTTCCCATGGATACTTGAAAGTTTGTGTATTTGAGAGAAAAAAAATTCAAGGCTTTACACGTTTTGGAAAATAGACACAAGTCATTGAAAGTGCTTGAATTGATATATTTTGTGCAAGAATAGAAATTTAAGTTCATAGTCTGCCATCACTGTAACAGCACAATTGAGAAGTGTTCACACATTGAAGCCTCTCGTATTTGTTGTATGTGAGCTTCTTTAAAGCCTGTTAGTTCTCAATAAAAAAAAAAAAATTTTCAGGGAATTGGGCCTGGAAAGTCCTTGAATTTGATGTTCAGCAAAATGTGGGAACCCTGAGTCACAAATAATAGCCACTGACTCTGCCAGCAACAAAAAAAAAAAGCCAACTGCCAATACAGACTGGGTAAAAAAAATACATGGGAAAGGAGCAGGAAATATCTGTAGCCTATTACAACAGCTCATATGGTAAATCTAGTGATGTCCTTTTCCACAGCACTTACTCCATCAGTACAAAAGACATTTATGCTCATACTCTCTGTAATAAGTATAACATTACTATACAGTGTTGCTCTGAGATAGTCTTTTTCAACAGAAATAACTACAACTAATTAAAAAAACAACTCACCACAACTGGGATAGTGAGACAGGGGAATTCTCTTAGGACCTCTTCAGTAGTGTGTTGACGAATGTAGTGTGCTCTGTGTTTTTCTATTTTCTGGAGGTGTTGACGAATGGTGTCCACATTTGGCCTCATCTTTTGGCACTCCCACTTCATCACTGCAATATGCTGGTCAATACTCCTTTGGTCCTCTCCATCATCCATTGTATTAGTTTGCTGGGTAGGAAATCATGTCAATTGCAAATTTTGGCAAAGATTTCGATATCATGCACCTCTATGCTTAAACATTTACCAACCATCAATACTTGCAGATGAAACTTACCATATCTTTCTTAAGAAGGACACAAGGTTGACCATCTGCTGATCTTTTCCTCCCTGTGTTTGGCACAGAGTATTTCTGTCTCATTTTATCTATCTCATCGACGTTCACTAAAGGTCTTCTTTCTTTTTTGAACTTGTTTCTCAGTGCCTCGTGCAAAGCGTCCTAAAAAGACAGAAAGTTAATTATACCAACTGTTTATTATTTAGGTAAAATTAAATAACATTTATGATATTCAAACATTTAACAGCTGGGTGTCAACAGCTTTTGTTGTATTACGAGTTTACATTACGAGTTTGTATTGACTTTAAATGCTAAGTAGAAAAAAACCCCACAATATTCTTGCCAGTGAAAGGGTTGTGCCTAACAAGGCTGAACAAGAACAGTGTCTCAAACATAAAGCAGCATTCACCGTTTCGGAGAAAGGTGACTGAACGAGTGAGTGTGCTATTTTGTATACAATGCTTTGTAGTGACCACAAGGTAGCAGACAGGTTACCTGGGAGTATGTATACATTAATATGTTGGCATATTACATTCTGGATGCAAAAGTTTATTGCTGTTTTAGAAGAGTAATTTGATGATTGTCATCCTAAGAGGTCTTAAACAACATTAAAAATTCCTCACTATATCAGAGACATTTGGGCTTTAAACTTTGACTGTTTTAATACATTTAAGCATAGATGTTCTGCAAATGTTTTGAACAATTATACTTACATATCCAGATCCATAACTTTCCTTAAGAAAAGGGAAGCTGAGCAGGACAGACCTTAGGAGTTCCACATACTGCATGTGAGATGGATACCTGCAAGTTTAAAGTGAGGGAGTTACATTCTGATCTACATTTTTGAAGTAATTTCTGCATTTTCCTATTTTAGACTTATATTGTCTCTTGGCACAAGTGGTCAAACAGGGCATGAATTAACATGTTTTTTAGTCTATTCTTCGCATGCGACTTCAGAGCAGCATCCTTGT
Organism: Diplodus sargus; assembly: GCA_903131615.1. Taxonomy (NCBI): domain Eukaryota; kingdom Metazoa; phylum Chordata; class Actinopteri; order Spariformes; family Sparidae; genus Diplodus; species Diplodus sargus. The sequence continues at coordinate 26,750 of CAEMYA010001186.1, forward strand.
TTGTCAGCGCGGTGAGGACAGCTGGAGGAAACCGAACTTTGCAGTTTAACAACGGTTGGGCTCCGGGGGGTGTCTGAACTAAAGGGCTCTCTCTTCCACTGCAATGAAGAAATCTGACTTTACTTTAAGTCAAGAATTTTAACAGTAGAATCAATCAAAAAATAAATACATTTTACTTGAATGAAGAGATGACTCACACTTTCAGCTGCTCCAAAGCAGAGAGGAATTTAACTTGGTCTTTCATTTTTGGAAACAGTCGCTCACTCATTCTTTCGGTCATCTGCAGAAGTATAGACTCGTCTATTTCATTGTCTGTGGCACAGAGAAATTTTTGTTGAAAAGCATTAGAAGTCAGCACAAGTGGAATAAGAGGAAAAGACATCCTAAAGCATTGCTAAAAAAGTTGTTATAATTTCATTAGTTAGTCTGCTGCATCTCAACTGGGTAAAACATCACCGTTAACTCTGTGATCATGTTTTTGTTTCAAATTTTGTTGCACCTTTCCACCCCAAATATAGTATAATGCATTGTCTCCCAATGTTTAGATGTAACATTCTTACCTTACTTCGGGGGGAAGTGCTTTGAAAGGCCGATAGATCAGTGTTATGAGGTCTTTACCATCACATCTGTATGCATCCAGAGCATGAAAGTCCACCTCATCCCCAGGCTTGATCATCAATAGTTCATCAGTCTCTCTGATGTTGTATGAATACAGGTGTCTTAAAAACTCTGTTGTTGTGAAGAGTTTTCCAATAAGAATCCAGTTTGCCCGAAAATGCACAATCAGGGTTATTTTCACAAACAGTGGTATCTGCTCTGCATGCACAAGATCCAAGATGAAGAGATCCCCGATTGCATACTTGACAGAGTTTAAGACAATGCATTTACTCTTCCAGAGTTTCTCATCCACAGCAATAGCCGTCTCTAAGTTCAGCAAACGAGCCTGCAAGCTCACTGGAACTTCTTGAAGGGACAACTAACTAACTGCTGCTTGTGTATGATCCTTTTTGATGAGACTTTCAGGCTGCCACTCCCAGCACTGACGGAGCTGATGTCTCTTTGCAAGAGTCTGACATACATTTACATAGTTTTTGGTGTTTCTTGCAACTCTCTTGAAATACTGATGTTTGGCTTCAAACCTCATGCACCAGTGAGACCGAGGTGACCCATACTCAAGGATGAGCCGAGGATAATGCACAAGGAAATGCAGTTTAGGCAAGAAGGCTCCAGGAAACAAATCATTGAAATCCGTCAAAAACAGAGTAATCAGTGCATGTAGATGACTAATCCAATGAGTGTTGATGGTTGGAGCAAGAATGATCTCTCCTAATTCTCGAGCCAGAAGATAGAGCTGCCAGAACTTATTGTCCTTTCCAATTTTGGGTCCAATGAGGAAAGGGAGGGTCCTGAATAATGTCCATTTCTCAACAGCAGTTCCAGAGATGTTTCCATCCAGTGCAACCTTCTCAGGTATCGCAATAGGTTTCGAAGAGCAGTCATTCTGTCCATAACAAAACTTCCTTAAACTGTCATTAACATCGTGGATGCTTATAGTTTTGTTCCTGTGAAAGGCCTTTAAAACAGACTTCAGAACAAGAGGAACAATCCCCTCCAGAAAATCATGCAATACATCTGGCGGGAATGGCTTTGTAGTATCAAAATATGACAGCTTTTCAAAAACACATGGGCCACTTACACCATAGATTGACTTACAATTTGGTTCGTCCTCAACTCATTTCAAATGGTATGCATGAGTTGCCTTTGTCCTAAGCACACAATTTTCATCACTAATTGTCTTAGACAGGTCTTTATAATGACACATACAAAATCTGCATATTCTTCCATTACTGAATGAGCAGCTAAAACCTGCAAGAGTGTGAGCAGTCAAGTTGTCTGCAGATACAGTGGTAAGACCACCTTTGATGTAATAGGTCCTCCCCTCAAAATCCAGGTGTAATACAACCTCTTGCAATCTTTGAAGGTCACAAATAAGTGGCTCTAAAATGTTTTCAAATCCATATGTTTTTACCAATCTGTGTTTGACAAGTATCGACAGATGAACATGGCTCAAAAGAGATCTGTGTTTTGGTGGAATATTTCCCACAGTAAAATAAAAGGCAGATACTTTATGTAGAAGTTTCTTTGATCCTAAAGGATTAGCAACTTCAAATTCATCACTGTACAGCTGAATTCTCAAACATGGTTCATTAGTGTTGAAAAACTGATTTTCTTGGTAGATTTTGCCATCACTGAAATCAGTAAAGGTGTCAGGAACAGGAAAATCAGGTCTGAAAATCTGCCTGACAACACTATCGTCATTACAAATTAAACTCAACACTTTCAGCAATGGAACATACTGAAAAGTGTCCTGTTTCCCAGTAGAAGGATCTACACCCAAGAAACTGAACTTAATTGAACCTGTTGAATATTCAACAGGTTCAATTAAGTTCAGTTTCTCAACACAATATTTATCTAGTTGGTATGTGCTGCTGACTGCACTGAAGCAATGTTCTACCAAACTATCATCTTCAATATTCGGAAACTGGAGAGTTGATACATCAACATTTGAAGTCTGCAAACATTTACAAAAAATATTCCTGTAGTTCCAAATGAAATATTTAAAAAGTGACTCTACTTCATTGACAACAAATGTTTGAACTTTTCTAGGTACAACATTTCTCTCCTGCAGGTTTAAAGAGAATAAAGCCAGTTGTTTTTTAATAGTCTCTGTATAATTCTTGATAATTTCGTCAGGTCCCAATGACGAACTAGTCCCCTCAGACGATTGAGTAGATTCAACAGTTTCTTGGGTTAAGTCAGAGTCTGTGACTGCCTCCAATTCCGGTGCTTGGTGCTTATGTTTCTTCCTTATGTGATTTTGTAAAGATTTTACTGACAAATACTCTTTCGGACAGTTTTCTAGTCCACACACAATAGAGAATCCACTTTCGTTTTGATGATAGATTTGTTGATGTTTGAGTAGTTTCTCATGGGTTGGTTTTCTTGTAGAGCACCATGGACACTGATAAGATGCCTCCATTGAAAGGCTCACCTATGAAGGCTTGCTGGTAGTTGTTTAACTCATTTTCTTCCAGCCAAATGGAAACGTCAAAAACTGTCCACTGCTGTGCCATTATCTGTTAAGAGAAGACAACACTGATTACATTATATCAATTCAGGGTCCCAAGGGCCAGCCAGAACATACGAGAAGTCTTTTATCCCATATGCCATACAGGCATTGAACACAGAATGACTTCATCAGGGAACACTTGTTGTTTTATTTGCTCATAGGACATATTTCGTTTCTTAATATACCTACTTCAAATTAGTCAATTATTATGATATGATTTTAATAACATGATACATTTAAAAAGGCCAATTATACAGTACTTTCAGTTGTTTGTGGAATACAGTAATGTATTAACATTACTGTATTCCACAAACAACTGAAAGGACAGACACTATACTCATGTGAGCATTCATAATACATGATAGCTACCGTATATTACCAAATAATAGCAGGGTGTCATTTAACCGCAGGGTCCCTTTAAACGCCAGGTGCAGGTGTATATTTTGATAAATTACCACCGGTTCCAAATAAATGCGGGTCTAATTTGTTTTTTACATTATAATCAAGGAAGAAGACGTGACCGCTGACACTGCACGTTTTTCTTCTTCGCCTTTTTCACGTATTCTGCTGCTTTCTGTCAGTCAGTATCACATTGATGATCGGCATGGCTCCGGTGCAGCAAAAAAAAAAAAAAAGAGTACGACATGAAATTCAAACTTTATGTCTTAAAATATGCAGAGGAAAACTCGGGAGAAGCAGCCGCTAGATGTTTCTCTGTCGACCCCAAGAGAGTGAGAGATTGGCGAAAAAATCAAACTGAGCTTCAGCGTCTGTCCGAGGAGGACAGCAGCAGGGCCTGGCTGCCTATTGGAGGGAGGAAGAAGGCTAGCGAGGAGCCTGAGGTAAACATGCGGGGATGAGTTATCAGCAAACGGGCACGCCACGAGAGAGTGTCCCGCAAAATGATCAGGGCGATGGAGAAACAAAGTCCGCCACCGTGAGTGCTGGTTGGCAACATCGTTTCCTCCGCCGCTACAATGGCTACACCGTCTCCTCCGCCGCTACACTGGCTACATCGTTTCCGCTGTGTGTGTATCTCCCGCTACACTGGCTACACCGTCTCCTCCGCCGCTACACTGGCTACATCGTTTCCTCATAACATTTTCATCCCGGGTTTTGGAGAGGAAGGAATTAAACGCCTGTCCCAGATGTGCCGCCTGGTACCAAATAAACCTTGTCTGTTAAGTGATGTCTCTCCAACGGTCGTTTTTCAGCAGGCAAAATGGGAAACGGTAAAAAGCTTTGGGTGCCAATGTTAGAAGCTTCTAAATAAATTATCCATAAATAACTCTACACACTGGTTGATATTGTCAAATGTAACTTTGGCATAGCGTTTAATTCGCACCTTTAAAACAGTAACTGACACATTACAAGCCACAGACACTAAAAATTTAGCGTTAACGGTCAAGTTAAATAACGTTCGGTCTACCAACCGGTGGAACGGTTGCAGTGCTAACGTTAGCTAGCCTACTGGGACTCAGCCAATTTACTAAACTCCAATAAAACAGATGGCAATGTAATAGATAACATAACTTTACCCCTGCATTCATGACATGAGAGATATTGAAAACCAAACAGCATTGAAATGTCGTCGATGCTACCATTATCATTAGCGTAGTTCATATAATATTTAATTATTGAAAAAAAAGACACCTAAATGAACATAACATTATTATTCACCTGTTTGATGGGTATTAAAAGTGCATAAAGTGGTACATAAACCAACGTTTTTTACTTTTTTGAGACATTTTCAACTCTGTGTGTGTGTGTGTGTGTGTGTGCATGCTTGAGTGAAGGAGAAAAAGAACAGAAATTCTTTGAAATTATCATCAATGTAACTGGACAATAAAACAAGTAGGTCAAAGAACAAATTAGAAAGATCACTCTTGATATTTATTGTATTTATTTATCTGTTGGACATTTTTTGTATTTATTTTTTTCCACAATCAGTCAGCCAACCACCCCAAACAATCGAGAGATGTTTGAAGCTACAATGATTAGTTGATCAACAGATAATGGGACCTGAGAATCGTAATTTTTAAGCAAAAAAAAGTCAAATGTATGAATTTGCTGCATTTGTGGGTCTTAATTGAGAAAAAAATCTGCAGATTAATCAATGAAGGAAAATAGTTAGCTGCAGCCCTTATTTCATGCTAGTACATGCCAGCAAATAACTCCAATAAAAATGAAGAACCTTTAGTACTTTAAAGAACCACATAAACTATGCGAAGAACCATCCCCTATATAAAAAGGTTCTTCAATTGGTGATGGTTCTTTAAAGAACCAGAGAGCCTTATGAAGAACCATTTAAGAACCATTATTTTTCTGTGTGTACCATACACTCTACAGGTTTGAGTCATTTGAGTCAAAGAACTGGTTCAGTATGGGGCACCGGTAGAAACATCCAGTTGTTCAAACACAACAAAGAAACCCTTATTTCACATGTTCAGTTGACAACTTGTTAACATTTTTCCACAACTGTCACAACTTTTGACATATAACCTAATGGGATCCACTCTAACGTCAACAGCTTCAGCTGACCAACAACAGTGAAGGAAAAAAAAACTGGAAGACATATATATGGTATGTTTCCTTTACGCTGACATCAAGTCTCAATATTTCAGCAGCTCGTTCGTGTGTGTGTGTGTGTGTGTGTGTGTGTGTGTGTGTGTGTGTGTGTGTGTGTGTGTGTGCCCTTAGCAAAAAGTAGTTTATTCAAGTGTACTTCAAGTATACTAATCTTATACTAAAATTGAGGCAGTATACTTGAAGTGTACTTTTTATACTACATTTTATATACTTAAGAAAAGTATAGTGAAGTATACTTGGCTTATACTGAAAAGTATAAAGAATAATCTAAGACTAAGTACATTAATACTTAGACTTATACTTTAATACTAAAGCTTATACTTGTACTTTAGTATACTGTGGACTGTGGCGCAAAGACTCTTGGGTATTCTGTTGTTGTTGGTGTAATTATGGTTCATGAATGTGTTTGTGAATAAGATGATGTGTAAGACGGTTGCAGGTTAATTCACATCCTTGTACTGTGGTTAAATTGTGTCGAATTAACAAAGATGATAAAAATGTTGGCACCGTGAGTGAAGGGGTGTTTTCCAGGAGAGACTTGACGGGATGTCTCTCCTGGAAAACACCCCTTCACTCACGGTGCCAACATGTTAAGCTGTGGGCATGTATGGTAATAATTGGTGAATCTCTTGCTAGAGCGTACCATATTGCAAGTGCCAATACTTACAATATCTTGATGTAAGTACAGAATAAGGTCAAGTTATTGGTTTGTACTTACATTTTATTTAGCAGAATAAAAATGTTTTTCACTACACACATTTACAACATTGAGGTGTTACCCCTGTTATAAACCTACATGTTAATAAACTAAAATGTGGACTAGAAGTATATACTTAGTACACTAGTAGTACGTGTTTGTTTGTGTGTGTGTGTGTGTGTAGCTCGTGTGTGTGTGTGTGTAGCTCGTGTGTGTGTAGCTCGT
>CAEMYA010001187.1:0-13425 GCA_903131615.1 Diplodus sargus
AGATTCAGTTGGTAGATTGAAGTCCGAGCTCTGCTTCTGTATAGCCTGGGAACAGGAGCTGTGTGGTTACTGACTTGTTCTCAGTGTCTATTTATGGTTAATGGACACACATGTGGTCTGCTGTGTGAAGATGAGACCACACGTCTGTCACCAACAACCTGCACTCTCCTCGTGGTGGAAAGTTTTATATTATAGGCTCTAAGCATCACCAGGCCTCAGTGTAAAGAGCAGCCTGGATTAGAAAAAAAATTTGAATTTTGTGAAAATGAGTGTCACTGTGTAGAAAGCTGAACTATTGAACTTTTGTCTCCCCCTTGTGGCAGTTAGGTCTCTCTGCCATACACTCTACATGGCTGCTGTCACAACTCCCCTCTTCACTTTATGTTTAGTTTTTGAATACACCATAACATCTACACAGACCAAACATTTCAAAACTCCAGTTGCGAGGTGTTGAGGAACTGAGTTAGATTCAGTTTTATTTAACTGTCTGACCGCATGGTGGTGCAGTGGTTAGCAGTCATGGTACAACAGTTTCCCCCACATCAACAAAGAGACCTGGAGTTGATCCCCGAGCACGACCGTGGCCCACTGATCCCTCAGGAAGGGTCAGATACAGAGTACCAACTTCACCATGTTGTACATTGTATGATATGTGATCAAATAAAGACTCTATATTAAAATAATATAATAATAAGACATAATACACCTCTAATGTTTGAAAGCGGGGGCTCGAGCCCCAACTTTCAATCCACACATGTGATCCTGCCGACAACGCCGTGTTTATGGTGACAATCTGAGAAATAAAGAGCATTATAAAAAACTTCTTTCTGTAAATTTAGATCTGTAAAAAGTTTTCTCGTCTGTCGTCCTGCACACCTTAACAGTCTCTTCTGGTGTTTTTGGCTCTGCATTTTAAAACCTCTGGTGAGGAGGACTGTGCTTTCAGTGGCCACAGCTTTAGCTTCAGTCTTATAGAATAATATATGGTGTATATAGCCAACTTTATATTTAATGGTCCTGCTGATTAAAGATGTTTTTGAGGCTTTAACAAAACGTAGCATATAGATACTTTGTTGTTATTTGTATATAGTACATGTTGGTTAGGTCGTGTGCTTTCATCTTTGTATTGAATAAAAGGCTGAACATTCTTGCTGTCTATTTATTATTGTGAAAGAGTGAATGTCACCACTATAAATGGTGCCCCGTGTGAGGCAATGTACTGTTGGCAATCATTCGTAAATGTGAAATATTAATTTCTGCAAAATTTGGACAGTTCTAAAATTTGAGATTCACATCTTAAACCCATTTGATTATCCAAAATGTTTTAGGTTATTAACTGCCACTTTGAGCCATTTGTTATTGCCGCTATCGGTTCAAGTTGAAATTATGAGAATTTCAGTTCAGCATTTGAATATCCCATACTAACAATTGAAGTGTTCCTTGTGTTAATCACAGTGTGCCACCGGCCCTGTGATACATAGACGTTTATATCTGGCCGTTACTGCCTTGCATTTCAGCTTGAGTAAGAAGTAGAGCCAGAGATAGAGCCACAGCATGCTACCAGCCCTGTAAAACATAAGTTTTGTACTTTAGCTGTTTCTACCACTTGTTTCAGCTCGAGTCAACTTTAAGAGACAATTGTCTGATTGTTACTACCCTGCATTCCAGTTAGTGCATGTTTAAGGTCTGGTAAACAAAGTTAAGAAAAATTCTCTGGAGAACCTAATATTGGGGGTTCAGAGTAAGTATTACCCTTGATACTGGTAGACCCTCTCAGGGTCGAAACGGTCCCACCAGAACCAAAAGTTATTCTCCAAAAGGCACAAGCTGAAGAATGGGTTCCATGGAGCACTATTTTGAAGTGTGCGACCAAAGAAAACAAATTACAGGAAAGTACTCATGCATGTCTGTACAATCACAATCCCTGAATTTCTTATGTTAATAGTATAAATCAATCAATATAAACAAATAGTCAATCCACTGAGATTCTTCACATTGCACTTATTAAACCATTAATTCAGCCTGCGGAGGCATATCGGAATCTGATGTTCGTCACATGATTTGAAATCCTTGTTTTCTTTGTTTTTCTGTTTTGATGTTTTACACTCACTCTCAGCAGATGATGTCAAATGTCAGACATACCAGAGCTGATGAAATGATGAGAGTGATGTTAATCAGCCAAAACACATCCAGTTTATTTGGAAGTTAGTCGTACATTTTGTTAAAGCCTCAAAAACATTTTTAAAACAAATATCTTTTATCAGCAGGACCATTAAATATATAGTTTCTTGGCTATATACACCATATATTATTCGATAAGACTGAAGCTAAAGCTGTGGCCACTGAAAGCACAGTCCTCCTCAGCAGAGGTTTTAAAATGCAGAGCCAAAACCACCAGAAGAGACTGTTGAGGTGTGCAGGACGTCCAGCAGCTCCGTCCACCAGACACCTGTGAGGAGACACCAGAGGGCAGAGCAGCACATATCACAAACATAAGAATGAGAGCAACAAAACAACAGCTGAACAAAATAAAGTGTATTTTAACATCAGATGTCATTCTTGTGCCAGAGGTTTCTAGAGATTGTACCTCTTGTTTCTGTGTGACGGAGGATCAGACGTCATTTTCTCTTTGTGTTGCGCGTCGCTTCTGTTCCTGTTGAGCTGCCAAAGACAGAAGAAGAACATGGGGATGACATTTTAATTTGACTTCTTTATGAATTTCTCATTTCATATTTATAGTCACTATTGGACATGAAGTCAGCTCTGTTTGTTTGTTTGTAGAATATCTCATAAACACTTGATGTAAATAAATAAAAACTCCAGATGACATGAACACTGAACCAGCTCTGATCTGTGCTGCTCAGTCTGATGATGTTTCACCAACAGGTGGCGCTGCAGCAACATGATCAATTTAAATGTCTCTAACTCAGTTTTCACATTTTGTACAATTCATTTTGTACAGAGCTGATGTATAAAACATTGTGAGTGCCTGCTAGTTAAAAATCTTCCTGAGTTTCAAAAACATTAATATTATGATACAGAAACATTTTCTGATGCACAAAACCTCTGACAGATGTGACTATGTTCACCTTTTGTCCAGGCGGTGGCAGTGATGCTGATCATGATGATTAGATAGAGTCCTCCAATCACCAGTCGGACAATTTGCCACAGGTGAGGAGCAGCTGGAGGAACAGGAAACATTCACACCGTCATCCATCACCAATTACAACAAATGTTCAGCTTTTTATTTCTTTGTCTTTGTCCAAACTATATCACTGTTATCAGCACAGACAGAAACAGACTTTATCTCAACATGATGCATCTTCTTCACAGAGTGAAGAGACACATATTTTATCCCCAAAACAACCAACAACACTCATCTGTCCTGTTGAAACATCCTTCAGAGGAACTCTTCAAAATCTCGTCAATGATATGATTTGTGTCAATTGTAGCTAAAAGTCAAAGTTCAGCAAACAGTCATCTAGTAGAAGATGATGATGATGATGATTATGAGGAGGAGGAGCAATGGTACGAATCACCAAAGTGAGAGATGGTTGTTGGTCTACAGCAGCGACTGGAAGACAACGTAAGAAACAATAACTGGGTAAGACATCAAATCATCATTGTAGACCTACCTGTGCTTGATGATTGCGATGTTGAAGTCAAAGTTGTTGTCACAGTCGGCAGTGTATTTGTAGTCGGCTTCGAAGCCGTAGTTGTTGTTGGTGTCGTTACCTTTTTTCCTTGTGAGTGGGGCAGAAACAAGTTACAGTTTAGTACAGAAATCCCATCAAATCTCCTAAAAATGCACATTAAACAAATTCACAACACATCAATGACAGCTAAAAATCTTAATTCAGAATGTCTTCTATTACCTTATAATGTTGTTCTGATTTGTGACTATGAACCATTATGTTGTATTGAGAGTTTTGATATAACAGCAATTAAATGTGTCAACAGTCGATCACAAAGTTCTTGTGTTAAAATGACCTGACACAAAGAGATTATGCATGACTCTGTATCTTAAAATGACGTTCTAACTCAAACTTTAGATCTTTGCTCCAATTTCAGACCTATAATTGAATTTTGACTTCTGATATATCAGTGAGAGAAATCCAAAAGTCAGTCGTAACTGTAATGTCACTGCGGTAAGTATTAGTTAAACTCAAGCTGTCATTTTTCCACAAGGTTAATTAGGTGTCCGAGCTAACATCAGTGAAAAAGTTTTCATATGAGAGCACTTTGAAATAACATGATGGATAAAATGTAATTAAATTCTGTTTAAATGACTTGATGCAAACACTTTGTGTTGCTGTAGCTGTGTGTAATTTGATGGTTCATTCTCGTGGATATCTTGAACATGAATCCTGTGAATCTTACATGTTAAAAGGGTTTTTCATATTTAAACATAATGTGAAACATAGTGTGACGAAGTCATCCATCATATCTGAGACAGACTTCTTTCAGTATTGTGGTCATTTGTTCTCGCGTCTTGAACTTGCATTCGGAGCACGACGTGCACTCGACTTCCTTCATTAGACCACAAACTTTTTTAACAGTGTCAAAAGTTCATGTCTCCACTGACTCTAGATCTGTATCTGTTTCAATAACTGCTCCTTACGTCTTCATGCTGTTGGTTATTATTTGTCTTTGAGCTCTGTTAGATTTCACCAATGTAAAAACAAGTTTTTTTCTTCCTGTTCTTGTTGTTTCCCTTCTTGCCTGTTTGTCTGGTTGCTGTCGTCGTCTCAGTGTTCTCTGTTGGTGTTAACGGTGCAGTTGTTGCTGCTGTTTGTCTTCTTGTTGCTTTAGTCGCAGCTTGAGTTCTTGGTGTTATTTAAGGTGAAGCCTCGATACGTTCAGTGTTCAGAGGACATTTAGTCTACAAACACAACAACGTCTTTACCACAGAGGGATGAATTCACTCACACACTATAAAAAAGTCTTTGGTCTCTCTGTGGTGTGAGTTTCAGCAAAAGTAATTTCACAACATAAAGCAGCTGAATGTAGAAGATGATGTTTACTTTGTAATTTAGCGTTATTGAGCCTTGTATGAACTCACCTGTCTGCAGGATCTCTCTAGAGGAATAAGAGATGCTTCTCTCTGAGAGCAGACTGACAGCACTCTCATGTATTTACACTAAATAAGCTACACCCATAGGCCTGTTAGTTTAGCTTAGCCTAGCTTAGCACAGAGACTGGAAACAGGGGAAACAGTTAGCCTGCCTCTGTTCAAAGGTAACAAATCCACTGAGCACCTGTAATCACCTGCTCACACAGAGACTCGCTGCTAAAAGATCAACTGTAAGATCAGATGTAATTATTGGAAAAAGACGTGCTGCTCTGAGCAAAGTTCAGAATATTTTACCGCGTAGAAACAGCAACACCAGGCATGTTGTTCTACAGGAAAACAATGTTGTTTCTGTTAAGCTAACCAGCCACCTAGCTGAGCTTCATATCTAACAGACAGGTATGACAGTGGAGTCAGTCCTCTTATCTAACTCTCAGCAAGAACATTAAAAAGCTAATTTCCCCAAATTGTGAAATATTATTTAAAATAATTTATATTTGACTTATATTTCTTTGTTCCTCTCTGACTTCTTGGCTCTCACCTCTGTCAGATGTCTCACCTTTGATCACAGTCAGGTACCCAACAGGTTTTCCATCACAGTAGTAAAGTCCAGAGTCGCTAAGCAGCACGAAAATTATAGTCAACATTTTGTCCACAGGTGAAACATAAACATATTGGCTTTGACTTTAATGCCCGTCTTTGCTCCATGTTGGAACATCTGACCCTTCATCATCACGAGGACATGTTAGAAAATATTTTCACCTTTCACCATTATTTACTCATAAACCAATTATTTCTGTTTGTCATGCAATGTTAGAAATATTACCATATATTTCCTAAAAATCTATTTATATTTTAACTGTCTTTTAAATATGTATCACTATATATTATCAATGTATGATCAAACTGGACAATCATTATGTCTTGAATTATACCTTGAAGCAAAATTACAGTGTATTGTTGTATGTTGTCTAATAAACATGTTAAATGTTTATTAAATATTTTGCACTGACACGTTCAAAATGTTTCAGTCACTCGTTCACTATGTGAGGAGCTCAGTTTGAATGTCTGGTATTTATGCACCGATTGGTTATAGCCGCACTGAGATGTGAACACAGAGCAGAGATAGTTCAACAGTTTTTGAAAATGTTCAGATCAAAATAGCATTTTATTTCATTTTACTGAAGCACATTAACATTTTCACACATAAAAATAAATGATCAACTTTTAAAACTGCCCACATTTGATCTCAACTACAGTATCAGTGAGAAACTGTGAAGAATTCATCCAATAACAATCTACTGTGGTAAGTAATGCTGTTTTTAGAACATTTAAAATGTATCATCTCATTAAACTATATTAAAAGCATGGTGACACATGATTTGATGAATAGCAGCTGCTATGGTCAGACCAGGGCTTGAGAATTTTTTATATGTATCTTTCTTTCTTTTGTATCGATGCTGATATGTTGTGGTTTCTTTCTTATGACAAATGTACTTTGGAAGTTGCTTTGGACAAAATCTTCTGCTAAATGCCCTGAATGTAAATGAAAATGTAATGATGTTGAAACAAGAAGAGAAACAAAGTGTGATGTTACCTGATGGGATCACCGTCAGCTTCACAGCTGCTTCGTTATTACAGAAGTATGTTCCAGAGTCTGAGACGGTAGCTCTGCTAATGTAAAGTGATTTATCCGCAAATGGCCTGTATCGTCTGCCTGGATCAGAAATGTGTTTCTTTTCTACGTCCCCACCAGCTGTGAGAATGTCAACTCTGTGTCTAGTCGTCATTCTGCTCCACGTAACTTCACCCACAACATAGTCAGGACAAGGCAGAAAGACTGGCTGCTTCTCCTCGACTATTTCATGTTTTATTGCTGCAAATGAAAATACGTTTTGATAAATATGAATGTTCACATTTTATCATTATCATTACTTCAGTGCTCTAAGATTTCATGATGTCAGAGTTATAGTGAATCCCAGTTTAGCAGAAAATCATGAAGCTAACTGATCAGAAATGTATTTTAACAGACAAGTAACTGATTAATTTCTAAAAGTTCTTACCTGCAGTGTTGTTACAGCCCAAAACAAAGACGACCAGGCAGCTGTAGATGTTCACCCTCATCTTCACACAGAAAACATCCAGTTCACAGAGTGAAGTCCGAGCTCTGCTTATGTCAGCATGGGAACAGGAACTGTGTGGTTACTGACCCGTTCTCTCAAAAACTCCAGTGTGATTTTATGGTTGATAAACACCGATGTTTACAAATTTGATGTCGAATTATGCTTCACACAGACTCAGGGTCTTTGTATGTACACACACACACACACAAGTATCACAGTCTGATGTATTACGAGTCAGGAATAAATGTGTGGGCTCAGTCATATGAAACACAACAGACCTACACCTTCTATAATGTATCCTATCACGACAAGACAAATGTCTCTTATTATTTTAGTCCACAGAATAAGAAACACATTCAAGAATGTAAACTAAAGTGTGCTCAGAGGATCAGGCTTCATCGTTAGACTCATTTCTATCAAACAGAGACTGAACACAGAACTTATGCTCAGCTGTATCAAACACAGAATCTATATTAATATGGTGATGTTGGTGTGGATGGGTTCTTTAAAAACAACAATAAACACTTCACTTCGGTGGTTAACGTGTCTTGTAAAGTGCTACGTGGCATCTGTTGTATGATATTACTTGTAGCATTTAACATTCTCAGCTACTGCTAACATAGATAATAACATATCAACCTTTAACACTTTGGTTGGTAATATTTGTGTCTGTCTTGTCTGGTCTACCTGCTTACCCACCTGCCCAGGAATTAATACCAATCCATTGTTTGTCACCCATGTGATCACACATTAAATATCATTTAGTAAATACTCAGGCAACTAAGTTTGTCCCTCTGTGGTGATTGTTGTGTCAATTGAGGTCACTACAGGAAGATCTGTGGTCCGAGACAAGACCCTTGTGGGACGCAAGAAGGGCCATCGATAGATTAGTTTGTACCACTTCTACAACTAAACACAGAATACTTTCTGGTACCAACACAGTGTTTGTTGCTGGTGGAAGATGAATGCACAAAAGAAATTATTAGTTTAACAACCACAGAAAGACATTTTAATGGAAAATCTATTCCAGGCTGCTCGTTACACTGAGGCCTGGTGATGCTTAGAGTCTATAGTCTAATACTTTCAACTATGAAGAGAGTGTAGGTTGTTGGTGACAGACATGTGATCTCATCTTTACACAATAATAAATGTGTGTTCATCAACCATGAATAGGCACAGAAGTTTCTAAGAACACCAGTCAGTAACCACACAGTTCCTGTTCCCATGCTGACATAAGCAGAGCTTGGACTTCACTGTGTGAACTGAATCTTTTCTGTGTGAAGATGAGGGTGAACATCTACAGCTGCCTGGTCATCTTTGTTCTGGGCTGTAACGTCACTGCAGGTAAGAACTTTTCGAAATTAATCAGTTACTCGTCTGTTAAAATACATTTCTGATCAGTTAGCTTCATGATTTTCTGCTAAACTGGGATTCAATATAACTCTGACATGATGAAATCCAAGAGCAGTGAAGTAAACTTCATTTAATGATAATAATAAAATGAGAACCTTCATATTTATCAGAACTTCTCTTTATTTGCAGCAATAAAACATGAAACAGTCGAGGAGAAGCAGTCAGTCTCTCTGCCTTGTCCTCACTATGTGGTGGGTGAAGTGACGTGGAGCAGAGAGACGAATGGACACAGAGTTGACATTCTTACAGCTGATGTGAACTGGGATAAGAAACACATTCCTGACCCAGACAGACGATACAGTTCATTAGTAGATAAATCACTTTACATTCGTGGAGTTACCATCTCAGACTCTGGAACATACTTGTGTAATAATGCAGCAGCTGTGGAGCTGACGGTTATCCCATCAGGTAACATCACACTTTGTTTCTCCTCTTGTTTCCACATTATGTTTCAAAGCCAAATGTTTAATTTTTTAAAAACGCTAACAACAGAAATATTTTGGAATGTTAATGAAATGGTGCATTTCAAATGTGAATAGTTTTAACATTTTTTTAACCTTTAATTTAACTTGAACTATTTTGTATGAACTACTATGAATCATGTGCAGACAGATTTTTTACGTTGTTTCTTGAGTTTGCAAGATAGAATCTGTCTCTTTCTCATTTTAAATCTTTGTAGTTGTTCTGTGTCTCTTTGAGGTCAGTTTTTGTTTCTATGTCGTTGTCTTGTGGTAAATTTGTTTCGCTGTAGTCCTTGTTTTCCTAATTTTCTATTGGTTTGTTTCTCTATGGTCGTTTTGTGTCTCGTCAGAGTGATTCTATGTGAATAAATCATAAATGTATTTAAGTGATTAACACTGAGGGAACTCTGTCTTTAAAACCTTTTCAGCGATGGTAAATTAAACATTTAAAAACATTTCTGGTCTAAATCAACAAAACAAACTCTCTTTTCTACTTAGTAATATACTTAACTACTCCAAACAGAAGGTACGAAAACATCACCTGCAATCCTGACTACAACCTCGACTCAAACACTGGGAAAATACAGGATCATTTAATCAATGAGACAAAACTGATCTAAATTTTTAATATTTGCTAAACTTTGACTTGTAGCCACAGTTGACACAAATCATATCACTGACCAGATTTTGAAGAGTTCCTCTAAAAGATGTTTCAACAGGACAGATGAGTGTTGCTGGTTGTTTTGGGGATAAAACATGTGTCTCTTCGCTCTGAGAAGAAGATGCATCATGATGAGATAAAGTCTGTTTCTATGTGTGCTTATAACAGTGATATAGTTTGGACCAAGACAAAGAAATAACAAGCTGCACATTTATTGTAACTGGTGATGAATGATGGTGTGAATGTTTCCTGTTCCTCCAGCTGCTCCTCACCTGTGGCAAACTGTCCGACTGGTGATTGGAGGACTCTATCTAATCATCATGATCAGCATCACTGCCACCGCCTGGACAAAAGGTGAACATAGTTACATCTGTCAGAGGTTTTGTGCATCAGAAAATGTTTCTGTATCATAAGATTAATGTGTTAAAACTCAGGGAGAGTAAATTGATCATGTTGCTGCAGTGCCACCTGTTGGTGAAACATCATCAGACTGAGCAGCACAGATCAGAGCTGGTTCAGTGTTCATGTCATCTGGAGTTTTATTTATTTATTTACTTCATTTGTTCAGTGTTTATAAGATATTCTACAAACAAACAAACAAACAAACAGAGCTGACTTCATGTCCAATAGTGACCATAAATATGAAATGAGAAGTTCATACAGAAGTTAAATTAAATGTTGTCTCCATGTTCGTCTTCTATCTTTGGCAGCTCAACAGGAACAGAAGGTTTTGTGCATCAGAAAATGTTTCTATATCACAATATTCATGTGTTTAAACTCAGGAAGATTTTTAACTAGCAGCACTCACAGTGTTTTATACATCAGCTCTGTACAAAATGAATTGTGCAAAATGTGAAAACTGAGTTAGAGACATTTAAATTGATCATGTTGCTGCAGCGCCACCTGTTGGTGAAATATCATCAGACTGAGCAGCACAGATCAGAGCTGGTTCAGTGTTCATGTCATCCGGAGATGTTATTTATTTATTTATTTATTTACATAATTAGTTAAGTGTTTATGAGATATTCTACAAATAAACAAACAAACAGAGCTGACTCCATGTCCAATAGTGACCATAAATATTAACGTATACAAAAGTTAATACATGTGTTAAATTAAAATGCCGTCTCCATGTTCGTCTTCTGTCTTTGGCAGCTCGACAGGAACAGAAGCGACGCGAGACACAAAGAGAAAATGACGTCTGATCCTCCGTCACACAGAAACAAGAGGTACAATCTCTAGAAACCTCTGGCACAAGAGTTTACATCTGATGTTAAAATACACTTCATAATGTTCAGCTGTTGTTTTGTTGCTTTTATTCTCATGTTTGTGATATCTGCTGCTCTGTCCTCTGGTGTCTCCTCACAGGTGTCTGGTGGACGGAGCTGCTGGACGTCCTGCACACCTCAACAGTCTCTTCTGGTGGTTTTGGCTCTGCATTTTAAAACCTCTGCTGAGGAGGACTGTGCTTTCAGTGGCCACAGCTTTAGCTTCAGTCTTATGGAATAATATATGGTGTATATAGCCAAGAAACTTTACATATATGGGTTTTGTTTATGAAAGATGTTGGTTTTAAAAATGTTTTCGAGGCTTTAACAAAACGTACGACTAACTGTTCCTTTCAACAAAATCAATGGTTACATCTAAAAATGAGAAAACCTTTTTTTCTTCTGTAGCATAAACAGACTCTGTTGTTATTTTATTATTTGAATTGTTTATACTATTGTTTCTGAAGTTATTTGTTCGATTAAAAGTTCTGTGCAGAATCAATTTCTTCCAAAGAAGAAAACTTATTTAATGTGTTTATAACACAGGTAAGAATATCATTCAAAACTATTCTGACTCTTGTTTTTATACTAAATACTTTTTTCCTACTTGATTCTATAGATGTGTGTTTGAGTCTTCTGTCATTTTTCTGTGTGCTGGTGTTTTTATTTGAATGAGCACCAATGGGTTGCACTGAAACTTATCACATCCACATGTGATATCAGTGGCCACCAGTTTTTCTTTGTTCTCCCACAAACACACATACACACACACACACACACACACACACACACACACACACACACACGTGTATAGTACACGAAGAAGACTTTTGAACCTTCTTGCTGTCTATTTGATATTGTATAACAGTGAATGATGCACACACAATGGTGCCCCTTGTGAGGCACATACATAATGGTGCCCCGTGCAAGGAAGTGTACTGTTGGCGATCATTCATAAATGTGCAATATTAATTTCAGCATAATTTGGACAGTGCTACATTTTGAGATCTACATCTTGAACCCTTTCGCCAAAAGTCTTTACATTTAACCACTAGTCTACTACAGGAGTAGATGTTGATTTGTACTTACAAAAAATTGCGGTCTGATGATAATTGATTTATCAATCAAATTTATAACCCATTTGATGAACCAACATCTTTTAGGTTATTAACTGCCACTTTGAGCCATTTGCTTTTGCCGCTATCGATTAAAGTTGAAAGTGCTCTATAGAAATTGTGAGAATTTCAGTTCAGCATTTGAATAACCCGTACTAACAATTCAAGCATTACCTTGTATTAATCACAGCGTGCCAACGGTCCACTTTAAGAAACAATCCTTTGATTGTCACTACCATGCATTTCAGTTAGTGCATGCTTAAGGTTCCCTGGAGAACCTATTCTTGGGGGTCCAGAGTAAGTATAACCCTTGATAATGGTAGACCGTCTCAGTGTCCCAGGCAGGACCTGAACGGTCCCACCAGAACCAAAAGTTTGCTTCTACAGGTACAAGCTGAAGGTTCTATGGAGCACTTTTATTTCGAAGTGTGCGACCAAAGAAAACAAATACAGGAAAGTACTCATACAAGTCCGCACAATCACAATACTCTGAATTTCTTATGTTAACTCACTCTCAGCAGATGATGTCAAATGTCAGCCGTGACAGAGCTGATAAAATCATGAGAGTGACACAAAAATCAGTTTATTTGGAAGTTAGTCGTACATTTTGTTAAAGCCTCAAAACATTTTTAAAACCAACATCTTTTATCAGCAGGACCATTTAATATGAAGTTTCTTGACTATATACACCATATATTATTCTATAAGACTGAAGCTAAAGCTGTGGCCACTGACAGCACAGTCCTCCTTGGCAGAGGTTTTAAAATGCAGAGCCAAAACCACCAGAAGAGACGGTTGAGGTGTGCAGGACGTCCAGCAGCTCCTTCCATCATACACCTGTGAGGAGACACCAGAGGACAGAGCAGCAGATATCACAAACATAAGAATGAGAGCAACAAAACAACAGCTGAACAAAATAAAGTGTATTTTAACATCAGATGTAAATTCTTGTGCCAGAGGTTTCTAGAGGTTGCACCTCTTGTTTCTGTGTGACGGAGGATCAGACGTCATTTTCTCTTTGTGTCTCGCGTCGCTTCTGTTCCTGTCGAGCTGCCAAAGACAGAAGAAGAACATGGAGACAACATTTAATTTAACTTCTGTGTGAACTTCTCATTTCACATTTATGGTCACTATTGGACATGAAGTCAGCTCTGTTTGTTTGTTTGTTTGTTTGTTTGTAGAATATCTCATAAACACTTAACAAATGAAGTAAATAAATAAATAAAACTCCAGATGACATGAACACTGAACCAGCTCTGATCTGTGCTGCTCAGTCTGATGATGTTTCACCAACAGGTGGCACTGCAGCAACA
>CAEMYA010001187.1:16532-72860 GCA_903131615.1 Diplodus sargus
ACAGAGAGAGATGAATCATACTCAGAGGTATAAAAAGTCTTCAGCCTCTCTGTGGTGTGAGTTTCAGCAGAAGTGCTTTCAGGTAGGGCTGGGCGATTAATTGAATTTCAATTTCGATTTAGATTCTGGTGTCCCTCCCTAGATGTTAATCCCTTGATTAACATCTAGAAACAGCTACAAGTTGTTGTTCTACAGGAAAACAATGTTGTTTCTGCTAAGCTAACCAGCTGCCTAGCTGAGCTTCATATTTAACAGTTAGGTATGCAAGTGGAGTCAATCCTCTTATCTAACTATCAGCAAGAAAATTAAAAAGTTCATTTCCCCAAATCGTGAATAATTCTTTAAAATGATTAATATTTGACTCAAATTTCTTTGTTCCTCTCTGACTTCTTGTCTCTCACCTCTGTCAGATGTCTCACCTTTGATCACAGTCAGGTACGCAGCAGGTTTTCACTCACAGTAGTAAAGTCCAGAGTCATGAGGCTGCACGTATCTCATAGTCAACGTCTTGTTGAAAGGTGAAACATAAACCTGTTTGTTTTGTTGTACTTCATACCCGTCTTTGCTCCATGTTGGAACATCTGATCCTCCAACATCATGAGTACAGTTCAGAGTGACAGTGGTGAACTGTGGAGCAACAAAACTGGTTGTTTCTGTACACAACAAACAAAACAAGACTCATTTAACGAACCATCATAAAATTATTACTCATATTCAGGAGAAATTCAGTTCAGATTCTCTCAGAATGAAAATAATTATTATAAATAATAATCCAAATATTTACATACCATTTTATTTTCAGTATTTGAATCAAGACAACAGTGTTATGAAAAAAATGTTCACCTTTCACCATTAATTACTAATAAACAAATTGTTGGTGATTTTCATGTATTGTTAGAAATATTACCATATATTTCCTAAAAATCTATTTATTGTGACATCTGCAAACTGTCTTTCAAACACATATCAGTATATATTACCAATGTATGATCAAACTGTACAATCATTATGTCTTGAATTATATCTTGAAGCAAAATAACAATGTATTGTTATATGTTGTCAAATAAACATGTAGTTAAAATATTTGTTAAATATTTTGCACTGACACGTTCGGAAGGTTTCAGTCACTCGTTCACTATGTGAGGAGTTCAGTTTGAATGTCTATGTACCGTTTGGTTATAGCTGCACTGAGATGTGAACACAGAGCAGAGATAGTTCAGCAGTTTTTGAAAATGTTCAGATCAAAATAGCATGAGCACATTAAAATATTCACAGATAAAAATAAATGACTAACTTTTAAAACTGCCCAAATTGTTTCTCCACTACAGTATCAGTGAGGAACTGCGAAGAATTCATCCCCGGATAAGAATCTACTCTGGAAAGTAATGTTGTTTGTATGACATTTGAAATGTATCATTTCATTAAACTGCATTAAAAAGTGTTTCTGTTATCAATATTTTAAAAAAACATGATCAACATGATAAGACATGATGTTGAAGCAAGAAGAGAAACGATGTGATGTTACCTGATGGGATCACCGTCAGCTCCACAGCTGCTTCGTTATTACAGAAGTATCTTCCAGAGTCTGAGACGGTAATTCTGCGAATGTAAAGTGATTTATCTGCCAGTGAACTGTATCGTCTGCCTGGATAAGGAATGTGTCTCTTGACCCCGTCCACATCAGCTGTAAGAATGTCAACTCTGTGTCCTTTCGTCTCTCTGCTCCACGTCACTTCACCCTCCACAGAGTGAGGACAAGGCAGAGAGACTGACTGCTTCTCCTGGACTGTTTCATGCTTTATTGCTGCAAATGAAAAGAAGTTTTGATGAATATCAAATGTCCACATTTTATTATTATCATTAAATAGAGTTTACTTCACTGCTCTTGGATTTCATGATGTCAGAGTATATTATATCCCAGTTTAGCAGAAAAACATGAAGCTAACTGATCAGAAAATGTATTTTAACAGACGAGTAACTGATTAATTTCTAAAAGTTCTTACCTGCAGTGACGTTACAGCCCAGAACAAAGACGACCAGGCAGCTGTACTGCATGGTTACTGACTTGTTCTCTTAAAAACTTCAGTGTCTATTTATGGTTAATGGACACACATGATATGCTGTGTGAAGATGAGACCCCATGTCTGTCACCAACAACCTATCCTCTTTTTTATACTAAAAGCTCTAAGCATCACCAGGCCTCAGTGTAAGGAGAAGCCTGGATTAGATTTTCCTTTAACACATCTTTCTGTAGTTGTTGAACTAATATTTTCTTTTGTGCATTTTCTTCCACCAACAACAAACACTGTGTTGGAACCAGAAAGTATTCTGTGTTTAGTTGTGGAAGTGGAACTAAACAATCTATCGATGCTCCTTTTCTTCACCAGGCACCTTTGGCGTCCCACAAGGGTCTTGTCTTGGACCACTGTTTTTAATTATCCCCCACACACAAATCCTCACAAAAAGGCTGCATGCTTCGATCGCCACGAAGGCTGGAAATGTCGCTGGATCTTCTTTAAAAAAAACATGCCAATCTTCAGTTGCACCACGATTGGTTGCTTCATAAAGTAAGATGTTGGTGATGACAGCGAGTACAAAAAGATTTGAATGTGGTGAAAATGAGTGTCACTATGTAGAAAGCTTAACTATTGAACTTTTGTCTCCCCCTTGTGGCAGTTAGGTGTCTCTGCCATACACTCTACATGGCTGCTGTCACAGCTCCCCTCTTCAGTTAATTTTTAGCTTTTGAATACACAGGACATCTACACAGATTATTAATAATAATAATAATAATAATAATGAATTTTATTTGTAATGCAGTTTATATTGAGCAAACAATCTCAAAGTGCTACATCAATAAAACAAGGATTGGAGAGAGAACGTCTTCAACTCGACTAATAAAAGGCTTTCTTAAAAAGGTAGGTTTTTAAGCCTTTTTTAAAAGTGTCCAGAGTCAGCGATGCTCTCAGGTGGTCAGGGAGAGCGTTCCAAAGACAGGAAGCGGTGTGGCAAAAGGCTCTGTTTCCCATGGTTCGGAGCTTAGTCCTTGGGATCTGCAGGACGTTTGCCTGACCGGAACGGAAGTGTCGTGAAGAGGTTTGAGGGGTGATTAGCTCCTTTAGGTAAATTGGAGCATTACCGTAGAGGCACTGGTGGGTCAGTAGGGAGACCTTGTATTCAATCCTGAGTGAGACAGGGAGCCTATGGAGGGTTTTGAGAACTGGTGTGATGTGGTCAAATTTTCGCACCTTTGTGAGGATCCGGGCAGCACAGTTTTGAATATATTGGAGCTTCTGAATGTTTTTGTTGGAGATCCCGACAAGAACAGCATTACAGTAGTCCAGCCTGGTGGAGACAAAGGCGTGGGCAAGTTTTTCTGCATCTGGGAGAGAAAGTGAGGGGCGGAGTTTTGCAATGTTCTTTAGGTGGTAAAAAGAGTTTTTGCAAAGCTGTTTGATATGAAGTTCAAAATCAACAAACATTCTAACTAGGTTGATTCTCCAGGCACAGATTCAGACCTGGAGTTGATCCCTGGATACGACCCTTGCCCACTGATCCCTCAGGAAGGGTTAAATACAGAATATCAATGTCACCATGTTGTACATTGTCTGATATGTGATCAGGACTCCTAAAAGATTAGAAAAAAGATTTCTTCACAAAAACGACAATACACCTGTGATCCTGCCGACAACGCCAACTTTGTGGTGACAGTCTGAGAAATAAAGAGCAGTAACAAGAAACCTTCTGTAAATGTATTCACAGCTTTCGCAAATGGGCTATCGCAAAACTGTTTGAACCACAGGTTCTTGTTAAGCTGGAGCTAGACCTCAGTTTCTGCAAAGTTCTGAGGAGCTGAGTTAGACACAGTTTTTCATTGTGTGATGCAGTCATGAAAACAAATGTAGATCTTTTTCTATCTCTCTTTTTCATCTTTCTGATTCTGATTCATTCACAAAACTACCAAATGCACCTTTGGCCAAGCAACACAGTGTAGGACAAAGATCAAGCAGTTTAAAATACACAAAATACATGTTCCATTACAGTCAACAGTGAGCTTTTAATACCTGTGTTACACACACCTTGAAGAAGTTCTTCTTCCAAAAAGGGTTTTTTGGATGAAAATGGTTCTTAATGGAACTCTTAATCTTACATATAACTTCAGAAACAAACAGCTCAGGGTAGAAAAGTTGGTCGTTGGTTTTGTTAAAGCAATTAAAACATTTTTTTAAACTAACATATTTTATAAGCAGAACACTTTAAGATTAAGTTTCTTAGCTATATACACCATAAACTGGCTGGGGGGATGGGAGGGAGTCATGCTATGTGGGGTCGAGCTGAAGCCTAAACAATTAAGTCTTGAGTATTTCGAGGTTGATGGCGAGTGACTCTACTGTCCTGAGTTCGTTCCACCACTAAAGCACCGGAACAGAGATGCAACTTCACTGAGCAAGGGTTGTTTGCTCTAAGTAATGGCGCTGCCAGTTGGCCAGCCGATGTAGTGGAGCGAAGTGGTGGCACTTGGGCGTGTGGTCTGACCAATGTTTGGAGGTAGACAGGTGCAGTTCCATTTGAGGCCTTGAAGGTCAGCGCCATCCTCTGGAATAGGATGCGGGCCAAAATAGGAAGCCAGTGGACGCTGGAGCGTTCTGTATACATTGCAACGGTTTAGTTGCGAAGGCCGGGAGTCCAGCCAGTAGCGAGTTGCAGTAGCCCAGGTGGGAGATGACCAGCGCTTGGACCAAGAGTTGGGCTGCATCCTTTGTATGGAAAGACCAGATACTGCAGATGTTGTAAAGGGCAAATCTGCAGGATCAGGCCACAGCAGTGATGTTGGGGGGAGGCAGGATAGTCTGTCATCAAGTATTACGCCCAGGTTCCTAGCAGTCGATGAAGGCGATACTGTGACGCCGTCAACAGTGACTGACAGGTCCATGTAAGGCAGTCTTTCCCCGGGATGAAGAGGAGTTAATGAGGGTGGAACTTGAGGTGATGCGCAGTTGTCCAAGTAGAGATGTCTGCCAGACATTCCAAGATGCCTTACAACATCGGTGTTGGAGGAGTATGGGGGAAAGAGAGGAATAGTTAGGTCTGTTCTGCATAACAGTGGTAAGAGAATCGGTGTGATGTTATTGCAGAGCCAAGTGATCTAGTGTATAGTGAAAACAGAAGTGGTCCTAGTACTGAGCCTTGAGGGACACCAGTTTCCACAAAGCAGGGTATGGACAAGGAGCTATTCCATGTGACCTGAATGGTCGAGGTGCAATTTATCAGGTATGATGTGAACCAGGAAAGAGTATTGTCAGCAATGCCAAGTTCAGCCAGAGGATTTGGTTGTTGACTGTGTCAATCAGTCACTGTGAGGTTTTGCTGCTTATAAAAGATGTTGGCCTCCTCAGAGAACAGCTTATTCAATATTTATTTTACCCAAACTACACAGTGCCCCTTTAAAAGGGCATCAGACAATAAAAAAAACTGTCTAACTCAGCTCCTCAGAACTTCGCAGCAACTTAGGTCTAGCTCCAGCTAAACAAGAACCTGTGGTTGAGACAGTCTTGCAACAGCCCATTTGCAAAAGCTGTGAATAAATTCACAGAAAGAAGGATTCTTGTTACTGCTCTTTATTTCTCAGACTGTCACCACAAACTTAGCGTTGTCGGCAGGATCACATGTGTGGATTGACAGGGTTCAAGTCCTTGCATTCAAGCTCCCCAACAAAGTGTGTAGAGAAGGTGGGACCTGAAGCCTAAGACGGGGGCCAAGACTCTGCTGTGGTTCTTGAACTACCAGAAAGAGCAAGACCATCTGTCTGGTCAGACAAACAACACTGGCTGTACAACTGATGAGGCCGCTAGAGAATCTTGAAGCCTTGAAAGTCACTGAGCTCATTAGAAAAAATGGAAAAGAGGAGAATAATATATCTAAATATTTAAATATCTCAGTCGCCCTGCATTAAGCATCACTGTTCCAAGACTCATAAATAAACATTTGACTTATATTTAAACACTGGTAACAACAACATAGATTGTTAAAATGACTGATGGACACAATTAAAACTGAGCTCTCCATAAACCTGACTATGAGCAGTATTGTCCTGTGCAATATTTAGCATTTGATTTTTTATCATATATCCTGTGCAACATATCTGATTAAAGTGCAACAGTATGCTGCTGAGTCTTATCCTTACCAAGACTAGTCCAATTCACATTTATTATATCTTTTTAAAACTATTATTCATACATCATTCAAAACTATTCTTGCTCTTGTCTTTATAACATGTGATATCAGTGAGCACATGATGTGAGCAACACTATTGTTTCTTTGTTCTCTCCTATCAATGAAACAAGCGTTGATCCACTTCTTCGGCTTGGGTCCAACCCTGCAATCAGCCATCTTGTAGTCCCTTTTGATCAGCCATTTTGTTTGTAGTTTTCCTTTGTCTATGCCATGCAATGTGGTACTTTGAACCCTAGCCAAATACACACACACACACACACACACACACACACAAACACACACACACACACACACACACACACACACACAGCTGTACATAGTACATCTTAGTTAGATAGGTGTCTTTTCATTTTGTGTTAAATAAAATGCTTTTGAACATTCATGCTGTCTCTGTGGAGGACTCCATAATCCTTCGCCCACTACAGCTGTTGTGGTAATATTGGTTGTAGAAAAGTTAGTTGTTAATCAGACTAACAAACTGAAAGTTTAGTACATTTTTGGTCTGTTTGGTGAATTGGCGTTCTTTTCCCTTCCTCAAGGGTGGTGCCTTGAGGTAATCTAATGAATATTTGAATTTATTATTTATCATAATTAGTAGTTATCCCTGATAATCATTACATGATATTGATAGTCAAATTTAATCCAAAACTCCCGATTAATGATGCATAAAGCACTATACATGGTGCCCAGTGTGAGACAATGCACTGTTGGCAGTTATTCATAATTGCGCAATATACCAATACCAATTTCAGCATTATTTGGCCGGTGCTAAAACTTGAGCTTCATATCCTGAATCATTTAGCCAAATGTCTTAACAGTTAACCCCAATAGTCTACTACAGGGGGAGACATTGCTTTTTACTGACAAACAGCTGCAGTGTGGTGAGAATTGATTATGATCTTCCCCAGGCAAACAAGCCGTGAACAGGAGGTAGAACTCCTAAGAGTGCATAAGTCTTGTCTCCTCCATGAAGTTCAAATGGCTAACAAGAAAGCCAGGCACTATTTAGGTGACCTGCACTCAGCAGAGTTAGATCTTTTTTTCACACAAGGAGGAGTGGTGAAGGATTAGGTCACAATGTTTTTCCCCAACACTCTGATTCACACTCCTCCGTTGATGGAGGATTAAGTCTATATATGGTCATGTTGGTGTGGGTGGGTTCTTCTTCCTCACTTCTGTGGTTAATGTGTATCGTAGCACACTACCTGGCGTATCTGTAGTAATATATAACTAAATTTACTAC
This sequence comes from Diplodus sargus, assembly GCA_903131615.1. NCBI lineage: Eukaryota > Metazoa > Chordata > Actinopteri > Spariformes > Sparidae > Diplodus > Diplodus sargus. The sequence goes on from CAEMYA010001187.1 coordinate 24,010, forward strand.
ATTTCTCTGCTGCCGCTAAAACAAATATTTAATAATATATCAATCTTTAACACTTTGGTTGGTAATATTTTTGTTCTGTCTTATCTGGCATACCTACATATCCACCTGCCCAGGAATTAATACAACTTCAGTGTTTTGCACACATGTAATCACACATTAAATATTATTTAATAAATATTTAGCAACTAAGTTTGTCCCTCTGTGGTGATTGTTGTATCATTTTAGTTTTCCATCACTGAAGGAAGATTTGTGTGTAGGTGATAATTAACAACAGTGGTCCGAGACAAGACCCTTGTGGGACGCCAAAGGTGCCATCGATAGATTGCTTTGTACCACTTCTACAACTAAACACAGAATACTTTCTGGTACCAACACAGTGTTTGTTGTTGGTGGAAGATGAATGCACAAAAGAAACCACAGAAAGACGTCTTCGAGGAAGATCTAATCCAGGCTTCTCTTTACACTGAGGCCTGGTGATGCTTAGAGTATATAGTCTAAAACTTTCCACCATGAAGAGAGTGTAGGTTGTTGGTGACAGACGTGTGGTCTCATCTTCACACATTAGACCACGAACAGACACTGACGTTTTTGAGAACACCAGTCAGTAACCACACAGTTCCTGTTCCCAGGCTATACATATGCAGGGCTCGGACTTCACTCTGCCAACTGAATCTTTTCTGTGTGAAGATGAGGGTGAACATCTACAGCTGCCTGGTCGTCTTTGTTCTGGGCTGTAACGTCACTGCAGGTAAGAACTTTTGGAAATTAATCAGTTACTTGTCTGTTAAAATACATTTCTGATCAGTTAGCTTCATGATTTTCTGCTAAACTTGGATTCAACATAACTCTGACATCATGAAATCCAAGAGCACTGAAGTAAACTCCATTTAATGATAATATTAAAAAGTGAACCTTCATATTTATCAAAACTTCTTTTTATTTGCAGCAACAAAACATGTAACAGTCCAGGAGAAGCAGTTAGTCGCTCTGCCTTGTCCTCACTCTGTGGAGGGTGAAGTGACGTGGAGCAGAGAGACGAATGGACACAGAGTTGACATTCTTACAGTTGATGGTGACATGGACAAGAAACACATTCCTGATCCAGGCAGACGATACAGTTCACTGGCAGATAAATCCCTTCACATTTTCAAAGTTATCGTCTCAGACTCTGGAACATACTTGTGTAATAATGAAGCAGCCGTGGAGCTGACGGTGATCCCATCAGGTAACATCAAATGTTTCCTCTTCTTGTTTCAACATCATGTCGATAATCTTTTAAACATTGATAACAGAAATACTGTTCTACAGTTTATACATTTTGATAAAATAGTGCATTTTAAATGTTATAAAAACAACATTACCTACCACAGCAGATTTCATTTAGGGGAACTTTTCCTGGTACTGTAGTGGAGTAACAATTGGGGCAGTTTTAAAAGTTAGTGATTTATTTGTAACTTAGAAGATCACATCTGGAGAATATATTTGAGTTGTGCCTGGTAAAATAAGAAGAAATCATCTTCTTCAAACAACAAGATGCAGATATAACTGTGGACACATGCACAACAGCACTGTAAATGTCTATAACGTGCAGTACAGTCTGGAGAGCAGGTTTACTGCTGACTGTGAATAAAGGTGAACAGGCTATATTTACAGAGTAGGAAGTAACTCACACATCCTGACACGGCTTGTATCAGTTATCCTTATTCTGAGGAAATCTCTTCACACAGTCACTGACTTTTTCCTGAATATGAGTGACAATTTTATTTAATTAAATGGATCTTGTTTTGTTTGTTGTGTCCAGGAACAACCAGACTTGTTGCTCCAGAGTACACCACAGTCACTCTGAACTGTCCTCATGATGTTGGAGGATCACATGTTCCAACATGGAGCAAAGACGGGCGTGAAGTACAACAAGATGAATGGGTTCATGTTTCACCTGTGAACAAGACGTTGACTATAAGATACGTGCTAGCTACCGAATCTGGACTTTACTACTGTGATGGAAAACCTGCTGCGTACCTGACTGTGATGGAAGCTGAGACATCTGACAGAGGTGAGAGACAAGAAGTCAGAGAGGAACAAAGAAAGATGAGTCAAAAAGAATTATTCATGATTTGTGAAAATTAACTTTTTAATGTTCTTGCTGAGAGTTAGATAAGAGGATTGATGTCACTTTCATACCTGTCTGTTAAATATGAAGCTCAGCTCGGTGGCTGATTAGCTTAACAGAAGCAGTTCTCCGGTAGAACAACGTGCCTGGTGTGAGCTCCTCTTTATTATAATTACATCTGATCTTACAGTTGAGTTTTAGCAGCTAGTCTCTGTGCGATCAGGTGATTAGAAGTGTCAAATACCATTTAAAAAAAGGTGCAATAAACAGGAAAACTGAATCAATAGAAACTAATCAAATAAGAATATAGAAATACATTGAAAAAAGGAGAAAATACATATACAAATGTCTGATGAATATTCATGTCACACACTGACAGAATGTCCTGTTTTCTGAGAAGGGGAGGGCAGAGCAACTGTAGGAATTAGGATTAGATATAATAGTCAGAATAATTAATAACGTTTTTATTTCTTTAAATTCAATCTGGTAAAAGAGGAGAGTGCAGGTGCACATGTTGGTGGGGTTTGTGTTCCTCACCTTCACAGCTCAGGATTTTATTCTATTAATGTGAAATTCTTTAGTGAAAATATGTTTTTCACTTATTTTAAAATTGTATTCAAGTATTCATTATTTTCACTGCTTGTTGGATCTCTTATTATCTATTGTTCATTCATATTTTTTAACACTAGTAAAGAACTCTGAATCTCATTTGATTTGTTTGAATGTTGCGATTGATCGACTCACAAATTAAAATCTTTGAACAGCCACATGGTGGCACTGTTGCTACTGTTGGATCTGTTTCTGGTCCCAACTTTCTACCAGGCATCACTGAACCTGAAGAAGTGTGCATAAGATATTCTGCAACCAAACTAGAAAGTAAATACAGAAGTTAAATTCAAATGTTGTCTCCATGTTCATCTTCTGTCTTTAGCAGCTCGACAGGAACAGAAGCGTTGAGAAAATGACGTCTGATCCTCCGTCACACAGAAACAAGAGGTACAATCTCTAGAAACCTCTGGCACAAGAATGACATCTGATGTTAAAATACACTTTATTTTGTTCAGCTGTTGTTTTGCTCTCATTCTCATGTTTGCGATATCTGCTGCTCTGTTCTCTGGTGTCTCCTCACAGGTGTCTGGTGGACGGAGCTGCTGGACGTCCTGCACACCTCAACAGTCTCTTCTGGTGGTTTTGGCTCTGCATTTTAAAACCTCTGCTGAGGAGGACTGTGCTTTCAGTGGCCACAGCTTTAGCTTCAGTCTTATAGAATAATATTTTGTGTATATAGCCATGAAACTTTATATTTAATGGTCCTGCTTATGAAAGATGCTGGTTTTAAAAATGTTTTTGAGACTTTAACAAAATGTATGACTAACTGTTCACTTCAACAAAATTAATGATTACATCTTAAAAATGAGAAAACATTTATCTTTTTCTTATGTAGTACAAAGAGAATTCATCTCAAATTAACAAACCTGACAATGAAATTAACCTTGAAACCGTTTCTACCCCAAACTGTTTGTTTCTGCAGTTATTTATAAGATTAAGAATTCCGTTATGAACCATTTTTGAAGAAAAGCTCACCGTTGACTGTAATGGAAAATGTGTTTTATGTATTTTAAACTGCTCAATCTTTTTCCTACACTGTGTTGCTTGGTTAAAGGTGTATTTTGTGTTTTTTTGTGAATAAATCAGAATCACAAAGAAGAAAAAGAGAGAAAGAGCTTTATTTGTTTTTTTGACATTGGTACAATCGATGATCACCATTATTCTGGTTTTTAAGGAGACACAGGGACATTTCCAGCCGACTGAAGCCTGTTGAAGCCATACATGGTGTTTTTTTACTTCAACCATGTGGTTTTTGTGCCCAAAGCTAAGCAGAGCATTCTGATGGGAGAGGAATGGAAAACTGAAGTTAAACATGCGTCAAACATCAATATCAAGAAAAGTTCAGTCTGGACTTGTTGCAGGAACGTTGAGTCGGTTGAATTGTTCCATTTCTTACCATTTCTCGGTTGACACTCTAATCCATCCTGTACCTCATCATGGACGTGCCGTTTCCCTTTATTTCCTGACAAATGAGAACATGAATGTCAGAGTTTTAGTAATCCGGGGAATAATCATTGATTAACGACTTTTACAGTTTGTTGACTAACAGGATGTGGTGAGAAGCAACTGTTTGCAAACAAGTTCAGGTCAGACTGTATTTACCTTGTTTGTTGTACCTGTACCACACACCCAACACAAGGACGAAGACGATGAAGGCAGTGGTGAATAAGGCAGGGACGAGGATGCTGTAGTTGACAGTGGACACTTCATCCATCAAATCATGATGTTTGTGGTGTTTAGGAGCAACTGGAAGACAAATGCACACCGTATTTAGAACATCTACACAAAAACATGTAGTTTATTACTGTTTTATATTACTTTAAACTTCTCCTGCACTTCAGCCTTTAATATCAAAATTATGCTTGTATATGAATACATCAATAGAGGCACGCGTGGATTGGGGTTGGTGTTACCACAGTTCTGTCCTGGGCCCGGTGCAGTTTGTTTGTGGACTTTGTTAAAGTTTAATGTTACCTGAATTCATCACAGTCAGCTCCCCGGCTGCTTTGCTGTTACAGAAGTATCTTCCAGCGTCGGAGACAGCAGCTCTGAGAATAAGAAGTGATTTATTTGCCAGTAAACTGTATCGTCCATCCAGGTCATGGATGTCTTTCTTCCCTTTGTCACCATCAGCTGTCAGTATGTCAACTTTGCTTCCATTTGTCTCTCTGCGCCACGTCACGTTTCCCTCCACAGAGGGAGGACAGCTGAGAATGATGGACATGTTCTGATCGAAGGGTTTTTGGCATTCTTCTGTAAAAGAAACACAGTTTTGAATAAATATGCACAAATGTTCAGTATATGGTGAATCTGTCTGCATTAAAACACAGCTGAGACCAAACCACTGTGAACTGTTGGTTCATTTTCATTATGCCGACAGACTGGCAAACTTGTTTTTGTCTGTTTCTGTAAATATAACATTTAAAGGTATATACTTAAACATGACCAGCCGACCTGTCTGACGTTTCTGATGTGCTCACAGGGGGAGTTCAGATAACTCTTAGTAAAGCAAAAGTGGTAAGAAAAAGAAAAATGTGGTTCTGAACAGACTTTTTGAATAAACAATGACGTATACAAAACATGTGACTTAAACTGAGCTGAAACCATCAGAGGTATCAGTTTTCAGCCCGGTCTCCAGATTATAAAGCTTTGTAAATCATAGATCTATCCAAGGTTGACATTTACACCAACACGTTCACGTAAGAGGATTATTAGCCACTTATGCTAAAGAAGGTGGAGGGGAAGGTGGTGTTATTATTACATCCAACAAAGTCATCGAACTTATGATCTTACACCTGTGGACGTAACCGGAAGTCAGATCATCTGCACGCGTGATTGTGGCAACCGAAACAGGTATTTTAGGTCAAACCATGATGTGTTCCTACCAATAGTGATGTGTTCCTAGCACTAACCAAGTTGAGTGCCACAACTTAACCAGAGAATCAGGACAACGATGTGAAAAGAGAGAAAAAGAAATACCAAAACGAAAATTGCACTATAAAGAAATGTGAAAGTTACTTGCACCTACCAACAGTTTCCTACAGTTTTCTCCCCATTTGAGGTTTGATCAACACTATTTTTAACTCTGACGTCTTGTTGCCTACGTCTTTTTTCAAATGCTGCTCCATCTACCATTGATCTCAATGAACCATATGCTGATATTCACATAATTGGAGTGGATGAATTCATATTTTCTTCTGCCATTTGTTTTTTTTATATGTGGTTTAAACTTACGCTGCACTTCGATAGAAACACTGCAACTGACTTAAAAGAATAAATGCAATTTGTCATTTATGCTCTTGCAACATTTAGAGAGGAGAAACTGTTTTGAAAGCCAGAGAGGAAACAAGAAGCAGAATGACAATGTGGAAGTTTGATGTTACCTGGTTGGATGGTGGGAAGCTGCACAGCTGACTCTCTGTAACATAAGAATTTGTCCAGGTCTGCAAGAACTTGTTGAATGTTTTGTTTGTCTGCAAGGCGAGGATGATGGAAGACTGGAGGGCGAGGAGTGAATGCTGGAGGGTTAGGGTTGGAAACTGGAGGGTTAGGGTTGGATGCTGGAGGGTTAGAGTTAGATGTTGAAGGGTAAGGGTTGGACTCTGGAGGGCGAGAAGTGAATGCTGGAGGGTTAGGGTTAGATGTCGTAGGGTTAATGTTGGATGGTTGAGGGTTAGGGTTGGATGGTTGAGCGTTAGGGTTGGATGCTGGAGGGTTAGGGTTGGATGCTGGAGGGTTAGGGTTGGATGCTGGAGGGTTAGGGTCGGCTGCTGAAAGGCTTGAGATGAGATCTAGAAGTTCAGGTTCTCTTTCTGGACGGCGATGTTTGGATGCTGGATGGCGAGGGTTGGACACTGCAGGGCGAGGTTTCATTTCCAGAACGTGAGCGTTGAAATCTGGAAGGCGAGGGTTGGACACTGGAGGGCGAGGTTTCATTTCTAGAACGTAAGCATTGAAATCTGGAAGGCGAGGGTTGGACACTGGAGGGCGTGGTTTGAATTCTGGAAGGCGAGGGTTGTACACTGGAGGGCGAGGTTTGATTTCTGGAAGGCGAGGGTTGGACACTGGAGGGGGTGGTTTGAATTCTGGAAGGCGAGGGTTGTACAATGGAGGGCGAGGTTTGAATTCTGGAAGGCGAGGGTTGGACACTGGAGGGCGAAAGTTGAATTCTGGAGGGTGAGGATTGTACACTGGAGGGCGAAAGTTGAATTCTGGAGGGTGAGGATTGTACACTGGAGGGCGAAAGTTGAATTCTGGAAGGCGAGGGTTGAATTCTGGAAGGCGAGGGACGTACACTGGAGGTGGAGGTTTGTAAGCTGGAAGGCAAACACGAGGTATGGAGAAGGAGCCCCTCCAACTCATTACTGTAAAAGAAAAGCACTTCTTAATAAATGTAAGTGAATTTTAAAAAAGTATTCTTCATTGTGATCAACTCTGAGATCTGACAGATTTACATTCACTCATCAAATAAAATGAGTGCAGCCAACATAAAGAGGCACTTTGTTCTATATGAGAATGGCGCTCTCTCCTTAACACTTCATCATGTTTAAAAAAAAGCATTATTAGACTTTGACCCCCAACTTTTCTGTCATGTGGTTGTCCACAGGCTCTCCAACTGTACTCTCCAAAGGTAGAAATTTATTGATGTCTGATTGAAAGTCAATAATGAATAAAGACATAAAAGGCACATATTTTTGACAGGGTGCTGATCCTTGTTTAGAAATGATGGTTCTCTCCAGGATTCAACGCTTCGTCCAGACTCACCCTAAGAACAATAATGTGAGCTGCCAAGACTTATGCTGTGGTTGTTTGCTTTAAATGTCAGTACAAAATGTTAGCAGTTAACATTTCTGCAACCACTAGGCCTTTTTACACAGTGAGGCCGCATTATCTCCACAGCGATGGTTCGCCAATTCTCCGCCGGTGGTGATTCACACAGAGCGAAACATCTCCACCTAAAGTTGAACTGCTGTGAACTCACACAGAAAGCCGGAGCTGCAGCTCCTAAAGAGACGTGACGGTTCATGTCACAATGATGACGTCCGTGTGTTTCCCTGGTGTCCTCCTGTTAATTTAAATCCACGGATAGTTTCTAATCATATGGATTCTGTTATAATGTGTAGTGTGAATGGGGCTACGTCCAAGGTCGACATTCATCATGTCACGTTCACATTATAATACTAATTAGTCGCCTCTCACAGCAGAAGGTGACGTTATCAGAAGGCAACAAGTCTGCCAAGCGGCTGACTACAGTCCAATTTACACCACTGGATATTTGTAAGGACACACTGATAAATTCCTCAGTGGCTCTGTGAATATAACACAATTAAAAAGTACACGGCCATAATAAAATCCATGAATAACACTGAGGTGACTGTTTGAGTTGGACAAACAAAAATAAATCCCTAATAATAACAATTCAAAACTTTTTCTTAAAATCACATTTATGATTTAAATGAACTTCGCCAAAAAATAATTCAGCATTTCAGTATTCATATTTTTAATATCTACTCACTATTATCAGTTATCAGTTGGTACTCTCATATTCCTATTAAGGAATTGTTACATTTATTTTGAGAATAATATGTAATATTTAGTAAATGTTGCACGTTTGTCTTAAAAGATAATGTACTGAGTATTTCAGTCACGTCTACTTCATTTCCTTTGTGCTTTTGGCTCGAGGTGACTGTTGAACTCAGGGTTTGATTTATATCGACTCAATTCTTATATACGACAGTACAAAACGTACATATTCCAATCAAATACATTTTTTTCTCACATTAATTTAATTCAATCAAGTATCCTATATTTAAAAGATTTTCTTAACAGATTTTAAAGATTTTTAAAGATTTTTAAAACATGTTAATTTAACTTGTGCAATGAGGGACATTTCCAGCATGTTTTCACAGAAATTTGGACAATCTCCATCCGTGAACATGGTGTTCACAGGTATTTTATGCAAAACCCCGATATTTTCGGAACCCTAACAAGGTGGTTTTTGGGATGCGCACAGTAAAGACATGTTAAGTTTGTATCCAACATTTATTCTGGTGATTGGGTTGCTCCTACATATGTTAAATTGAAGAATTTGCTGAAAAGTCAAAGAAACCACACCAAATTCTCTCAGTCTGGGTCAAATCTGGTCTAAATTGGAGTGTCTAATCAACATCAAACTGTTTTGAACCAGTGGCAAAATGCTCACTGTGGTACATGGAATACAATACAGTGAAAAAATCTGAACACACAGAAATGTGTTCGACCTGGTGAGAAATAGCACCGCTCAGAATGATTGATTATCTTTTAAATGTTCTTACCTGCAGTGACATTAAAGCCCAGAATCAAAGCCAACAGGCAGCTGCTGATGTTCCCCCTCATGATTCACGACTGACTGAACCTGAACACCTGAACACTAACTAGTAGCCCAGTTTTATTCAGAGCAGAGAACAGGAACTGCTGTGAAATGGAAAACCAACGGTCTCATCTTTTTTTCTTTTTTCTTTTTGTGGTAAGCCATCACTGAGGCTTCCTGTTATACAAACATCACTGTATGAAGCTGTTATGTCCAGTTGTTCGAAGGAAAGAGAAGTTAAGCAATCTTCTGATTTAGACTGAAGACTAAAAACAAAACCACATTTTGAGGAAACAAAGTTTCAGCTGCCTGGAGAGCAAAGCACACAGATATATATCACACTTTCATGATGGTGATAGTGGAAACATGCAGCGAGGTGTTGTAGCTGAAAACAGGATGTTTTTTTTTTTTTTAACAAGGCCACAGGAAACACAGGCAGCTGCTTTATGGTTTAATAACCCACCTGTAAAGCTTTGCTGATGCTCAGTTTGTCACGTAAGGGCTCTTGGCTCTCACGATGGTTAGATCAGAGAGGTGCTTTTGCAATACTACGTGGATGAACACCTACCTCTTATTATTCATATTTCCAAACTGAATAGAAACACTTCTTAGCTTTTGGCTTGGGGGAGGTGGAAAAGTTGTCATATGGATACAAATAAAATGTGACACAGAAAACAGAGTGAATAAATGATGATGTGCAAGAAAGATGTGACTGAAACGTCTCGTCACTTTTGGCTTGTTGCTTTGTTTTGTGTCTTGGTCTGCAGTTGCACAGCTCTGAACCGAAGGAGTCGGTGTGTTTAAAGGGGAAAGTCCTGCTGACAAACCCACTTATCGGATCATCGTGTTTTCCACCATTTGAGCTTTTTGACTGGACGTCAGCAATGACAGCAACTCATCGCACCCTCGTTTTCTTCAGTGGTATAATGGCAGCTGAAAATGTTTTTAAAAACGTGGATGTAAATCTGCCAACTGTGTCTTTGAATGTCGACAGAAGCTGAAAGAAACTTCTCAGTGCCAAGAAGTACCTGTTAATCTCTCCAGCTGACGTGAAGCTACATTTGGTGCCGTTTGTTGGTTTGAAGTTGGTCTTAACACAGTTTTTGGTTTTAACTGGGACTTTTTGCTAATTTCCCCCAAACTGTTTCAATCATCTAGGTCAAATCAAAAGTTCCGACCTCTTACAGACAAACCTCAAAATAAACCAGAAAGACGAAAGTAATATCTAGCATTCATTTGACTACATGTACACTTCATATCAATACTCTTTGTCTCTACTATCAGAATTAGTGAAGTTCTATCTTATCTTTAAATCAGTGACCACAAAGGAAATAATCTGACCTCAGCCACAAACTTTAGTGTTGGTGCTGATTTTAACGCCTCGTCCATGAGTTCAGTTGATGTGATAATGAAGGATTTTTTAATAAAAAAATACAAATGTGTTGTTTTCTGATGATTCTGCAGACTTGTGGTACTTTGCAGTAGTTTTTTTTCTTAATCACACTTGTTGCCTGACACAGCTGTTGGTTAGAACATCCTCCACTTCCGTTTATGGGAACTAAAACTTGGTGTTGTGGGTGTGGAGGCTGATTAATGTCACTCTCTTGATTTATGAGCTCTGTCACATCTCCTTATTTGGACCAAACCCGCTGACAGCGAGTCCAAAGCAACAAAATGAAACAAACCAACAAACATGAGGATAAATGAGCGATGATCAGAAGAGATCCATGAAAAATACTGACAGATTTCCACCAAACTTGGATCCAGGAAATGTTCTCTCACTTTCTTTAACGTTGTCAGATAAGTCGTCTCATAAGTCATTTCACTATGGACCAAATATGGTACACAGTATATTCAGACACAACCTAAGAAATCATCAGTAATCATCAACCACAACAGGACTAAATGAAGCAAGTATGGGTTTTATGTCTCCAGGCGTCTGAGTTCCTCTTTTCAGCTCTGAATATAAATATGATCACTGTTAGCCTTCATGTGTTCAGTCACTTCAGTCAGTGTGAGGATGATGGCGCACATCTGCAGCTGCCTGTTGGCTTTGTTTGTTCTGTGCTGTGCCGTCGCTGCAGGTAAGATCTTTTAAACACTGATCAATAATCCTGAGCAATGCTGTTTCTCATTTCTGTATTTTCTTTTCTAAATTCTTTATTGAATGTTGTTTGAACCCCCACTCCACTGAGATAAACACAAGTTCAGACTTTAACGTCCAAACTCTGATATTTATCTCAGAATTATTATTTTTGTCCTGAGAATAAAGAAAACATGTTTCACATGTGACCCAAATCCTCTTTCATAGACACATCGCCAGTTTGTTAGGAGTATCGGCACAGACGAGCCTGTTGTACTTCTTCTCTCTCTGCTATGTTTTATACTCGTTGCGTGGAAACAATTTAACACCAGTTCCATATCCGGGTTGTTTTGGTGAGGACGTCTGTCCACCGTGAAACTGACCAAAGAGCTGCAGATTGTTGCTGTGATAGAGGAGGTGAACCTGCCCTCCAGACGGAGGTTTTTCAGAGGCACACTTCAAACTGATGTTCACGAGAACTCTCCGTCATTTCAGTGTATTATGGTCCAACAATCACTACAAATGTGCTGATGATCTCTGTAGCGAATTAGCTAGCTGTCTAATGTTACTTTGCATGGCAGTCCCACATTTTGACACGGTTCACTGTCCCATCCATGAATACCTCTGGATCAGACATCACAAAATATGTCTGATAGGAGAGTTGCTGACAAAAATGCTACTTTTCATGAGATGTTTGTATCTTGATAAAAATTCTGTTTCTTTTACAGACAAAAGGTACAGAATTATCAGGGAGAGGCAGTCCATCACTCTGCACTGTCCTCCCTCTGTGGAGGGAAACGTGACGTGGAGCAGAGAGACAAATGGAAGCAAAGTTGACATACTGACAGCTGATGGTGACGAAGGAAAGAAACACATCCGTGACCCTGACGGACGATTCAGTTTACTGGCAAAAAAATCACTTGTCATTTACAGAGTCTCTGTCTCCGACGCTGGAAAATACTTCTGCAACAGCGAGCCAGCTGTGCAGCTGACCGTGCTCAACTATGGTAACATCAAACTTTAATAAGTCCACAAACAAACTGCAATCAATCCACACACAGGTCAGGAAAGACAGACTATGATTGGTCGGGGACTAACATGCAGTCTGTCATGACTGATCTGACATGGAGACCATCTTCAATTGTGGAAATATCCCATTTTATTAATACTGTTATTTGTCTTCCAGTTGCTCCTAACCACCAGAAACCAGCTCTTGGTTGGATGTTAGGAAGACCCACCCTCCCCCTCCTCATTACCTTCATCATCATCAACATCATCCTCCTCATCCTCTTCATGTCCACTGAGAGGTGCAGGTTCAACAGACCAGGTAAATAAAGCCTGTAGTCATCAAACTATAATGTCGTTGATCACAGATTATTCTCTGAATTACTAAAACTCTGACGTTCATGTTCTCGCTTGGCAGTGAAAGAAGGCAAACAGCATGTGTATGAAGAGATATGGGATGATATGAATCTTCAGCCTACACGAGGTAAGAAACGCTTTTCTTTATGTTGATACCTGACACTTGGTTTGGTTCAGTTTTCTATTCCCCCCTCGTCAGAATAATGTTGCTTATGGTCTCATGTGGTTTAGTCACAAAAAAACCCCCCAAAAACACTTGTTTAGGTGGAGAAAACAGGGTTTGGCTTCAAGAAGCCTGCATGTATTGGTCACCACAAAAAACTCTGTAAATGTTCCCAGGTCTCCCAAAAAAACCACCTGGTTCTGCCACCATGAAAAACACTGATTGTCCACCTTCCCTTGAAGAATAGCCAGTTTTGTTGCCACAAATATGGCTGAAGACGTCTTCAGGTCTCCCTTAAAAAAAAAAGATTGGTCACCACAAAAAGAGATGGAGATTATTCACCTTCCCATGAAAAATAGCCGGTTTTGTCACTATAAAACAGCAAGAAATATCCCCAGGATCCCCTTAAAAATTTTGCTTTTGTCACCCAAAGAATTGCTGGGAATATCCCCAGGTTTCCTTAAAAAAAACACCCAGTTTTGTCAGCACAAATACAGGTGGAGATTATCCAACTTCCCATGAAAAACAGCAGAGTCGAGCATCTATGCAGAAATGACTACGATGTTTGCCAAAGCCATTTTCAAATCTTAGCACAGATGGACTTTTCTCCTTGCTCAAAATTAAAGTAGTTTTGTCTTCATGAATGTTTCATATCTTCATATACAATCATTTCCTTTATTTGGCAGGTGGAGCTTACTCCATGGCATCCGTTGCAGATAAACAATGAGACAGGAGAATGTTTCTCTCTTTTTTCCTCCTGATGTTTAGTTTGAATGAATTTGTGATTTTTTTCTCAATCGACAGGTACACCACGGCCCGACGACTCTGCGTATGTTTGACTGGAGAAAAGCTAAAAACACCTGGAAACAACAAAAGGGACCGGGGTCATAATTCAGGCCAGGAATCTGACATCGCTCATGCCCACCAAGTGAAAGCCAATGAAATCTGATGTTTCTGTAGTGTCACTCAAAGCTGTAATAACATAAAGATAATGTAACTGTAAGGTTGTAATTGATAGACTCACCTACAAGAATACGGCAAACAACTATGTCAAAACTGAACTGGACTTTTTCCAGGTTTCATCTAAGACGTATTTGGTGAAGATATAAAGACAGTTGAGTTGTAAAAATTGAAAATGTGTGGCCTCGTCAGTGTTTCTCAAACTTTTTACATTGTGTACCACCTCAGATAATATTAGCCTCTCCAAGTAACACCATGATAACTGACGTCAGGTCGTATCTGCTCGCGTTGCTGTCGTCAACTTCAATTTCAACAGGGCTGCTGGAAATATTCTCTTCCTACTCTGCTCATTTCTTTCAGAAAGTTATTAACCTGCGTCCAGTTTCTACGTACGTATGCGCCTGACGTCCGTAGATCTGCACAATATACGGATAATCCCCCTGGTGTCCAATGCGAGGAACTGCACTTCTTTACTGATGGATAGAATCTGTGAAGCCATCAGTAAGAGGCCAATTGTGTTTTTCTTGACCTCTGTCACTACAGGGACAAGTACAGGACCGATAACGTTAGCTAGTTAGCAGCCTGTTAGCTAAGCTAGCACATTGGCATACAGCCTCTCCGAAATCTGCTGCAAATGTTCATGTTTTTTAACGCACTCGAGGCAAATTCCGGACCAGAACATTACGTCGGGGTGGAGTTTCACAGGCACATCAGGTATCACAGAGATTCCCGCAGTTTCTAGTTTTGTCAATCAAAATGTCATCGTGCTCTGATTTGAGTGTTTTTAAGTTATTTTGATGTCTGTCCTGTTCCGGCACTGTGACTGTAGATTAAATGAGACAAAATGTTTTTCCTGTGTGACTGTTTTTCTTTTCACCACTGTTTCATAAGAGGTGTTTTAATATCTTGTATTTCTCGTATCTTGACAGCCTTAAAGGTGCATTGTGTCGTTTTGGATTTACAAAATGAATAAGGGAGTGTAATGCGGTCCCCAGAAAGCTGTGTGATGCCCGAGAGGTGGCTAAACTCACAAGACTTCCTGCAATTATAAATAAAACAAAAAGAAACTTTGTCAATGACAATTTGTCAAATCAATGAATTTCTTCCCCAAAACCACAGAGTGCACCTTTAATGTGATGGTTTGTAAAATACCAAAATGAGGAACTGGATTTGATGAATTTGAACAAACTGTAGTGCAGAATCAGTATTTTCTGTTATTAAAATAACAAATTCAGAGAAGTTCTGGAGAAGTTCACTTTTTTTTTTCATTTGCATGATGACACACTTCACATCTCCCACCTCGACCCAGTTCCCACACTCACAACAACATCCTTTTTTCCCCCTTTGTTAGTTTTGCTGCATCATTTCTCAATAAAGTAAATTAATGTGATTGAGTTGTCATGTGATGAAAGCTTGTTTATTCAGTTTGTTCAAAATCTATGATTTTCTTCCCCCCAAAACACCTTTAGTGCACCTTTAATATGATGAGAAGTTTGCAAAATAACAAAATGAAGAAGTGGATTTGTTGAATTTGGACAAACTGTTAAATTAGAACCACAAATAACAGGTTTGGTGTTATTGGTTCAAGCAGCTTTATGTATTTTCTAAAACTGGTGGTCACAACAGAATCAGTATTTTCTGTTATTGAATAACAAATTCAGAGGAAGCTGACGAGTCTATTCTTGAGAATTTCACACTTTTCTTTTGCAGGATGCCAGCAGTGCCCACAGCTCTGTGTGAAGTGTTGTCAGTTAGTGATGACAGCGAGTACGAAACACCAGAAACAGAGAAAACTTCAAATATGTCGATGTGTATACAAGACGAACATCCCAACAAGAAGCAAGTAAAAGTGTGACACAAGAGTGTTGTGAGAATGTCACCGTGTAGAAAGCAGAACTGTTGAACTTCTGAAGACACATTAAAGCTGCAGTTGTGTCTCCTCCCAGTGGCAGAAAGGTTTCTCTACAATAACCTCCACAGAGCTCCTGAGGAAACTCCTGTCTTCAGTTATAGATTTAAGGGTAAGGGAAAGTCGAGTGGATCTGATGTTCTTTATAGCATCTTCACATCTCCTGAGTGATTGTGACTGAGATCAGCTGGTGACGTTCCTGAGCGAACACAATGGGAGAGTCTAAGGGGCTCATCATTGATCTGAAAGAGCTCATTATTGATTAGAATAAGTCGGGAGAGACACTTGGAGCCATTTCAAAGCAGTTACAAGTCCAAAGATCAAGTATGAAGGTCATGGTCACAAAGTGATGTCACATTAATAACATCCTGTGTCAGAGTCGGAGTTTAGGATGCGCTCTGTTGTTGTTCTCTCTTCTGTTACAACTGTTTCTGACCTCAGCGACGTACAACGTAACGCTTCAGATGAAAGTCACAGCCGGGTGGTTTTCACTTGCAGGAGGTGTGAATGAGTCAGCAGGAGATTTTTAGCGAGTTGATCTGCGTTTAAGAAACCCGCCACGCTGATGAAGTCTTAAGTGGATTGAGTGGATTAATGAACATAGTTCGCAGAAGGTCGACTTCTTTATATCATAAATCCTTTTTTTGATCCGTCTCATGTAATATTTTAATATTTTGAGAAACTGGATTTCTTAATTTTCAAAACAAAAGACGGTGAAATATTTCACGTTATGAGAAATTGATTTAGAATATATGAAAGTTTCACTTTTTGCATCAAATTAGGGGGAAAAAAAGAACTTTTCCATGGTACTCTAATGTTCTGAGATTAACCTGTACATGTTCTTTAAACTTCTGGGGGATTTCACTGCCTGTGAGAAGAAACTGTTCTTCAGTCTGTTTGTTTTAGATCTATAGACCTGTATCTGTTCCCAGAGGCAGGGGGAGAACAGGTACTGTCTGGGGTGAGTGGCGTCCTTGATGATACAGCTGGCTTCTTTTGGAGTCGGCCTGTGTAAATGTCTCTGAGAGGAATTAGTGTCATCCTGATGACGCTCCGCTGCCCTCACCACCCGCTGCAGGTCCTTCCTGTCCTGTGCTGTGCAGCTGGAGAACCACATTGTGCAGCAGGAAGTCCGGAGGCTTTCTATCACTGACCGACAGAAGGTCAGCAGGTGTTGAGGGAGGTGAGCGTGTTTTAGCTTCCTGAGGAAGTAAAGTCTCTCCACACCTGATGAGAGATGCAAGTGCTCCAGGTGAGGTCGGCTGAGATGTGAATCCCAAGGAACTGAAAGCTCTCTACACTCTCCACTTCCTCTCCATGAATGTAGAGGGCAGAGAGCTCTGTGCGTTTGGATTTCTGGAAATCCACAATGAGTTACTTGGTTTTCGAGGTGTTTAAGTCTGAGTTATTGTCTGAACACCATTCTGTCAGATGCTGAATCTCCTCCCTGTACGCTGACTCGTTGTTTGTTATCAGTCCTACGATGGCCGTGTCATCATGGTGTTGGTGGGGTGGACGGGGGAGCAGTCCTGGGTGAAGAGGGAGTAGAGGAGGGGGCTGAGGACACGTCCCTGTGGTGTGCCAGTGTTCAGGATGAGGGTGGATGATGTGCGGCCTCCCATCCTGATGTTTTGTGGTCTGTTGCTGAGGAAGTCCAGCATCCCGGTGCACAGTGAGCTGCCTCAGCCCAGGCAGTAAAGTCAGCCTGATTTAAGTTCAGTATCTGCCTTCTCTGGTTCAGGGCGTGGTCTGTGGAGGCCGAGCTAATAATACCAGCACAGCTCAGTGTTCAAAGATGACAAAAATATGTTTTGCACACAGAGATCAACCTCAACACTGTGGGGGCGATGGCGTCTATCAAAGACAGAATCTTTCTGTTGTACGTGGTGAGCTGCAGCTCTTTCCCACGCTACTGAGAGGTTCACTTCCCCTTTTCTGCGTTACCAGCTGGGTGTTTGGCAGCAGAATGACTGAGTCTGAAGTCCCGCCGCCACTCGAGGCGACAACGTCAGCTCTTTGAAACCGTCTACACCCTCACACGTTGCGAACTTGGCCACACACAAAGGAAAAGATTAAAATGAAAGCTTGTTTATTCAGTTTGTTCAAAATCAATCAATTTCTTTCCAAAAACTCCAGAAAGCACCTTTAATGTGTAGTTCGGAAATGAAGAACCGTTAGCTGCCGTTGGTTCGAGCAGCTTTATGTTTTGTTTTGTTTTTTATAAGTGGTGAAAACATGATGTCACCCTTCAAACCTACTGTCACCACCCGGCCCAGTGCCCACACCCACATCCTTCCCCTTTTTTGCTGCATCATTTATATAAAAAAAAGTCACTTCACTTCTCATTTTTCGTGACCTTTGACAGTCGATGGTGCCACTTTTCTTTCCTCCATGAACAGTGTGACGCTGTATTTGGTCACACTGGCGGGCAGGTGGGTTTGACGTGATCTCTTGCCAGGCTTCAAGCTGTGGTCGTTCAGCCAATCAGGTTCCTATGAAAAGGCTAGCATAGCTTCTTTAGCATCAGTTCTATCAGAACTGGAGGGTTTAGCTTCTCTTTAAGAAGAGCGGCGAACGACACTGATGTTTTCACTCTCCTCTCCAGAGACTCCAGGAAGAGTTGGATTCACCAGCTGACTCCGCTGGTGGTGACGCTCTCCTGCTGCTGATCTGATTGGTTGAAGTGATGATAGACGTGCTGGTTCGTTCAATCACCTGAAAAAATGGCTGCCCTTTTCCAACAGCCCAGTCTCCAGGAGTTAATGTTGGCAGTTAACGTTCCTGCAAACCACAGATACGTCCAATGTTGACATTCATACCAAACGTGTCGTATCAGGTTCACATTATATGTTTATTAGCTGACTTTCACATCAGGAGGTGGAGCTGTGGGTGGTGGTGTTGTTACAGTCATCAAGGCTGCCATGTGGGGAGATTTCCAGCTGTTCTTGTGGCGACCAAAGACGGCTGATTTTCACAGGATGGCGGACGATCTCCAACCGTTTCTATGGCGACAAGAACAGCTGGAAATCTCCGAGCGGTATTCGAATTGGCCTTTACTCCCAACATCTTCTCCACCTCCTGATGTGGCAGACAGCTGAACGTCAAATGACACATTTGGTACAAATGTCAACCTCGAGTCTCGGAGACAATCCAACTGTGTTGTGACCAAAGCTGACTATTCTTCACAGGAAGTCGGACCGTCTCCATTACTGATCTCTGCCACCAAAGCAAAGGTATTTAAATCCAAACCATGATGTTTTTCTAAACCTAACCAGAGCATGAACTCAGTGTTCAACCGAAACCAAACATTAAGTTGCAAGATAACGAAATGTTCAGTTTGAACTTTTGGGGATTGGTCAGCTTTCTTTGCTCCATTAGAAGTTGTCTAGTGATTGTTAGCAGCTTCTGTCTGGTGTGTATCCGAGGCGTCACTTTGCTCGTGTTCTGGTGCCGTTCAGACACAATAAGCGTCGACTCTCTCTCTGACTCTGCAGCTCTCTCACCTCGCTCGTACACCGCCACCTTCCTGAACGTCGACTTCCTGACATGAAAGTCAGCTCGTATACAAGCGTGTGAGTGACATGACACGTATCGTGCTACCGTCAGTTCAGTATAGAAGACACAAACAAATCTGAACATGTGTAGTTTGCAGGAACATACATTTTTCCTGTGTCATTGTATTTATCTTAAAAAACACAACATGCATCATAAAGTTCTACAGGCTCATGACTCCAAACAAGCCTCAGTTGTTCCTCCATGAGGCCTGAGCGCACATATAAATACAAAATACACAAATCGTTATCTTTTGAATGTTTTCCTGACTGTGCTGCCTTAAAAACACGTATTTTTATCACTTTCCAGCTCTTGAGACAGTTTCCTGAGCTGCTTCAGTATCAGATGATGTAATCATGTACTTTTATAACACATACAAGTCGGTGAAAGCTTCATCCTTCTCTGGAATCTGTAATAACTGACATATGATGTAGTTGTATATCTGACGAATAGGAAGCGCTGGTGTTCATTAGTCAAACAAAGACAGACAGATAAAAACTCTGTGGCTTTGTGTTGTTTTAGGAACATGTGTGACTGCTGAGTTCCTGTTCTCAGCTCAGATGGAAACTGTGGTCAGTTGAGTCGCTTCAGTCTGAGAGAAGATGAGGGTGAATATCTGCAGCTGCCTGCTGGTCTTTGTTCTGGGATGTAACGTCACTGCAGGTAAGAACATTGTTATTAGATTCTGTTCGGTGCCGTCTGTCGTTGTTCGGAGTCGTAGATTCATCGAGTGTTTTAAGTTTGTGGTTCAACATCGATGTGAAGTTCACAAGAAGTTTGACAGCTCGTCGTCAAAGTGCTATAAAAGTGGTTAACATCAGTTCAGGAAGTGCGTTAGAAGCTAGTCGCAATGTATTTACATAAATAAAGAGCAGAACTAAAGTTTTAACTGTTGCTCTCCAAACGTCTGACCGTCATCTGCTCAGATATTTGATTGTTGCTTTTTTCCGGACAAAGAACCGAATCAGTCAATCGATCTTTATTTGTACAACAGCAACAACTCACAACAGAAGTCATGACACGTTACAAACTGAGCAGCTTCAGAACATTCATTTATTTACAGAGATCCAATATTTCCCTCATGAGCACGAAGTTCCAGACAGCAGCAAGAATAAAACGGACTCGTAACAGGAAGAAAACCTCGAGCACAACCGGACTCAATGCTGGGCGATCCGTCTATCTGCCTCGATCAAATCTGGTCCAGTTTCTGTCAGAATACCACCAGACACACATTATAAACAAGAACTCATTTAGCCGCCAAAGTAAAAGTCGGATGAACTTTAGTTTTCACTCATTTGGATGTTTTAGACGATTGTGGCTGAAACCTTGTCTGCATCTTTAGTCTGAAGGTGGTTTTAACTCAAGGTCGTGTTCAATAAATGTGATTCTGACTCTGATATTAAATCACTTTTGAGCTTCTTGCGTATTTATTGTACATTGAAAACTGTTTCTGTTTTGCAGCAATAAAACATGAAGTAGTCGAGGAGAAGCAGTCAGTCTCTCTGCCTTGTCCTCAGTCTGTGGAGGGTGAAGTGACGTGGAGCAGAGAGACGAACGGACACAGAGTTGATATTCTTACAGTTCGTGTGGACGGGGACATGGACAAGAAACACATTCCTGATCCAGGCAAAAGATACAGTTCACTGGCAGATGCTTTTAAATCACTTCACATTCACAGAGTTACCTTCTCAGACTCTGGAACATACTTGTGTAATAATGCAGCAGCTGTGGAGCTGACGGTGATCCCAGCAGGTAACATCACACTTGTTTCTCTTCTTGTTTCAACATCATGTTTCTCTCCTAAATGTTTAACAACTATCATTATTCAAAACTTGAATACTTTAGACTTAAATTCATGCCACAGTCGACTGGCAGCAGCAGGTGATTCACTCCTGATGCTGTAGTTGAGAAGCCTTGTGTTGCGCTTCTGCATTAAGAGTGAACTGCAACTTTAAATATATTGTTTTAATAACCAACAGGACTGAATGATATCGTTGGGATCTGCAGGACCATCAGTTAGTTTGAGTCACAGAAGTGATTATATTACTGGCTGCTAACTGAGGCATATTTGTGGACACTTTCCAGATGGTTATTTATACAAGTTATTAAAAGATAAAATAACGAATATCAGGCTTCAAATTAAACATAAAGAACATAATTTTACCAGAGACGTGCTTACAAATGACCATTGAAGTTTGTTTTGATGTCCTTATCCTTATAGTTAGAGTTCTTGGTGTGGACGGCCCTTTACTCTATAATTGTTTAAATTACTTTATCTTTAAAACTGCATCAAACTGTCTCAGCTTCTATCTTCTTCTCTGAAACCTAATTCAATAATTTAAACATGGAGGACATTTAGAATATGTAAAGGTGAACAGGTGACGGCTTCTGCTGACTTTAAACTGAATACGTGTGATAAGTTTATGATTGTGCATGAATGATGATCATGATCGTGTTTTGTTTGCTGTGTACAGGAACAATCATACGTAACGCTACAGAAAAGACAAACGTCACTCTGAACTGTCCTCCTGATTTTGGAGGATCAGATGTTCCAACATGGAGCAAAGACGGGCGTGAAGTACAACAAGACGAAAGGGTTTCTGTTTCACCTGTGGACAAGACGTTGACTATAAGACACGTGAAGCTTAATGAATCTGGACTTTACTACTGTGATGGAAAACCTGCTGCGTACCTGACTGTGATGGAAGCTGAGACATCTGACAGAGGTGAGAGAGACAAGAAGTCAGAGAGGAACAAAGAAGTATCAGTCAAATATTCATCATTTTAAAGAGTAGTTCTCAATTTTAGGAAATTAGCTTTTTAATGTTCTTGCTGAGAGTTAGATTAGAGGACTGACTCCACTTTCATACCCGTCTGTTAGATATGAAGCTCAGCTGGTTAGCTTAGCAGAAACAACATTGTTTTTCTGTAGAACAACGTGCCTGTGTGAGCTCCTCTTTCTGATAATTACATCTGATCTGACAGTTGATCACACAGTCTCTGTGTGATCAGGTGATTTTACAGGTGCTGGTCAGTGGATTTGTTATCTTTGAACAGAGGCAGGCTAACTGTTTCCCCCGTTTCCAGGCTCTGTGCTAAGCTAAGCTAAGCTAAGCTAACAGGCCTATGGGTGTAGCTTATTGAGTGTAAATATATGAGAGTGCTGTCAGTCTGCTGTCAGAGAGAAGCATCTCTTATTCCTTTAAAGAGATCCTGCAGACAGGTGAGTTCATACAAGACTCAATAACACTAAATTACAAAGTAAACATCATCTTCTACATTCAGCTGCTTTATGTCCTGAAAGCACTTCTGCTGAAACTCACACCACAGAGAGACCGAAGACTTTCTATAGTGTGTGAGTGTTTGATTTCATCTCTCTGTGGTGAAAACGTTTTGAGGCTTCACCTAAAATAACTCAACACCAACAAGAGCGACTGAAGCAACAAGAAGACAAACAGCAGCAACAACTGCAGCATTAACACCAGCAGAGAACACTGAGACGACTACAGCAACCAGACAAACAGGCAAGAAGGGAAACAACAAGAGCAGGAAGATAAAAACAGGTTTTATAGTGATGAAATCTAAAAGAGCTCAAAGACAAAAACCAACAGCATGAAGACGTGAGCAGCAGTTATTCAAACAGATCTAGAGTCAGTGCAGACATGAACCTTTGACACTGTGTGAAAGTTAAAGTTTGTGGTCTAATGAAGGAAGTCGAGCGCACGACGTGCTCTGAATGTGAGTTCAAGACACGAGAACAAGTGACCACAATAGTGAAAGAAGTCTGTCTGAGACTAGAAAACATCTTCATCAAGTCACTTAGAAACAATTTAATTACATTTATAACAACGATATTAAACAGAACCATCTGTGTGATGTTCAACCACCAGCTGTTCTCCTGAGAGACTGTTTGAATCTGAAAGGTGAAGACTCGCCCATAAAACAGCTGCAGGCGGCACAGAGTGGAACGTCAGACTGGGTCGATCTGATATTTAGCATATTAAGGAGGATACGAGCAGCTTCTCCCAACTTGAGCTGATCCTTGTTTCTATTAAAATATGTTTGGCTCAGTCACTCAGTCAGTCATTAAACCGTTATGTTCCTGTTAAAAGAAAGATAGAGGAGCGGGAAACATTCAAATGAGCAAACAAAGAAAGAAGCCGGAGAAAGAGATGGGCGGAGCAGAAACATTAAGGGCAAAAAAGAAAAAAACGGTTAATAGAGGATGCGCCAAATTAAGAGAGCTTTCAGTGGTGGAGGGGTGAAGGTCAGCCAGGCAGTGAAGACCAGGACCCAGCAGGGTCACATTTCCTTATTGCTAAAGCAAACATATTTCAGGAGAGAGTCTGTGTTCAAAGGTAAAGAGATATTATTTGAATATATAGGCTCCACATCCTGTCTTCTACATCCTAACTCATTTATCATTGTTGCTGTTATTGCTAATATTAGCTGACAGTGTCAGTCGTGGAGTTGATGCAGAGCGACGGGATGATGCCGAGGAGGAGAGTGATGAGGAGGAGGAGGAGGAGAAGAAGGAGAAGAAGGAGAAGGAGGAGGAGGAGGAGAAGAAGGAAAAGGAGGAGGAGGAGAAGAAGGAGAAAAAGGAGGAGGAGGAGAAGGAGAAGGAGGAGGAGGAGGAGGAAGGTGGAGCAGGAACCACCAACAAAACAGTGCTAGGTACAGGTGCAGGGTGCAGGACCGGGTTGGCAACAGGTCTTTGCATAGAATCATATTAAGATGTCACATGTTGATGTTTCAGTTCCAGTCACACAGAAACAATGAGCCCATCCTCTCCTGCAGTTTTGTCAGTGGCTTTCTGAACCAGACATCTGTTTTCTTTCCAAAGTTAATGAGTTATTGCAAATATTTGTTATTGCTGATGTTCTTTTCATGCAGATATAGCAGTTAACTAGATTGTTTTTATACTGCAAATAAAGTATTCATGTTAAAATCACGGTCCCACTTGCGTCCGTCATGCAATCAGATGAAACGTCTCTCCAAACCAGCTCCTCTACAACTCCAGCCCGCCCTGCCAGTGTGTGACAGACCCCTACGTAAAGCTCCGCCCCAGGCTGTAGTTCTGCACGGTTTTGTTTCATATAATCACAGCATTTTTTTTAACAAAGCCAGCTCACTTATTTTTTGCTCCAGTTTCCAGCAGCTCACAAAGAGAAAGTTGGACAGGTCTGATGGTCGAGGCCTGACAAAGTGCCGTCCACTTCTCCAGGTTGGGGTTGGAGACAAACAACCCAATTCAATGAAGAAACACTGTTACTATTAGCACAGGAAAAAAAAGTGCTGGAGCATGATGTGTACACATGATGCTCCTTCATATCTTTGTCTGCCGCCTCATATATGCCCGGCCAGAACCGGCCCTGGTGGTCCTTAACGTGTTGTGGTTTTGTTTAATATACATTTTTAGAGAGTTTGATGGGATTTACATACTGAACTGAATCTTGTTTCTGCCCCACTCACAAGGAAAAAAGACAACGACACCAACAACAACAACCACGACTACAAAGCCGACTCCGACTACAAAGCCGACTACGACTACGAAGCCGACTACGACTACGAAGCCAACTACGAAGCCGACTACGACTACGAAGCCGACTACGACTACGAAGCCGACAACGACTACGAAGCCGACTGCAACGAAACAAACTACTAAATCACCATTGTCCACCACAGGTGGGTCTACAATGATGATCTGAAGTCTTTCCAAGTCTTATTGAGTTATTAATTCTTACCTTGTCTTCCAATCGCTCCTACAGGCCAACAACCACCTCTCAGTTTGGTGATTGGTATCGTTGTCCCCGTGCTCGTCCTCATCATCATCATCGTCTTCTACCTCATTCATAGATGCAGGCTTAAAAGAGGAGGTAAATAAAACATGACAGTGTGTGTGTTGCATATTTTGCACATTTTAAAATGTTGTTTTATATTTGAATACGTTTTTAGTTAATAATTTAATTTAATACTAAAAATGACATCAGAAAGTCAGATACAGGTTATAACTCAGATATATTTTGTGTCAGTTGATTATTACTCAACAGATTATCAGTTCTGTGTCCTTCACGGCCTTTTTCACAGGAACTGAGGAAAGATGCCACGTCTATGATGAGATTCAGGGTGGAGCAGAGTTTCAGGCTACAAACGGTGAGAAATAAGAAGTGTTTAAAAAAAAACTACCTTCCTCTTTCTGTGAAGATCGAGACTGATGTGAAATGAAATCCCACACTGATGGATTAGTGCTGAGTTTCCTGAACTACACAGACGGTGACCAACCAGATTTATATGACTTGAACCAAATAAGCAGTATGCATGTATGTAAGCACCATTTCATATATACAAATGAGTATTTTTCAATTGTTGATTCTTCCTGCGGCTGTAGAACGAGTCCCTGCACCAGCAGACACATACTGCATGGCAGAATTTCCAGGTAAATAATTCAACATGTTCCCACTACTTTTACTAAACGCAGAAAAAACTGAGCAGTGTTTGATTGATTTGGGGGTTTAGCATGTAAACCTTTTATATTGGGATAATACATCGTGTCGTGGCAACTGAAAATCAGTCGCTTGTTTAGTGCAGATGACCCCACGATTCCACCTGATTCGTGTCCGCTGCGTTACGTCTCCGCCACGCCAGCTGATCGGTTTCACTGTAGTCTATGTGTTAACCTCCAGCAGGTCCGCTGCACTGCGTATCTGCTCCGTCCAGCTCCAGCAGTCCAGAACCCTCCGGAACAGATACGCAGGACTTCTATTTCTACGATACGATCCTTCGTGGCCTCACATATCCCAAGATTCTTTGCGCGCCCGAAAAAGAAGAAAGAAAGAGAGAAAATGGCGACATCGCGTCGCGTAGATCACCACTTTCGCGGGCCTGGGCGGCAGAAATCATGACGTAAGAGTAAAACATCTGGTGACACAATCAGGAAATGTTTCAAAAGCTAGACTGTCCTATTTAAGAACAGCTGACGAGGGCAACAAGGTCTCTCTGAAGGACTCGCATTCTAGAACGGCAAAGGCCGAGTCCTTCAGAGGATGCAGACCCTGAATTGAGACACAGCAAATATCTCAAAAAAGAGACTAACACAAACACAACAACACTCTTCTGCTAATCCTTTGATCAGGAACACTTCGTGTTGTTGTTGTTATAACACAGACCTATAACTGCGTTCGCGAGTGATCATGTGATTATCACGGGAACTCCTCGGGCTCGTGACGGCAGTTGCCGACCGTACTGGGCCGTGGTGGACTCAAAACGCAACCAGTGGGGGTTACCGGACAGCAGAGCAAAACCGGATCACGGAGCAAAACCGGATCGGAGCCGTAACGCAGCAGACACGTATCTGGTGGAATCGCGGAGTGAGAGTTAATCAAAACACCAAGTTAGAAATAATACACTCAGTTGTAACAGTCACAATATAACATATGAACGTTTACATAGAAGACGCTTCACTGACCTCTTCAGGATAAACCTCTTACCTAAGTTCCTTTATGTTAGTGGCCAATATACTGTAAACAATACACAAATACATCCATTCATACGCTGCAACCACATAACTATCACAAGATTTCACTTTACATAAATAATAATGTATTTATGTTGTTAAATTTCATATGTAAGAACAATATATCAAAATAAGAATGGACATCTGAACATTTCTCTCACAATCCCAAAGAACATAATGTCGACTTACCATCTCTGACATTAATGACACAACAGTTGTCTCATAATTAATAGATCTATATGTCATAATTATAACATTTGCAGAATGAACAAGAAGGCCTAAATAGACGAGAATGTGTTAAATACAGCGTCTCTCACAGTTCATACAGTTTTTCAGGTTACAGGACATTATGATTACGAAAGCGTTTTTTTTCCTGAAAAAGGTGCAATATGTAAGTATTGGCCAGTTGTTGAATTCATTATCACAAAAAATAGAAGGCAGCATGTCACCAAATTATGGCCGCCAGCTGCTGCTAACTGTAGCTGCAGATAGCTCGTTAGCATGGTTAGCTGTGCAGCTAGCAGTCGGGACAGGGGGCTAGCTAGTTAGCATGCTAACTTTAATTGTAAGTTGGTTCTAACTTTTAGTTTTTGCTTCTAAATGTTTTAACAGGTGGATCAAACCAAAACGATCACACGTATTACACCATCCCCGACCGTCTACCGATGGAAAAGACGATAGGTAAAGACTTCGACATTTACAGTCGCACATTTTAACAGTCAACCAAATATTCTGTTGCTATACTTCTGAAGACAAACAGTTAATATTCATCATATTATCATTTTTCTTCACAGTAACATCTGGACCTGACGAGTCCCCGTACTCTGTGATCTGCGAGACTTTCCTCGGTGGAAATAATAATAATGAAGGTAACTTTAAGCTTTTGCTCCTCTGTGAACTCTGTAAATACACAAGTTTATAACATGAGATGCTAAACGAGGCCGACTGCATTTTTTGCAATTCCAAATAAAGCAAAATAAAACGAGAGAACAAACAAAGTGGAAATCTACAAAAAACTACAGATGAAACGGCCATTTGAGTGTAAAATTTGAGACAACAGGAATAAAAGTCTACACCATCAAGTTCTGACTGAAAAGCAGACCGAAGTAATTATTTTGTGATTGTCTCTGGATCCACAGGTTCTTCACAGCCGACTGACGACGCATACTGTTTACTGCAGAACCCCAAAACTCCTGGAAAGCATCCAAAGTGACCAACATCAGCTGTTTGTGATGTCAGACATGACTTTGGTTGATGATGTCAGTTTTTTTTTATTTGAATTGGGAACATGTATGATATTTTTACTTGTATTTCATGTAAATATTAGATAGATACATTAATTTTTACACGACAACATCTGTTATTTCTAGATTCTTACCTGTTGAAACTGACCCAGCAGTCTCCAGATTAAATGTTTGTACAGTTCTGGAAAACCGCAGATAACTTGAAGCGTTTACATTTCTTTATGTTGCAACTTTACGCTTGTTTAGGTTTGAATTTCTCTCTTGTCACAATGTTGTGCTGATGCTCTGGTTGGATTTAGACACAATCATGGTTTGGCTTAAAGTAGCTGAAAATGCTCCAGACGCCTGGTTTGGTCGCCACAAACACAACTAGAGATGGCTCAACTTCAGGCAAAGAAATATCCAGTTTCGATGCCACATACACGCTGAAAATGACCAGCAGTCTCCGTTAAAACACCCAGATTTGGTCACCAGAAACACGACTGGAGATGTCCTGACATGTATGACAATATCCATCGATGTCACACTTACAAATGTTGAAACGCTGCTCACAAATATCCAGCAGGTGTATCTCCTCCACTTCTGATGTACAGGTCAGGTAATAAACATACGTTCGCAGCCTCTGACACGTTCAGACTTCAGCGAATGTCCGGACGACTCGGCTCGTTGAAACAAATCGTGTTTTCTGTCAGAACTTCCTCCTCGTGCCCTCGTTCCCCCGTTTGAGTTTAAATCTCTCTGTAAATGTACATTATTTATTAAAAAGGACAAATATTTGATTGTTTTGATCATTTCATTCACATTTACTTACCAACATCATCATGATATCAAGAGAACGTTTCAAACTGCTGTGAAACGAACAGAACTGTTGAGCAAGGCATCGTTAAAGATGCCAGTGTGGTTTTTAATAAAGTTTTCTCACTTCTTGATAGAATGATATAATCCTCCTCCACCCACTGACCTGCACGCTGACTGCTGTTCCACCTTCCCCTTTTCTATTTCTGTGCATCATTAACAGCTAAATGGAGTTTTTAGTGGCCTATAAATGGAAGTTTCGTCATTTAAATGTTAAATTCGAGAGAACGGGAAGAAAAGTCTTTAAATAACGCTTCAGATTTAAAATAATGACCCTGCCGTGACAGTGAACCCATTAATTATATATATGATTGGGTGAAAATAGCTTTGTTGGATGAACACTGAGTGTCAGTGTCACCCACACACAGTCAACACACTGTCGACTTCCTCTGTGCTCTGAAGACTTCTTCTTCTTCTTCTTCTTCTTCTTCTCTGGTCTCACACAGGTCATGACCTCAGTGACTCACCAGCTGTACATGTTCACATTGTATACGCACAGAACTGATTCAGGCTACTGAACCTTCTCTGGGCGTCACGACGTCTTTCTCCACTGCGCCGTCACGATGACACAAGAAGTTGTGGTATTTACGTAAATTTCAGACAGTTTTTCGGTCGCTGCAAACCGTTTCAAGAGAAAACCACATCAATGACCAAACAGACCAACCAGCACACAGCAAATATGCACGAGTGTTTGGAAACTCACTGATGGAGCGTCTGTGTTCATGTGGTGCGTCAAAATCCATCAAACCTGTCGTCTCTTATTCCCAAACGTCCAGCAGATTCATATGAGGCAAATATTAAGTCAGAGACACAGTATTCCATCCATAACAGTGACAAACTGTCACTCTTACATGCTTTTTCATGCTTCTATCCATCTAAAAACCTCACAAGATGGCTGCCGACCTCTGACCTATTGATTGGCAGCTCATTTGACCAGTTAGGAGCGTGTACGCCCGCCCTGTGGCCCGCAACAGCCAATGAGGCTTTCATAGACATGAGACCCACACCTTGTTCCCGCCCCTCTCTCCTGACCCAATGACACGCCAGCCTTCACATGACTGACGCACCAAGCAGCCAATGAGATTTCAAATCTGTGAGTATCTCATTTAAATGGGTTTTAAAGGTTTAAGCTTGGAAATTATGCACATTAATGTCGTTTAATGCAATTTGTAAAGACTGTTTTTTTACCTTTGCTCTTGTGTTTGACTGATTTATATTCAACATCAGTGTGAATAAGGAAATAAAGAACTATAATGAGTGTAATGCTCCTGTTACTCTCAGACAGGGTGTTCTGAGGTCACAAGTGATAATTAATAATAGTTATAATTCAGTGTTCTCCTCCTACAGATTAACACCTACAGAGCCTTTAAATACATGAGGAAACAACAGAAGAAGACGTGTTGAGCAAGATGCTTTTTTGAGAAACACACGTCTGCAGACAGTTTCCTGTTCTCAGCCCACATGGAGCGTGAGGTCACACATGATCTTGTGAACTCATCGGTCATTCCAGTCGGTATCAGCATGAAGGTGAACGTCTACAGCCGCCTGCTGCTCTTTGTCCTGGGCTGCAACGTCAGCGCAGGTAAGAACCTATTAAGTCCATCTGTAGGTAGGCTACGTTTCTTTATCTCACCTGAGTGCTTTATATGTTGTTTCACTTTGTTATTGGAAGACTTTTGTGTATTTAAAGATATATTATGTTACATCTCTGCATTAAAATGTCAGGAAACATCTCAACTGTTAAAATCCACGTTTATTCACGGTTACGGTGTGTTTCATTCGGTCGCCTGTCGCTTTAACTTGTGGGAAACTTCACAAAGTTCTTCAGAAAAGTGAAGGAGGAAGTCAGGAAACCAGACTGAACACAAATAAAGCTTTAAAACTAATCTGACAACATCTCTGACTCAGTTGCATCAGACAGATTTTCATCAGATCCAGACAACCACCGTCTGTCAGACGGGCGTTCAAATCACATGACGAGGGCTCAATTTACACAAAGTTTAACGGCATATTAAGGAATTTCAAAAATATTAATCACACAACATTAGCTTTCCTTGATGACTATCCAGTTATGTGTGTGGTTTTAATGTTCTGACTCTGATTCTGATATTGAACCACTTTTAGTTTCTTGCAATATCAAAGTGTCGACAGTCTGGACACAGATGTGTATTTATTAGGTGTGTAACAACACAAGTATTTGTATTGAACCGTTTCGGTACAGGACCTTCTGTTCAGTACGGGGCTGCGCACAGGTGAGTTCCCGGAACGGAAGCTGCGTGTGATTTTCCGCGTGTCCCAAAAAAAACGTGTCTGTCAATAAATCATTCAAAAACGCATGTTGTCGTCCTTATATCTACATAATGAAAGTCTGTACTCACAAATAACTCATGGCTGGAGTCAACGTGGACAAGTTCATCTTTCTAGCAAAAAATATGAAGGCTGAGAAAAACTGAACAGCGCGACATGCTGCAACTGTTAGTGCTGCACTTTACTTGTGGAAAAGTTTTGTTAAAAGCCTTTTAAAAGCTGTGAGGAATTTATTTTTATAATATTTCAAATAGTTTTTGTTTGAGAATATTTTATTTATTGGAAAGCTTATTTTATATATATTTTGTTAATTTGAGAATAATGTATTTAACTTATTACCAGGCAGCACTTTACAACAGTATTCTTTTTTTAAATTTTATTTTCAAATTTTGTATGTTTCAATAAATTGTTGGTTTACAAAAGTTCTGTAAACAAAATAAGCAAATTTATATTTTGCATTTTGTTCCCATACTGTGACCTCAAAACCGAGGTACGTATCGAACCGTGATTTCTGTGTATCGTTACACCCCTAATGTTTATGTTTCTATGTGTGTTTCTCTTGCAGCAATAAAACATGAGATAGTCGAGGAGAAGCAGTTAGTCGCTCTGTCTTGTCCTCACGCTGTGGAGGGTAAAGTGACGTGGAGCAGAGAGACGAACGGACACAGAGAGAAGATTCTTACAGTTGATGGGGACGATGTAGAGAAACACATTAAAGACCCAGACAGACGTTTATTGGCAGATCCTTTTAAATCACTTTTCATTCACAGAGTTACCGTCTCAGACTCTGGAACATACTTGTGTAATAATGCAGCAGCGGTGGAGCTGACGGTGATCCCAGCAGGTAACATCCAGTTTCACACCGTTGGCCTCTGAGTTAGACAACATGGAGCAGAATATGCAATAAACACTATTTTTATCCTCATTATCCAGGAACAACCAGACGCTCTGCTAATGTAACAACCAGCGTCGATCTCAAATGCCCATCTGAGTTCACTGGGTCACATGTTCCAACATGGACCAGACAGAAGAGCGGAACAAACGTCAATGTTTACTCTCAGAATAGTGAAACACAGCACATGACACGCTTTCTCTATTCTACCGAGGAAAAGACACTGACCATAACACAAGTACAGTGTGATGATGCTGGACTGTACTACTGTGATGGAACACCTGTTGTTTACCTGGATGTGATGGGAGATGAGCAGTCTGACACCGACAGACGTGAGGGAAGAGGTATTTAACTTTACAGTCTGCTAAAACAGAAAACAATGCTAACAGGCACAAAATGTCTCCAATATGGTGAAAACATTGGTTCAAGTTGACCACAGTTGAACTGGTCACCCAGGATTGATGTGTGGGAAAATACATGTATAATAGAAAGAAGAAATTAAGAAGAAAGAAAGATATAATATGAAAATATTCTAATTCTGCATCATAATGTCTAAAAACTACCAGATCTTTGTTGAGTTGTTCTTCATCCTGAATGTTTCCAATAATGTTCAAACCAGAGAAATCCACAATTGTCTGTCGCTATAACTTCCTGGAGAAGTTCAGAGAGCGAGGAAGGAAGTCGAAATGAGACGAAACATAACGTAAATAAAACTTTAGCTCGTCTGTCAACATTTGAACCACCATCACAGTTTTTCCATCAACGGTGGCTGTTAACTGTGTGTTCACCATCAGTGTTTGTTCTCCCCAAACAGCCAGATATTTAACGGTACAATAGCCGTAAACTACACGAGCGACAGTAAGTGTGTCGAGGTGAAGCTCTGAGTGAAGTCAGCACTCAGCAGAGACTCTGGTTCTGGTTCTGGTTCTGGTTCTCTGTCTCCTCTCGGTAACGTTGCGTTCATGAAGTAAAGTCCGTTTCGCCGACAGTAGAGGTCAGCTCAGGATCACTGCTGCAGTCGGGCTGATCGACAGGAGTGAGGATAGATCACCTCTTTAATCCAAAGTCATCTCTGAGCTCTCCTCCTGTCGGATCAGAACAGAACCTGATGAGACTTTTGCGTCTTTGTGTCATTCATGGCTCGAATGGACTTAAATTTGCGTCTGTTAGCATCTTCGAATTTAATCTACACACGCTAAAAACTAGCATTCGGTCTGAACAGCGATACTTACACTCAATTAAATGACGTGCTTATTTGCTGATTGCATCATGGGAAATGCAGTTTAACACAGTTCAGCATCATGTATGTCTCTAATTACATTTAATTTATCTTCCAGCTGCTGTGTTGGTCCGTGCAGTGCTCCTCCCCCTCCTCCTCTTCATCATGGTCATCATCGTCTTCCTCACTTGGAGATGCAGCATCAAAAGACGAGGTGAACAGTGGACGTCTCAGAGCTGAAGCATCTTAAACACATGAATGGAATAGATTTAATCACAGTGGTTGTAGAAATAACATTTCTGGTGACAACAACGGCATATCGCCATGTTTCAGTCGTTATTTGACACTAATTCTGTGATCAGCTTTCGATCACTGTGCACTGAATTAATAATCTTGTCACATTCATGTTTTTGTTGAGGAGGAGGTGAAGAAACGGACGAGGTTGCCTATGCTGAGACATCAGATATTCCTGCGTTTGAATTAGCACAAGGTGAGAAATGAGAGAAGATATTCCTGGAAACATGAAACATGAAGTAGTTGGTATCAGATGGTAGAAATCAACTGGATGTGGCCAACTAAAAAGTTAATTTACATAAATGTGTGTTGAATAAATGTTTTTTAATTTCCAGTTGGATCAAACCAAGAGCTCACCTAGTCCGTCATCCAGGACCTTCCAGCGCCGCAAATAATGGAGCCAGAACTGTCTCATAATGGATAAATGCACACATAAAGGAATAAATGCACAAAAAAGGACTCCCAAATGTATTTGGGGAGTTGTGTATATATATATGACTTGATACACAAATGCATTTTCAATGCACACACAAATATTCTTCAATCCATATATAAGTAAAAAAAAAAAAAACCTCATAAAAAATAAGATTTGTAAACATATTTGTGATGCGCACACAAATATTTCTTGTTTGTGCAATAAAAATTCACAAATGTACAAATCAGTGTCAGTTATTTGCAATTTTCACCAAAAACATATTTGGAAGTTGTTACATTGATATATGAATTGTCAAACGCGCATTTGTCTCAGTGCTTTTAATTTGTAAACCTCCCTGCATTTGTGTGCAGATTTTTGAGACTCATTTAGCTCGACTCCAATTCTCGAATGTGTTTTTTCTTCAAGGGGGTCGTCTGCAGCCAATCAGATGTCTCACTCCTTTACAGCCAATCACATGAGTGCCTCCCCACGAGGAGTTTTTAACTGACGTCATTACAGCGCGCAACAGATCTAGGAGTTTACCCATGGTTCATAGCGGTAGTCGGCTATGCTCTTCTGGTTGAACTCGGCATTTACGCTAGCGTAGCTGTCATGTTCGCTCTAAAAAACAGCTTTTAACACAAAGAAAGCGACAAAATGGACAAAAATCGAAGGTGGATACACAGTACGGACGTTTTAAAAAGTTGTGAGGACAGTTCTCACAGTGTCTCACCGTCAGTTCTCACGGAGTGGGCAGATGACATGAAGCATTAGCCCGACGTTAGCTACATCGACAGTTAATTAACTTATATTTTCTGAAGGTGTTGACGGCGGAGAATTACACAGTTACAAAAGCACAGAAGCATACAACTACCTGCACAGTAACAAAATAGGGAAAGTACTGTTGAAGAAACACAGTAAGTTTATATTTCTGAAGGCAGCAGTAACGTTAGCGCCCAGCCACAGCGTCAGTCAAGCTAAATAAACAGCATAATGCTGAAGGAAAGTGGAGTCGTGGAGACAGGCGGCTGCTCGGACATTGCTGGGTTAGGAAAGTCGTGCAGTCATGCAGCAGCTATTCTGTGGAAGATATTCATAAACCCAAATATTTCTTTTAGTGTCAAAGCCGCGAGCGATGCTAGTCTCCGTTCCTCCTCCGTCAGCATGGCGTTTATGGCGCAGGGCACGGACATGTTTGTCGACGTTGTTGATGAACAACACAAGACGTTTCTGAAAAAACCTTCAATTTTCATGAATTGCACATGTTGTACCTGAGCTCATTTTAAAAACAATGTAGCGTTTATGACATAACGCTAGTTGTTTAGGGCTAGCTTAGCGGCAGCAGTCAGTCATGCAGTTGCAAGGCAACCGGAAACAGAAAACCGCCGGCGGAAGTAGTTATCTGTCATGGCAGGCAGCTCCCATAGGCTGGACTCTCGATCCATATCATCCTAGATCCGGTGCGCGCTGTAATGCCGTCAGTTAAAAACTCCTCGTGGGGAGGCACTCATGTGATTGGCTGTAAAGGAGTGAGACATCTGATTGGCTGCAGACGACCCCCTTGTAGAAAAAACGCATTTGTGAATTGGAGTCGATCTAAATGAGTCTCAAAAATCCACACACAAATGCAGGAAGGTTTACAAATTAAAAGCACTGAGACAAATGCGCGTTTGACAATTCATATATCAATGTAACAACTTCCAAATATGTTTTTGGTGAAAATCGCAAATAACTGACGATTTGTACATTTGTGAATTTTTATTGCACAAACAAGAAATACTTGTGTGCGCATCACAAATATGTTTACAAATCTTATTTTTATATGTGATTTTTTTTTTTTTACTTATATATGGATTGAAGCATATTTGTGTGTGCAGTGAAAATGCATTTGTGTATCAAGTCATATATATATATTAGGGCCGGGACTCGATTAAAAAAACGTATCAAATTAATCAGAAGCTTTGTAATTAATTAATCGAAATTAATCGCATTTTAATCGCATATATATATATTTGACCTGACAACAGTGAGAAGCAATTTTTTTCACATGGATTTTGGTATACCATTGAATAATGACTGAATATTCAAGCTTAAGCAACAAAACATTTTTATTTTTTTTCCCAAGACCAACAGACCAGTGCAATTTTTGCCATAAAGTAAAGCAATAGCATATTTAGGAATACGTTTCAGAGATTCAGGTAGCCTATAGGTAGGTAGACCTTCTGTAAACTATAACACTTTGTTTTTAAGTAAACACAATACTTTCAAGTACATTCATAACATTGCAAACCCTGACTATTAGAAAACATCTATCTTCAGTGGCTGCTATATGCTTAGCATTTAGGTGATATCTGAGGCTTGATATGCTGCAGTGACACGTGAACTCCTTCTTGCATAATTTGCACACAACCGTGCTCTTGTCTGCGCTGCCATCCGTCTGCTTTTTAAAACAAAATTTCCCATCCGCGGGGCGACCAAAGCGTCTCATCTGCTTCTTCGTTCGAAGTCATGAACG
The DNA here is from genome assembly GCA_903131615.1 of Diplodus sargus. Taxonomy (NCBI): domain Eukaryota; kingdom Metazoa; phylum Chordata; class Actinopteri; order Spariformes; family Sparidae; genus Diplodus; species Diplodus sargus. Next base: position 60,364 of record CAEMYA010001187.1, read on the forward strand.
CTATGCATGAACGTCAGTTGGTGCTCCAGTATAATCGGTACCCCTGAAACTCATCCAGTGAGAAACGTTCCACTGTGCAAAAATTAGTGCGATTAAAATGGGTAAATTTTTTTAACGCGTTAATTTTTGTGTAATTAATTAATCGTAATTAACGCGTCCCGGCCCTAATATATACACAACTCCCCAAATACATTTGTGAGTCCTTTTTTGTGCATTTATTCCTTTGTGTGTGCATTTATCCATTATGAGACAGTTCTGGCTACATAGCAAAACAGCAAACAACGATCTGTCATCTGAATCTTTAGCTGCTGAAACACAGTCTGACCTTAATTCACTGATGTGATGCATGTTTACTTATTTATACTGCACACATTTATATTTCTCTCTCTGTACAGCGACACCTCGGCCCATCGAGACTGTTTATTCTCAGGTCAACTTACGCTGTCATCAGGAGTGAAGGTATTTATCTCTGTAATGTGGAGCAGATGCAGTAATAAACTACAGCTGCAACTAAATGTTGGTTTCAATGGTGACAAAACAGCAGATATTTTTCTGCAATTTGCAATCTTTAAATTCCTCGAATGTCTAATGGACCTAAACTCAAAGATGTAAATCTACAAATAGTCAAACGTGGGAGAAAGAGAGCAATAAATGATTTGATGGTTTTGACGATAAACTGATGATCAAAATAGGCGCCGATCTATTCATTTTACTCTAAATTTTTATTTAACTTTATCAAACTAATCGATTTTTAGCTCTGAACATCTTCTTGTTTATGTGCTGGGACACAAAAACAGTGTGAGGGAAAAGAGTCAGGCAGCCAAAACAACATCGGTCAGAATCAGATCAGATAGAAACTATTAGCTCAATTCTTATTGTTGTTGCTAACATGCTAACAAACAGTCGGTGTGGAGTCAGTTTATCTTTGGCGTAGTCAGATTCTTGAGTTTGTTTCTTGTTTGGTTAATTCAGCTGCCTTTCTGTTCTATTTCTCCATCCACAGGTATGAAACAGATGAATGACTCCTGAAAAATTAACTGCTATTAGTTGAATAATTAACTCCTTCTGCAAGAGTTACGTTTTGTTTTTTTTTTAATTGTCAAGAAAAATATGTAAGAGAAAACGTACTCATGTTAATTTTATAGTGTTTTTTCAAAACAGGCTCTGGTTTTACAAAAAAGACATTTCAGAAATTCATCCTAACTTTTTTGTGTTTTGCAGAAAATCCTCAGGACCAAATAAAGAACATGTCGTCACTTTCTACCAAGAACGTGATTCAACAAATATGTTGTTTGTGCAGTTTAATAAATTGTGTTTCCGTTGAGCCTTTACGTAATATAATCACATGTAACTACATCAGTGTTCTGCTCTACTTCATTATTATCACATTTACAGGTAATCTGATTTTTTGTTAATTATTCTAGACGGCTTAATGTTTTGAACTTGTGTTCCTCCAAACTTTGTGTCAAAATGTTGTTAAATACCCGTGAGAAAGAGTACGCTAGCTTAACAGAAGGTGCCAGCGATTCCTGCTGGCATAGTGCGACGAAGCTAACGGGGAAGAGCCACCAGAGACCGGCCTCATCCAAGTACAGCTGAGGAGGCCGAAGAGACGGCAGTGCATGTTGCCCTCGTGTTGGAAGGACAAACTATTCACAGCTGGGATCCTCAGAAACTGTGGGGGGTGCCAAATTGCACAAATGCCTATTTCTACATAATGTCACTCTAATTTGAGGAAAAAGAACTACAAAAATCCAAACCCTAAATTCAAAAGAGGTCAAGTTAGCAATAGGGAGACTAAATTGTTAACATAACCCAACAAAATGATATAGAACTTACTGTAAATGACACATGAGGGGTTTTACACACATGGACAGTCATGGACAGAGTGACCCAGTCTGCAGAATAAATGTTTGTACAGTTCTGGAAAACCACAGAAAACCTGAAGCTTTTATTTCTTTATGTTGCAACTTTACAATTGTTAACGTTGAATTTCTCTCTTGTCACAATGTTGTGCTGATGCTCTGGTTGGATTTGGACAGAAAAAACACTTCATCACATCGTGGTTTGGCTTAAAGTACCTGCTCTGGTCGCTACAAACTTGTCTGAAAATGTTTAAGATGCCTGGTTCGGTCGCAACAAACACAACTAAAAAATGGGGAAAAAATGGCTGCCCTTTCCCAACAGCCCAGTGTCCAGGAGTTAATGTTGGCAGTTAACGATTCTGCAAATCACACATATGTCCAATGTTGACATTCATACCAAACGTGTCGTATCAGGTTCACATTTTATGTTTATTAGCTGACTTTCACATCAGGAGGTGGAGCTGTGGGTGGTGGTGTTGTTACTGTCATCAAGGCTGCCATGTGGGGAGATTTCCAGCTGTTATTGTGGCGACCAAAGACGGCTGATTTTCACAGGATGGCGGACGATCTCCAACCGTTTCTGTGGCGACATGAACATCCGGAAATCTCCGAGTTGTATTCGAATTGGCCTTTACTGCCATCACCATCATCTTCTCCACCTCCTGATGTAGCAGACAGCTGAACGTGAAATGACACGTTTGGTACAAATGTCAACCTCGAGTCTCGGAGACAATCCAACTGCTGTTGTTGTGACCGAAGCCGACTATTCTTCACAGGAAGTCGGACGTCTCCATTACTGATCTCTGCCACAAAAGCAAAGGTATTTAAATCCAAACCATGATGTTTTTCTAAACCTAACCAGAGCATGAACTCAGCGTTCAACCCAAACAAACATTAAGTTGCAAGATAATGAAATGTTCAGTTTGAACTTTTAGTGATTGGTCAGCTTGTCTAATTATCTATTAGCAGCTTCTGTTTGGTTTGTACCGGAGGATGAACAGACAGCCATCACTGGATCATAATATATATGGTGGCCACTTTATGAGGTACAGCTGCGACCTAAAACAGCTCTCAACACAATCACCAGAAACACCAGATGTGTTAAACCTTTACGTTGCTTCTTGTTTCTATGTTGTGGCGTCACTTTGCTCGTGTTCTGGTGCCGTTTAGACACAGTGGCCCTCATTTATCAAACGAACGTACGACAGAAAACCGTGCGTACGACCATTTCCACGCAAACTTCGGCATTTATCAATTTGGACGTGAGCGGAAGCTACAATCAGATCTCACGTCAGGTCTGAGCTCGTGTACGCAAATTTGAGTGTGTGGATTTGCGGTGCAGCACAGCGAAATCTGGCTGAGACTGAAAATATTTATTAAACAAACCTCAGCTGTCATTAAGCATAAGCAGTCACATATTTAGAACAGATCAAAACGGTTTATTGTTTACGTTTTTACTGATACCACTTTACTGTAAAATAAAATATGATAACATGACAACTAATTAACGGAATACCTAATAACTGCTTCGTGGTGCTGAAGGGCAGGTGGCTCCGTCTCGGACCAGCAGGGGGAACTCTGCTGTATACCAGAGAAAGTGAGCCATATTATTTTGGCCTGTTCAGTTTTGCACAACATTCATTAGTGAATGGAGCCTTTGATGTGCCGGCGCTGAAAGGGATGCCGATCTCCATCTGGGAAAAGTTTCTCTTCTTGCTCAGAATTTCTTCTCTCCATGTTTGACCTCAGTGGGCGAGGCCTCCGAACCAGGAATATTTAAGGGCGTAACATGTTAATGACGATCAAATTCAGCCGCCGCATTTATCAAGCTGGAATTGGTCAGATACGAACGTTTCATAAATCACACGTGTGTCCTGTCGTAAGACCAATTCTGCGCTCAGATCTGCACCCGTTTTCACGCAAGATTGATAAATGAGGGCCAATAAGCGTTGTATCTCTCTCTGACTCTGCAGCCCTCTCACCTCGCTCGTACACCACCACCTTCCTGAACGTCCACTTCCTGACATGAAAGTCAGCTCATATACTCATAAGCGTGTGAGAGTGACATGACACGTATCATACGACTGTCAGTTCAGTATAGATGACACAAACGAATCTGAACATGTGTAGTTTGCAGGAAGATACATTTTTCCTCTGTCATTGTATTCGTCTTAAAAAACACAACATGCATCATAAAGTTCGACAGGCTCATGACTCCAAACAAGCCTCAGTTGTTCCTCCATGAGGCCCCAGCGCACATATACTGCAAAATACAAAAATCAGTTATCTCTTGAATGTTTTCCTGACTGCGGTGCCTTAAAAGCACTTTTTTTTTTTTTATCACTTTCCAGCTCCTGAGACAGTTTCTTGAGCTGCTTCAGAATCAGATGATGTAATCATGTACTTTTATAACACATACAAGTGGATAATCTTTCATCTTTCTCTGGAATCTGTAATAAGTGACATATGAGTGACATATGATGTAATTGTATATCTGACGAATAGGAAGCGCTGGTGTTCATTAGTCAAACAAAGACAGACAGATAAAAACTCTGTGGCTTTGTGTTGTTTTAGGAACATGTGCGACTGCTGAGTTCCTGTTCTCAGCTCAGATGGAAACTGTGGTCAGTTCAGTCGCTTCAGTCTGAGAGAAGATGAGGGTGAATATCTGCAGCTGCCTGCTGGTCTTTGTTCTGGGATGTAACGCCACTGCAGGTAACAACATTGTTATTAGATCCTGTTCGGTGTGGTCTGTCGTTGTTCGGCGTCGTAGATTCATCGAGTTTGTGGTTCAACATCGACGTGAAGTTCACAAGAAGTTTGACAGCTCGTAGTCAAAGTGGCATAAAGTGGTTAACATCAGTTCAGGAAGTGCGTTAGAAGCTAGTCGCGATGTATTTACATAAATAAAGAGCAGAACTAAAGTTTTAACTGTTGCTCTCCAAACGTCTGACCTTCATCTGCTCAGATATTTGATTGTTGCTTTTTTCCGGACAAAGAACCGAATCAGTCAATCGATCTTTATTTGTACAACAGCAACAACTCACAACAGAAGTCATGACACGTTACAAACTGAGCAGCTTCAGAACAAACTCCTGGATTCATTTATTTACAGAGATCCAATATTTCCCTCATGAGCATGAAGTTCCAGACGGCAGCGAGAATAAAACGGACTCGTAACATGAAGAAAACCTCGAGCACAACTGGACTCAATGCTGGGCGGTCCGTCAACAAGAACTCATTTAGCCACCAAAGTAAAAGTCAGATGAACTTTAGTTTTCACGCATGCGGATGTTTTAGACGATTGTGGCTGAAACCTCGTCTGCATCTTTAATCTGAAGGTGGTTTTAACTCAAGGTCGTGTTCAATAAATGTGATTCTGACTATGACATAAAATCACTTTTGAGTTGCTTGCGTATTTATTGTACGTTGAAAATTGTTTCTGTTTTGCAGCAATAAAACATGAAGTAGTCGAGGAGAAGCAGTCAGTCTCTCTGCCTTGTCCTCAGTCTGTGGAGGGTGAAGTGACGTGGAGCAGAGAGACGAACGGACACAGAGTTGACATTCTTACAGTTCGTGTGGACGGGGACAGGGATGAGAAACACATTCCTGACCCAGGTGGACGATATAGTTCACAGGCAGATAAATCACTTTTCATTCGCAGAGTTACCATCTCAGACTCTGGAACATACTTGTGTAATAATGCAGCAGCTGTGGAGCTGATGGTGATCCCAGCAGGTAACATCACACTTTGTTTCTCTTCTTGTTTCAATATCATGTTTCTCAGCTAAATGTTTAACAACTATATATATCACAATATGTAATGAAACAGTTGATGATTGTGTGTGATCATTTTATGACGGTACGTTAAATGAATCTTGTTTTGTTTGTTGTGTACAGGAACAACCAGACTTGTTGCTCTAAAGTTGACCACTGTCACTCTGAACTGTCCTCATGATGTTGGAGGATCAGATGTTCCAACATGGAGCAAAGACGAGCGTGAAGTACAACAAGATGAATGGGTTTATGTTTCACCTGTGAACAAGACGTTGACTATAAGATACCTGCAGCCTCGTGAGTCTGGACTTTACTACTGTGATGGAAAACCTGCTGCGTACCTGACTGTGATGGAAGCTGAGACATCTGACAGAGGTGAGAGACAAGAAGTCAGAAAGAAAGAAATATGAGTTGGATATGAATAATTCATGATTTTTTTCAGGAAATTAGCTTTTTAATGTTCTTGCTGAGAGTAAGTTAAGAAGACTGACTCCACTGTCATACCTGTCTGTTAGATATGAAGCTCAGCTAGCCGCCTGGTTAGCTTAGCAGAACCAACACTGTTTTCCTGTAGAACAACATGCCTGGTGTTAGCTCCTCTCTGCTCTATGTTGCTGTTTCTACGCGGTAAAATATTCTGAACTTTGTTCAGAGCAGCACGGCTTCTTCCAATAATTACATCGATCTTACAGTTGATCTTTTAGCAGCGAGTCTCTGTGTGAGCAGGTGATTACAGGTGCTGGTCAACTGTTTCCAGTCTCTGTGCTAAGCTAAGCTAAGCTAAGCTAAGCTGACAGGCCTATGGGTGTAGCTTATTGAGTGTAAACACATGAGAGTGCTGTCAGTCTGCTGTCAGAGAGAAGCATCTCTTATTCCTCTAGAGAGATCCTGCAGACAGGTGAGTTCATACAAGGCTCAATAACACTAAATTACAAAGTAAACATCATCTTCTACATTCAGCTGATTTATGTCCTGAAAGCACTTCTGCTGAAACTCACACCACAGAGAGACCGAAGACTTTCTATAGTGTGTGAGTGTTTGATTTCATCTCTCTGTGGTGAACATGTTGTTGTGTTTGTAGTATAAATGTCCTCTCTCTCACACAGAACATATCAACCCTTCACCTCCAGCAACCACAACACCATCAACTCCAACTGCGGCTGCAGCAACAAGAAGACAAACAGCAGCAACAACTGCACCATTAACACCAGCAGAGAACACTGAGACGACTACAGCCACCAGACAAACAGGCAAGAAGGGAAACAACAAGAACAGGAAGATAAAAACAGGTTTTATAGTGATGAAATCTTAAAGAGCTCAAAGACAAAAACCAACAGCATGAAGACGTGAGGAGCAGTTATTCAAACAGATCTAGAGTCAGTGCAGACATGAACCTTTGACACTGTGTTAAAGTTAAAGTTTGTGGTCTAATGAAGGAAGTCGAGCGCACGACATGCTCTGAATGTGAGTTCAAGACACGAGAACAAGTGACCACAATAGTAAAAGAAGTCTGTCTGAGACTAGAAACATCTTCATCAAGTCACTTAGAAACAATTTAATTACATTTATAACAACGATATTAAACAGAACCATCTGTGATGTTCAACCACCAGCTGTTCTCCTGAGAGACTGTTTGAATCTGAAAGGTGAAAACTCGATGTCTCCATTTAGATTTATACAAATGAAATATATGATCACCGTCATCGTGACTATAATCTTAATTGATTGAGAAATCAGAAGTCAAGATTCAGTAATAGATCTGAAACTGGAGCGAAGATCTTAAGTTTAGATTAGAACGTCACTTTAAGATACAGAGTCATGGATAATCTCTTAGTGTCACGTCATTTTAACACAAGAACTTTATGATCGACTGTTGACACGTTTAATTGCTGTAATATCTAAACTCTCAATACAACTCAACGGTCCATAGTTACTGATCAGAGCAACATTAAAGGGTAATATGAGAGATTATGGATTAAGATTATTAATGGTCATTAACATGTTGTGGATTTGTTTAATATAAACTTTTAGAGAGTTTGATGGGATTTACATACTGAGCTGAATCTTGTTTCTGCCCCACTCACAAGGAAAAACAACAACGACACCACCAACAACAACTACGAAGGCGACTACGACTACGGAGGCGACTACGAAGCCGACTAAACTAACTATTACTAACTACTACTACAACGCCACCACAGGTACGTCTACAATGCTGATCTGAAGTCTTACCAAGTCTTACCGAGTTATTAATTCTTACCTTGTCTTCCAGTCACTCCCACAGACCAACAACCACCTCTCAGTTTGGTGATTGGTATCGTTGTCCCCGTCCTCCTCATCATCATCATCATCTTCTACCTCATTCATAGACACAGGCTTAAAAGACGAGGTAAATAAAACCTGACACAGTGTGTGTTACATATTCTGCACACTTTAGTATGTTAATTTATATTTAAATACGCTTTTAATCAGTAAAAATGACATCAGAAGGTCAGATACAGTTTATATATGTTTTAGTGTCAGATTATCAGTGATTATGACTCAACAGAATATCAACACTGTTCCTCAGGAACTGAAGAAAGATGCCACGTCTGTGATGAGATTCAGGGTGGAGCAGAGTTTCAGGCTACAAACGGTGAGAAATAAGAAGTGTTTCATTCTATACAAAAAACTACCTTCCTCTTTCTGTGAAGATAGAGACTGATGTGAAATGAAATCCCACGCTGATGGATTAGTGCTGGCCAACCTGATTTATATGACTTGAACCAAATAAGCTGTATGCATGTACGTAAGCACCATTTCATATATACAAATGAGTATTTTTCTATTGTTGATTCTCCCTGCAGCTGTAGAACGAGTCCCTGCATCAGCAGACACATACTGCATGGCAGAATTTCCAGGTAAATAATTCAACATGTTCCCACTACTTTTACCAAACGCTGAACAAACTGAGCAGTGTTTGATTGATTTGGGGGTTTAGCATGTAAACCTTTTATATTGGGATAATACATCTTGTCGTGGCAACTAATCAGTCGCTTGTTTAGTGCAGATGACCCCACGATTCCACCTGATTCGTGTCCGCTGCGTTACGTCTCCGCCACACCAGCTGATCAGTTTCACTGTAGTCTATGTGTTAACTTCCCGCAGGTCCGCTGCACTGCGTATCTGCTCCGTCCAGCTCCAGCAGTCCAGAACCCTCCGGAACAGATACGCAGGACTTCTATTTCTACGATACGATCCTTCGTGGCCTCACATATCCCAAGATTCTTTGCGCGCCCGAAAAAGAAGAAAGAAAGAGAGAAAATGGCGACATCGCGTCGCGTAGGCCGTAACGCAGCGGACACGTATCTGGTGGAATCTCGGGGTGAGAGTTAATCAAAACACCAAGTTAGAAACAATACACTCAGTTTTAACAGTCACAATATAACATATGAACGTTTACATAGCAGACGCTTCACTGACCCCTTCAGGATAAACCTCTTAAAGTTCCTTTATGTTAGTTTTCATGGCACATTATACTGTAAACAATACACAAATACATCCATTCATACTGTGAAACCACATAACTATTACAAGATTTCACTTTACATAAATAATAATGTATCTATTTTGTTAAGTTTCGTATGTAAGAACAATATATCAAAATAAGAATGGACATCTGAACATTTCTCTCACAATCCCAAAGAACATGATGTCGACTTACCATCTCTGACATTAATGACACAACAGTTGTCTCATAATTAGCAGATCTTTATGTCATAATTATAGCATTTGCAGAATGAACAAGAAGGCCTAAATAGACGAGAATGTGTTAAATACAGCGTCTCTCACAGTTCATACAGTTTTTCAGGTTACAGGACATTATGATTACGAAAGCGTTTCATTTATTTTTCCTGAAAAGGTGCGATATGTAAGTATTGGCCAGTTGTTGAATTCATTATCACAAAAAATAGAAGGCAGCATGTCACCAAATTATGGCTGCCAGCTCCTGCTAACTGTAGCTGCAGATAGCTCGTTAGCATGGTTAGCTGTGCAGCTAGCAGTCGGGACAGGGGGCTAGCTAGTTAGCATGCTAACTTTAATGGTTCTAATTTATAGTTTTTGCTTCTAAATGTTTAACAGGTGGATCAAACCAAGACGATCACACATATTACACCATCCCCGACCGTCTACCGATGGAAAAGACGACCGGTAAAGACTTCGACATTTTAACAGTCAACCAAATATTCTGTTGTTACACGTCTGCTGACAAACAGTTAATATTCATCATATTATCATTTTTCTTCACAGTAACATATGTACATGATGAGTCCCCGTACTCTGTGGAAATAATAATAATGAAGGTAACTTTAAGCTTTTGCTCCTCTGTGAACTCTGTAAATACACAAGTTTATAACATGAGATGCTAAACGAGGCCGACTGCATTTTTTGCATTTAAAAATAAAGCAAAATAAAACGAGTGAACAAACAAAGTGGAAATCTACAAAAAACTACCAATGAAACGGCCATTTGGATGTCAAATTTGAGACAACAGGAATAAAAGTCTACACCATCAAGTTCTGAATGAAAAGCAGGCCGAAGTAATGTTTCTGTGATTGTCTCTGGATCCACAGGTTCTTCACAGCCGACTGACGACGCATACTGTTTACTGCAGAACCCCAAAGCACCCGGAAAGCATCCAAAGTGACCAACATCAGCTGTTTGTGATGTCAGACATGACTTTGGTTGATGATGTCAGTTTTTTTATTTAAATTGGGAACATGTATGATATTTTTACTTGTGTTTCATGTAAATGTTAGATAGATACATTATTTTTTACAAGACAACATCTGTTATTTCTAGATTCTTACCTGTTGAAACTGACCCAGCAGTCTCCAGAATAAATGTTTGTACAGTTCTGGAAAACCGCAGATAACTTGAAGCGTTTACATTTCTTTATGTTGCAACTTTACGCTTGTTTAGGTTTGAATTTCTCTCTTGTCACAATGTTGTGCTGATGCTCTGGTTGGATTTAGACACAATCATGGTTTGGCTTAAAGTAGCTGAAAATGCTCCAGACGCCTGGTTTGGTCGCCACAAACACAACTACTGATGGCTCAACTTCAGGCAAAGAAATATCCAGTTTCGATGCCACATACACGCTGAAAATGACCAGCAGTCTCCGTTAAAACACCCAGATTTGGTCACCAGAAACACGACTGGAGACAATATCCATCGATGTTCCACTTACAACAGTTGAAACGCTGCTCACAAATATCCAGTAGTTTCACTTCTGATGTACAGGTCAGGTAATAAACATACGTTCGCAGCTTCTGACACGTTCAGACTTCGATGGAATGTCCGGACGACTCGGCTCGTTGAAACAAAACGTGTTTTCTGTCAGAACTTCCTCCTCGTGCCCTCGTTCCCCCGTTTGAGTTTAAATCTCTCTGTAAATGTACATTATTTATTAAAAAGGACAAATATTTGATTGTTTTGATCACTTCATTCACATTTACTTACCGACATCATCGTGATATCAAGAGAACGTTTCAAACTGCTGTGAATCGAACAGAACTGTTGAGCAAGGCATCGTTAAAGATGCCAGTGTGGTTTTTAATAAAGTTTTCTCACTTCTTGATAGAATGATATAATCCTCCTCCACCCACTGACCTGCACGCTGACTGCTGTTCCACCTTCCCCTTTTCTATTTCTGTGCATCATTAACAGCTCAATGGAGTTTTTAGTGGCCTATAAATGGAAGTTTCGTCATTTAAATGTTAAATTCGAGAGAACAGGAAGAAAAGTCTTTAAATAATGCTTCAGATTTAAAATAATGACCCTGCCGTGACAGAGAACCCATTAATTATATATATGATTGGGTGAAAATAGCTTTGTTGGCTGAACACTGAGTGTCAGTGTCACACACACAGTCAACACACTGTTGTCTTCCTCTGTGCTCTGAAGACTTCTTCTTCTTCTTCTTCTTCTTCTTCTTCTTCTTCTTCTTCTCTGGTCTCACACAGGTCATGACCTCAGTGACTCACCAGCTGTACATGTTCACATTGTATACGCACAGAACTGATTCAGGCTACCGAACCTTCTCTGGGCGTCACGACGTCTTTCTCCACTGCGCAGTCACGATGACACAAGAAGTTGTGGTATTTACGTAAATTTCAGACAGTTTTTTAGTAGCTGCAAACCATTTCAAGAGAAAACCACATCAACAAACAAACAGACCAACCAGCACACAGCAAACATGCACACGTGTTTGGAAACTCACCGATGGAGCTTCTGTGTTCGTGTGGTGCGTCAAAATCCATCAAACCTGTCGTCTCTTATTCCCAAACGTCCAGTAGATTCATATGAGGCAAATATTAAGTCAGAAACACAGTATTCCATCCATAACAGTGACAAACTGTCACTCTTACATGCTTTTTCATGCTTCTATCCATCAAAAAACCTCACAAGATGGCTGCCGACCTCTGACCTATTGATTGACAGCTCATTTGACCAGTTAGGAGCGTGTACGCCCGCCCTGTGGCCCGCAACGGCCAATGAGGGATTTCATAGACATGAGACCCACACCTTGTTTCTGCCCCTCTCTCCTGAGCCAATGACACGCCAGCCTTCACATGACTGACGCACCAAGCAGCCAATGAGAGTTCAAATCTGTGAGTATCTCATTTAAATGGGTTTTAAAGGTTTAAGCTTGGAAATTATGCACATTAATGTCGTTTAATGCAATTTGTAAAGGCTGTTTTTTCACCTTTGCTCTTGTTTTTGACTGATTTATATTCGGCGTCAGTGTGAATAAGGAAATAAAGAACCATAATGAGTGTAATGCTCCTGTTACTCTCAGACAGGGTGTTCTGA
>CAEMYA010001189.1:7615-21895 GCA_903131615.1 Diplodus sargus
GCCGTCGCGTTCGATAAAAATGATTTATAACATACCTTTTTGCTTAAATTATGACAGCCCGGCCCAAAAATGTGCGTCGGCCCACCGGGCATTGCCCGGTACGCCAGATGGCCAGTCCATGCCTGTTGACGAGCCAGAGGGGGGGAAGCGAAATTCATGCATTTAAATAACCCGCTCAATAGAGAGGGTGCGCTTGTGGGATGGTCTGGAGAGAGAGGCGTATGACGTGTGTATATGGCAGTGAAGCTCGAGTTGACTGCCTGAACTAGCTCGCAGGCGTCGTTTCATTTATCCAAAATGATTTAAATGAATGATCACAAAGGTTTAAATAATGACAGTGGGTCTAGTTATATGTGATAACAATGTGTAGGGCAGTGGAATAACTATTGGTTTCCATTTGTGGTGACTGCTGACTGAGATAAGGGATGAGATTAAATAGATCCTGGAACTTAGCCTTGTCTGGAGCAGGCTAGCTCCACAGAATAAATCTCCATGGTAACTTATACCATAACATATCCTACTGCCCCCTATCCCACTTTTGTGCAACCGGATCACAGATAAGTTGAGCCAGGATAACCAAGATATCCCGGCTTAATCCCTTATCCTAGTTTTGTGCAACGGGCCCCTGGTTGCTAAATCCACATGGAAGTGAGGAAACACAAACGTTTTGTCTTTTGTTACTGTGTTCTATAAGATGTAATTGTGTTTTTTAAAATGTTATTGTGTTTTGTTTATGTGTTCTGTAAAATGTTATTGTGTTTTGTTAATGTGTTCTGTAAAATGTTATTGTTTTGTGAAATTATTGTGTTTTGTGATATCTTGTTGTCTTCTGTGAAATGTTATTGTCTGTTGTGATAGCTTGTTTTCTTCAATGAAATGTTTTTGTTTTGTTACTGTGTTCTGTAAAATGTTATTGCGTTTTGTGATCTGTATGGAGCCAGAACGGTGACTTTAAAATTTGGCATCTAAAAAAAATTGGTATTGAAAACAAAACCAATACTGAAAAAGGAAACATTGGCATTGAAACATTTGTATTGAAAACAGTTGTATTGGCATTGAAACAAGTATTGGTACTGAAAAAAGAAACTAATTAAAATAATAAAAATCTGAAAATCGTATTATTTGATGTTATTGGGATTTTTTTTTATTTTTCAATGACAATCTTCCGATTTTTTCTTCGTGTCAGTTTTTTTTCAGTGACAGATTTTTTTACAATGTCAGTTTTTTTTCAGTGCTACCGATTTTCAGTTTCAACTTTGTCACTGTTTTGGCATCAAGAGGGAGGGGTTTGAGGGAGGGGCAAGTAGAGGGTGGTTTGCATATAATTTGAGAAGGTAATGGCTGCAGCCTCCAGGCTCCATATTGTGGTGTTTTATATCTTGTTGTCTGTGAATTGTTATTGTGTTTTGTTACTGTGTTCTGTAAAATGTTATTGTTTCGTGATATGTTATTGTGTTTTGTGATATCTTGTCTCTTGTGAAATGTTGTGGCTTTTTGTCACTGTGTTTTGTAAAATGTCATTGTTTTGTGAATTGTTATTGTGTTTTGAAATATCTTGATCTTGTCTTCTGTGAAATGTGATTGTGGCGGAGGTTAATTGGTGGAGAGGAGCGGCGACTCGGCTGAAGTCCCTGATGAACCTCTGGTAGAAGTTGGCGAAGCCGAGAAATCTTTGGAGCTGTTTGTGGTTCACAGGGGTTGGCCATTCCTCCACCACCTGGATCTTGACCAGGTCGGGTTGGAACTGCCCCTGGGCGATGATTAAACCCAGGAAGCTGACCTTGGGCACATGAAACTCGCATTTTTCAGGTTTGACGAACAGCTTATTGTCTAGCAGCCTCTGGAGTACCAGCTTCACCTGCTCAGCGTGTCTCTCCATGCTCTCAGAGAAGATCAGGATGTCGTCTAAGTATACAAAAACAACGTGGTTAAGCACCACAGAATGTCATTGATTAGAGCTTGAAAGATGGCTGGTGCATTAGAGAGTCCGAAAGGCATGACCAAATATTCAAAAGTGCCCCAAAGGTGTGTTAAAGGCAGTCTTCCATTTGTCGCCTTCTCTTATGCGGACCAGATGATAAGCATTGCGCAAGTCCAGTTTAGTAAACACATGAGTGTGGCAAAGAGGTTCGAAGGAGGGATCGATCAGCGGTAATGGATATCTGTTCTTGATAGTAATTTCATTCAATCCTCGGTAGTCTATACATGGTCGTAATGTGCCGTCTTTCTTACCCACGAAGAAGAAGCCTGCCCCGAGAGGGGACAAGGAGGAGCGAATGAGACCCGAAGCCTTGGAGGTGTTGATATACTCCATCGCCTCTCTTGGGGAGAGACAGGTTGTATAGGCGACTTGGGGGAAGAGTGGAGCCGGGGAGCAAGTCAATACCACAGTCGTAAGGGCAATGGGGTGGCAGGGTCCGAGCTCGCTCCTTACAAAACACTGGAGTCAGGTCATGATATTCCGGGGGCACAAGGGACAGATCCAGGGCTTTGGGAGGGGGCGATGTCTGTCTCCTGTCCGTGGAGACGGCTGAACGTAGGCAGTGAGTGTGGCAGAACGGGCTCCAGCTGGAAATTGAAGCTGCTGTCCAGTCAATGTGTGGGTTGTGGAGCCTTAACCAGGGGAGTCCCAGCAGCACAGGAGAACAGGGAGAGGGAATGACGAACAGCCGAATAGTCTCTCTGTGGTTGCCCGAAATAGTCAGTTAATAGTCAGTTAACTCAAAAAGCTGCCATAGGGAATAAAAGTGCATTCTTTAAAATTAAATAATTCAACTTTTTCAGTCTGGAATATGGATAGGATAACTTAACAAAAAAGATGCCATATTCCAAGGGAACAAATTGCATTCTTCTGAACAAAAGTGCATAATTCAACTGAACTCATGGATTAAAGCAAAACAAAAAATCTTTTGACTGAAATGTTTTTTCGAGCTGTAGCCAAGTCATATTCCCAGTTTGTAATTTGTGAAACATGTTACAGGGCACGTTACTTGACACGTGCTAAAAAAATAAGACACACCATGTTCTCTAATGCAGACATCAAGTTTAAATATTTGACAAAACAGTGTTTTACAGGAGGATGATCTGTAATTTTCAATCTAGGAAATCAAACCGTGCCTTTTTTTTTGCCAAGCTTTTACTCTTTCAAATAATCAACCATCTACAGAACTTTTGAGCAAGCTATTTTTCTACTTCTTCTCATCATCATTATCATTAATTATTATTGATAATAATATTGTTAAAGTGAGCCTCTTATCGTTCAACAAAAAAATACATCATACAAACAGCAACTTTTGCAGTCTTGTCAGTCTGATGGCGAGTTATCACCTTTCTGTCATCATTAACCCATTTAGGCCTGTGGACGCCTGAAAAAGAAACGCCTAAAACCTATGGCATTTCTATAAATGACTCTCTAAAACCTGAAGGTTTTCTGAAAAATTTTGAAAAAGTGCCAACGTTTACAAAAAATGTAATTTCTCAGGCTCTGTAACAGATAGAAAGATGAAATAAAAAACATTTGAAAGCTTACACCCTTGGCTATCATCTATAAATGCATCCATTGGCCCTAATGATAATAAAAAAATAGAGAATTCTATAAACCTCTGAAATAAATAAAATAATTGGCAACGCCTAATAAAAAAATGAATTTCTCAGTCTCTGTAGCAGATAGAAACCTGAAATAAAAACCACGTGATAGCTTAAACTTAATTGTATTAAGTTATTAAGTATTACATTCAGTTGGTCTCATCTTTCTCTTTCCAGAATGTTACAATGCATAAAACTTACAGATTTCATAGCGATTTTCACATTAAAAGTGTAATGTCAGTGCAGTGTATGAAAAGTAAAATAAAGAGTCTCTGTGTAATACAGAGCTTTGGCTCTCTCAGAAAGTCACTGGAAAAATACATTCAAAAAAGTGTCGCTGTGCTGCAAACAAAGTGCCGTTTTCAACGGTGGCACTGGAAGAACAAGTGAACAATTGCAGTACATGGTCAACAATAATTTCAACAAAATAACTAAAATGTCAGTGAAACTGTTAAGTCACTGTGTGACTGTGTGTGTGAGAGAGAGTTTGAAAGTGTGAGAGAGAGGTCCTCATCATATTTTATGTTGACGGACATGCTTGCCGAAGCACTCAATGTGGATGGCCTCCTTGCACAACGTACATCCATACACCGTAGTGCCAACACGACCCTCAGTGCCACACTTTTCCACTGCACACTCCCTGCAAGACTTTCTCTTCTGGAAGATTTTGTCAAAGTCATGCACTGCATTAGCACCCTCAGGTGCTGAAGAGCAGTGGGGTGCACTCCTTGATAGGGGTGGGGGGAAAAATCGATTCACATAAGAATCGGGATTCTAATCATCCACAATTCTGAATCGATTCATAAACTTCAAAAATCGATTTTTTATTAACGTTCCACCATCTCTCTGTGCGCCCCCATATTGTATAAAATATATATATATATATATATATATATATATATATAAATATATATATCTATATAGATATATATATATAGACATATATATACAGTAACTGACTATGCATTCTCATTCTCAGGTATCTCCACCTCCAGGACAACGAATGTGGTGATGTGGACTGTTCTGACAAAATGTGTGTGTGTGTGTGTGTGTGTGTGTATATCTCGTGTGTGTGTGTGTGTGTGTGTGTGTGTGTGTGTATATATCTTGTGTGTGTGTATATATCTCGTGTGTGTGTGTATATCTCGTGTGTGTGAATATCTCGTGTGTGTGTGTGAATATCTCGTGTGTGCGTTTATCTCGTGTGTGTGTATATCTCGTGTGTATATATCTCGTGTGTGTATATATCTCATGTGTGTGTGTATATATATCTCGTGTGTATATATATCTCGTGTGTGTTTACGTGTATATATCTTGTGTGTGTATATCTTGTGTGTGTATATATATCTCGTGTGTGCATGTGTATATATCTCGTGTGTGTGTGTACGTGTATATATCTTGTGTGTGTGTGTATGTGTATATATCGTGTGTGTGTATGTGTATATATCTCGTGTGTGTATGTATTAAATCTTGTGTGTGTGTATGTATATATATATATTGTGTGTGTGTATATCTTGTGTGTGTATGTGTATATATCTCGTGTGTGCGTGTATATATATCTCGTGTGTGTGTATATATCTTGTGTGTTTGTGTATATATCTCGTGTGTGTGTATATATCTTATGTGTTTGTGTGTGTAAATATATCTCGTGTGTATGTGTATATTTCTCGTGAGTGTGTGCATATATCTCATCTGTGTGTATATATCTTGTGTGTGTATGTGTATATATCGTGTGTGTGTGTGTATATATCTTGTGTGTGTGTATATATATATCTCGTGTGTGTATATATCTCGTGTGTGTATGTGTATATATCTCGTGTGTGCGTGTATATATCTCGTGTGTGCGTGTATATATCTCGTATGTGTATATATCTCGTGTGTGTATATATCTCGTGTGTGTATGCGTATATATCTTGTGTGTGTATGCGTATATATCTTGTGTGTGTATGCGTATATATCTTGTGTGTGTATATATCTCGTGTGTTTGTGTGTGTATATATCTCGTGTGTGTGTGTATATATCTTGTGTGTGTATATATCTCGTGTGTGTATATATCTTGTATGTGTATATATCTCGTGTGTGTGTGTATGTGTATATATCTCATGTGTATGTGTATATATCTTGTGTGTGTATGTATATATATATATAGTGTGTGTGTGTATATCTTGTGTGTGTATGTGTATATATCTTGTGTGTGCGTGTATATATATCTCGTGTGTGTGTATATATCTTATGTGTTTGTGTGTGTATATATATCTTGTGTGTGTGTATATATATCTCGTGTGTGTATATATCTCGTGTGTGTATGTGTATATATCTCGTGTGTGTATGTGTATATATGTCGTGTGTGCGTGTATATATCTCGTGTGTGCGTGTATATATCTCGTGTGTGCGTGTATATATCTTGTGTGTGTGTATACCGCGCGTGTGTGTATATATCTCGTGTGTGTATATGTCTTGTGTGTGTGTGTGTACATATCTTGTGTGTTTGTGTGTGTATATATATCTTGTGTGTGTATATATCTTGTGTGCGTATATATCTCGTGTGTGTATCTGTATATATCTTGTGTGTGTATATATCTTGTGTGTGTATATATATCTCGTGTGTGTGTATATATATCTTGTGTGTGTGTATATATCTTTTGTGTGTGTGTATATATCGTGTGTGTGTATGTGTACATTTCTCGTCTGTGTGTATATATCTCGTCTTTGTGTATATATCTTGTGTGTGTGTATGTGTATATATTTCGTGTGTGTGTGTATATATATCCCATGTGTGTGTATATATCTCGAGTGTGTATGTGTATATATCTCGTGTGTGTGTGTGTATATGTATATATCTTGCGTGTGTGTGTGTATGTGTATATATCTCGTGTGTGTGTGTATGTGTATATATCTCGTGTGTGTATGTGTATATATCTTGTATGTGTATGTGTATATATATATTGTGTGTGTGTGTATATCTTGTGTGTGTATGTGTATATATCTCGTGTGTGCGTGTATATATATCTCGTGTGTGTATATATCTCGTGTGTATATAGTGTGTGTATATATCTTGTGTGTGTATGTCTCGTGTGTGTGTATATATCTCGTGTGTTTGTGTATATATATCTTGTGTGTGTATGTGTATATATCTCGTGTGTGCGTGTATATATATCTCGTGTGTGTATATATCTCGTGTGTATATAGTGTGTGTATATATCTTGTGTGTGTATGTCTCTTGTGTGTGTATATATCTCGTGTGTTTGTGTATATATCTTGTGTGTGTGTGTATATATCTTATGTGTGTGTGTATGTGTATATATCTCGTGTGTGTATGTACATATATATATTGTGTGTGTGTGTATATCTTGTGTGTGTATGTGTATATATCTCGTGTGTGCGTGTATATATGTCTCGTGTGTGTATTTATCTCGTGTGTTTATAGTGTGTGTACATATCTTGTGTGTGTATATCTCGTGTGTGTGTATATATCTTGTGTGTTTGTGTATATATCTCGTGTGTGTGTGTATATATCTTATGTGTTTGTGTGTGTATATATATCTCGTGTGTATGTGTATATTTCTCGTGTGTGTGTGTATATATCTCATCTGTGTGTATATATCTTGTGTGTGTGTATGTGTATATATCTTGTGTGTGTATATATATCTCGTGTGTGTATATACCGCGCGTGTGTGTATATATCTCGTCTGTGTATATATATTGTGTGTGTGTATATATCTTGTGTGTTTGTGTGTGTATATATATTTTGTGTGTATATATCTTGTGTGTGTGTATATATCTCGTGTGTGTATGTGTATATATCTTGTGTGTGTGTATATATCTCGTGTGTGTGTATATATCTCGTGTGATTGTGTGTGTATATATCCCTCGTGTGTGTGTATATATCTCGTGTGTGTATATATCTCGTGTGTGTGTATATATCTTGTGTGTGTATATATATCTCGTGTGTGTGTGTGTATATATATCTCGTGTGTGTGTATATATCTCGTGTGTGTGTGTGTATATATCATGTGTGTGTATGTGTATATTTCTCGTCTGTGTGTATATATCTTGTGTGTGTGTGTATGTGTATATATTTCGCGCGTGTGTGTATATATCTCGAGAGTGTATGTGTATATATCTAGTATGTGTGTGTATATATCTTGTGTGTGTATATATCTCGTGTGTGCGTGTATATATCTCGTGTGTGTGTATATATCTCATGTGTTTGTGTGTGTATATATCTCGTGTGTGTGTATATATCTCGTGTGTATGTGTATATATCTTGTGTGTGTGTATATATCTTGTGTGTTTGTGTGTGTGTATATATATCTTGTCTGTGTGTATATATCTTGTGTGTGTGTATATATCTCGCGTGTGTGTGTATATATCTTGTGTGTGTGTGTGTGCATGTGTATATATCTCGTGTGTGTGTATATATATCTCATGTGTGTATATATCTCGTGTGTGTGTGTATATATCTCGTGTGTGTACAGTGTTTCCTCTACATTCATTTAGGAGTGACTGCCCGCAATTCCTAAATCCTAGCCGTTGCTCCTTCAAATTTCTCTCTTTTTTTTTTATTGTCACAAATACACCACCGCCGCATGTCTCCACCTTCACAGCAGAGTCCTGCACTGGGTCGGATACTCTCGAGTAAGGTAAACTACAGATAACTATCTTGCTCAGTATCTACTCTTTGCACTTCGGCTGCACCTCGATGACGGACCACAGTGTGTTTTAAATCAGGTTACAGAATAACAACAGCCTCAGTAGGCTACAGATCAGTGGTCGCTGTTGCTGGTGTGTTTTTAAAATTAGCGGGTTTGATTCTCGTGACGCACGTCGCGCTCGAGTGCTAGTGGAAAAGAAAAAAAAACTGAGTGGCTCAGTCCGCTGGGCTTATGAATAATCAACATTGATGGGGTGCCGCTCCGCCACTCCTTAAAAAAATCCTAGAGGAAACACTGACAGCTGCAGTTACTACGTTACCTTCGTTTGGTTCTGGATGACTCCTTTAAGTTCAGTTCAGTCAACGCCGTATAGGTGGAAAATCAGTTCCACCTCACTTGTGTGTGGGTGGTGTGTGTATGTGTAAAGGTGTAAAAGGATTCATCCCTGGGGGACGCCTTGAGGGAGGGGGACAGTGGAGGAGGTGCAGTTGTTGATGTGGATGATGTCTGTCGGTGAGGTATGAGTTGAGCCAGGAAAGGGCAGAACCAGTGATGTTGAGTGATGTTTGTAGGCGGGACAGGAGAATGGAGTGGTTGATGGTGTTGAAGGCTGTAGTGAGGTCAAGGAGGATCAGTATGTTGAGGTTCCTAGAGTCTGCAGAGAGGAGGAGATCGTTTGTGATTTTCAGAAGCGGTTTCGGTGCTGTGTTGTGGGCGGAATCCAGATTGGAATGGTTCGTACAGTTCATGAGAGTGGAGGTGGGTTTTGATTTGTGCGGCGACAACGCGTTCCAGAATTTTTGACAGAAAAGGGAGGTTTGAGATGGGATGAAAGTTTGAGATGGTGTCAGGATCCAGGGCGGGTTTTTTGAGGATGGGGGTGACAGCAGCCAGTTTCAGGGTTTGGGGGACAAAGCCAGAGGTGACTGCACTGCAATGTGTGACTCCTCCACTGCAATGTGTGACTCCTCCACTGTCAAGGTGCACTTTGAATGCACAACCTTGATTGCAATAGCCCAATCAATCTCTAGTCGGACAACACTTATCAGTGGATCATATTTCTTCCGCCAGAAAATGGCCACCCCTCCGGGTATTCTACCACGTATTATTCCCATACTTAAATCTGTTGTGGACTCCCCTGCCCCACAGAAGTCATCATGCACAGAACCAAGATTTTCTAGATCTTGTTTATGTAGAAGAGTCTCTAGTATACACAGAATGTCCGAGGTCACAAACAGTTGGTCAATAACAATGCATTGCGCTTTGTCCCCGGCCGCCTGTCCAAGGCGTAAGCCACGCGTGTTATATGACACAACTTTCATGAAGATGACAGTCCAGGCTTCACAGCAACCGTTGTCCCAGCGTCAGACACACAGCCAGTCTTTGCTACAGAGCGAGTTTTTATATCCACTGGCTTGCGCGCTTCATAAAAGCGCCGCACAAAGACACCCTCCGGCCGAAGTTGTGGCTCATACATTTCTCCCACATTATTGCATTCAGCAGTGACTTTGAATGAGTTATATCACCTCTGGGCACTGTCTATTTTTTCACATGTCACACCACGATGTAGGTTGAATTTACATCAGGCGAGAATTTTGTGGCGAAGACACTCACCAGTTTTGTCTTCACAACCTGTATGGATCCCCCTGCCCTGGTTCCAACAATGCCACTTTTCTTATCCCTCCTGGGGGCATTCATTCTCGGCTTGCTCTGGATGAAGGCATCCCCGTGTGAATGTTGTTGATGCCCGTGCTTGACTACGCGACTCCATTTCGGTGAAGCCGTTTCGGCGCCACGGTAACCCGAACCTTCCTCCGCTGCGTTGGTATTCAGCACCGTGGTGGTTCCTGGCCTGCGACCTCCTCCTCGGCGACCTCAGGGCTGAGCAAACTTTTCGCGTCTTCTGCACCTTTTTCTATTAGGCATAGCCGTTGATTTAATCCTGCGTCAACCCCACGGAGGTCCTCACAAACATCTGTTTGCGCAGACATAGCCTGTTTCATGGTTGATATAGCCACACCTAAGCGATCAATTTTCCCCAGTAGACAGGAGACATCAAGGCTGTTAAAAGTCACAGGTGGAAGTTCATCCAAATGATGAGAAACAAAACGAGGGATGTTTTCGCCAGCCTCGTTTAGCACTTTTAAACAACTTTTAACGTTGTTCACGTCCTTTTGATGCCCTTTATGCGTAACAAAGCGTTGTGTGGTATGCGGACAGAGTTCAAACAAAACTTTCCTTGAGATCTCAATCCATTCTGACCCGAAGTGATTCACAGTCATATATATATGTATATATATATATATATATATATATATATATATATATATATATATATATATATATATATTTATTTATATGTATATATGTGTGTGTGTGTGTATATATATATATATGTGTGTATGTATATATATGTGTGTGTGTGTGTTTATATATATATATATATATATATATATATGTGTGTATATATATATGTGTGTGTGTGTATATATTTATATATATATATATATCCTCCGCCGGGAGGAGACCCCGAGGAAGACCCAGGACACGCTGGTGTGACTATGTCACCCAGCTGGCCTGGGAACGCCTTGGGATCCTCCCGGAAGAGCTGGAGGAAGTGTCCGGGGAGAGGGAAGTCTGGGTGTCCCTGCTCAGGCAGCTGCCCCCGTGACCCGGTCCCGGATAAGTGGATGAAAATGGACCTCGCGAAAAATTTTATAATCTATTGTTGTCCTGAATTTCCACCACTAGGTGGCGCTGTTATTAACTGTTAAAAAGGCAAGTGCGTTTTGGCTAATAACTCCCATATACTTTGTCCCACATTCAAAAACCTTATATCTACGCGTTCAGTGAATTGTGCTGAATCTCAGGGTATAGGCCAACCTACTTTTTCTATCTCCTCCCAGGCGATTTCACCGATTTACACGAAACTTGTCACACAGTATCTGTGGACCCTCCTGACAAAAAGTTATTAAAAGATTTTGATAGGCCACACAATACTCAAGTTATTAAATATCAACTTCCTGCAGATTTGGTTCAAAACAGGAAGTGTTGCATATCTCCACATATGTATGGTCTAATGACATGAAACTAAGGTTACTACTTGGCCGTAAGCCGCTGAGGCCCTGTACAAAATTTCAGGCGATGACCACAAGGTGGCGCTCTTTAAATTAAACTATTTTATATCTCTGCATCTGTTCATCGGATTGACACGAAACTTTGTTTAGTTATTGTCAGTGCCCTCCTGAGGAGAGCTTATGAAGCGTTTACCAATTCGACATTAGATGGCGCTGTGGTGCCACTTTAATTTTATATTTGGCCCTGTGCCCACACCGTAACACTTATGGAAATGAAATTCGTAGAGGTGCTATAGAATGGCCCCTGTGACTCACACACCAAAAATGACCAGCAGGTGGCGCTATTTTCCACATGAAAGCGTTTTTTTTCGTAAAAGTGAAAAACCTGCTTTTTTGAACTCCTCCTAGACGATTTGACCGATTTGCACCAAACGTTGGATGTAGCATCTGTGGAACCTCCTGACAAAAAGTTATTAAAAGAAGTTTGATAGTCCATAAAATGCCTGAAATATAAAACAGCAAACTCCTGCATATTGTGTTGAAGACAGACAATCTTGCATATCTTAGTACGGTCTGATTATCACACAAATATTCATAATTGTGCTCCATGGCCTAATGATGGTCTGTGCAAAATTTGGTGCAAATTGGCCAATAGGTGGTGCTCTGGTCGCAGTCTAATTAGTGTGAATGGTAAGTAAATTCGAAAATCTTCAAATCCCCTTCAAAACTCATCGACTTTCAACCTCTCCTTGTCCCTCATGCTTTGAGCTCAGCCTCAAGCCTCAAGATTCCGAACACTCCTCGGTGCTCATGCTACAGTGACGTGCCACTGCCGAGTAGCCTACGGGTCATTCAATGGGCCAAATTTAAAATGCTTGCGCATTGAATTGCCACTCAGAATCTCAGAATTAATTGCGTTAATTTTTATAACGCGCTATTTGCAGTGTAATTAATTAATCTAATTAATGCGTTAAACTGACAGCCCTAAAAGATGAAAACCTTTTCAAAGCTTTTGCCTACGTCATACCTGCTGGTTATGGTGGGGCGGTCAATTTAAATCCTTTTAAGTTTTTTAATTTAAGTCCTCATAACTTCACCATACAATGACCAATCTGCGCCAAATCTTTCAGGAATGTAGAGGGAGTCGCCCTCTGCATCAAAACTGAGTCATCTCCATAGCCCCACCCACTGCATACAGGAAGTCAGACAAACATCATCCGATTGACATGACGTTGACTGCCTGTTTTCTCCCCAGCATCACATGAAAATAACAAGTTAGCGCGCAATCCGACGGCGCCCCACCCTGACGTAACTGCTGGCCGTGGTGTTGCAGTCCATTTAAATCCTTCGCCATGAAGCATCAAGTCCTCATAACTTCACCATACAATGACCAATCTGCGCCAGATCTTTCAGGAATGTAGAGGGAGTCGCCCTAAATATATCTCTGCATCAAAACTGAGTCGTATCCATAGCGCCACACACTTGACACAGGAAGTCAGACAAACATCATCCGATTGACATGACGTTTACTGCCTGTTTTCTTCCCAGCATCACATGAAAATAACAAGTGAGCGCGAAATTTGACAGCGCCCCAGCCTGACGTAACTGCTGGCCGTGGTGGTGCCGTCCATTTAAATCCTTCGCCATGAAGCATCAAGTCCTTGTTACTTCACCATGCAATGTCTTATCTGCGCCAAATATCTCAGGAATGTAGAGGGAATTGCCCTGCATATATCTGTGCATCAAAACTGTGTCATATCCATAGTGCCACCCACTGGACACAGGAAATCAGACAAAGATTGTCCGAATGACATGATGTTTACTGCTTGATTTCTCCCTGTCGTGACATGCAAGTAAACAGGTGAGCGCGCAGTCCGACGCGCGTGGACTGCGAGGGCCCGTTCATTACTGCTTGCAGTTTTAATGAGGGGGCCAAGCCCGAGGGGCCAAAGGAACGCGTATGCAAGCATACGCGTTTCCGAGGACCAGTGGTGCTAGGAACCCTATTGTAATTGTAAAGATTTTTATTATTATTTTTCTCCGGCTAAAAGTGGTGCTGCGGCCTAAACCGTGCAAGGGAGGGCGGTGCAATTTGGAGGGTTGGTCCAGACTCCTACGAATATCTCAGACACAAAGAACTACATATAACCGCCTGCAGGGGGCGCTATAACAGAGGAAAATACGTTTTTGCCTATAACTCCCACACGGTATGTTGTACATTCAAAAACCTTGTATCCCCAGATTCCCTGAATGGAGCTGAATCACTTTGCGATTGGCCACGCCCACTTCCGATTAGAACGTTTTTTTTCCGCAAAATTGCAAAAACTGGAAAACCTACTTTTTCAAACTCCTCCTTGGGATTGTGTCCGATCTGCGTGAAACTTGGCACGTACACTCTTCAGCTGGACCCGATCTAAAGTTATCAAAACAATTTTGCTCAGTCAAAAAATTTGCAAATTATTAACGAATAAATTTCTGTAGCTAGCTATAAAAATGGAAACTGTTAGATATCTCGGTCAAACTAAATGCTATCAACACCAAATTTGAGATCCTTGGTTGCCATGAGACTGGGAAGGGATGAGCCGAATTTCGTGGATTTTGGCCACTAGGGGGTGATAAAAATATGGGAAGTTTATATCTTTTGAACGGCTACACCGATTTTTTACAAAATTTGGTCTTATGATGTAGGGCCAATCCTGAGGCCATATCTTGAAGGTGGTCATGACTGGTCAATGTGGCCGTGGCTTATTACAACAAATCCGAATCAGCACACATTCAGCCTTTTGCACTTCCAGTGCACTTCCCATTACAGTGAATACCACGGCTCAGACGTTGGCTTGTGTCCTCACTTTTGCCCCGAGCCCATCATCCCTTGGGGCCAACTTCCATGGGCTCTGCGGTGCACGGGGTCTGAGTCGCCTGGGCGGGCTTGGCCCCCATTCATAACTGCTTGCAGTTCTAGT
>CAEMYA010001190.1:0-19766 GCA_903131615.1 Diplodus sargus
GCTGGTAGTTGATGAACTGGAGGAACAGTTGAACTGCAGTTTATGAAGACCAGCACACCTGCAGCACACCTGCAGCTGCAGCACACCTGCAGCACACCTGCAGCACACCTGCAGCACACCTGCAGCACACCTGCAGCACTGTTCACCTTAACATGTGCAGCTGCTTGAACAGTGTTGTTTGTTTTTGTTTCTCTTCCTCTCAGCAGAACCATCAGCCTCCTGCAGCTGTGAACATCTGGAATATATTATGAACATGGTGAACTGAGAAATATAAATTAGAAATCTAAAGCAAATCACTGACATTAACATCTCTCCTACATTCTTTCAGATGGCACAGACAGACTGACTGCTATTTACTGGGCTATTGGTGTTCTTGCTGTTGTTGCTCTCATCATCATCATCGCTGTGGGGGTCTACCTTTACTGTAAACGCCGTAAGTCAAACGTCTCTAAACTTTATCATTATTGACACATTTCCTGTTAAACAGACACTCAGGTTGAAAAGTTGTTTCACCCGGTTTGTTCTTGGTTTAAATGTTGCTGCTCCTCTGAGCTCAGTCAGTATCACTGACAGTTAACATCCACTGTCAGTCAGTCTGACACTTTCAGTGACGTAACATTATAGAAACTGGGTGTGAGGGTCAGTTTGTAGCCTGACTTTCATACAGGAGGTCAGAGTTGGTGTCCTGTCACAGACCAACTACTGATGTTGGTTTTTAATTAATATCCTCACTTATAAACACAATGAAGTGGAAACTTTGTCATCATCACCTTCATAAAATTAACCTTTGATGCCTCATGCTGCTCTTGTGAACATGAACATAAAGTCGACCCAATGAAACCGTCACATGTTTTTAAGTTATCATGTGAAATTTGTTTACTTAGTAATAGTGGGCTGGGAGGAAATTTGATGTGATGGAGGGGAAATAATACTGACTGTAAGGGGAACACAAGATGATAACTGAGGTAGAAAATGATGAAGAACTAAAACTTTCTTTTTTTAGATCATTCCAAAACTAACTTGGAGTAAGACATTGCTTTCTGACCCAAAACTGGAAGATATTTGACCTTTTTAAGAAGACTGATTTGTGATTTATTAAAAAACACTGTTTTGAAATTGTGGCGATGTTTGCATGTAAAACTGCTCTCACCTTGTCCTCACACAGAGAATGAACAAGCGGCCGAAACCCAAAAAGAAGAACAGATCCAGATAAATGGGATTGTAGACCAGTGCCCTCCAGCTGATGGCCACGAACCAGCAAGTAGCAAATGAAGCAGGAACATCCGGAATCCGTCCTTCCACTGAGAATTTAAGTAAAACACTCCAATGAAAATATACAACAGCTCATCTGTATGAAGAAAAAAGAATGAGTTCTAGACACTCTTTAGTATCATTTTATTCAAAGATTTTGTTTGCTGTTAGGTTTAACTTGCTATTAGCTTAGCGTCAGTAAGACTTTTAAGTTTTATAAATGTATAAACATTGCCTGGCTCTCCTCACAAAAAGTAAACTGACCCTGCATACAGACATTTTGGCTACAGAGAAATATTGCTGAAGTGGCCAAATGAAGCCAGATTGTATAAATTAAATGTGGGAGGCGTCGTCAAACCTAACATACTATAATGACGCCTCAGAAACATTTAACTTCACAGCACATTTTTTTAATAGATTCACTTTATAAAAAACATTCAAACCAGCGATGTAATCTGTACTATTCAATAAGCACCTTTTAATAGAAGAGAATGTATATATATCTATATATGTGAATTATAAAGGGTATATTGTGTGTGTGTGCGCGCGCGCCTGTGTGTGTAAACAGTTTTATGAATGTGATGATTATTTTCTTACCTTTTGTGCACACACACACTTTTAGTCTCGATCCTGTGAACTGTTTTATAATGCAGCTTTTTAAAAATTAGTGTGTTCACTCAGGTCTGATGTTTTTAGGTCAAAGCAGAGCTGACATGATTAAAAACTCTGGTCTACTGCAGAGTCCACTGACCGGGTGGAACACAGTGTACAGATTCCCATCGCACACAAAAGCGTTCCTAACAAGATTTAGTGACAAACTGTGCCAACGTTGTTCAACAGAATCATCAGTGTGAAAATGGAAACTTCACCTGTCCATTAGCAGTAGAAGCATTTCAGATTCAGACTTTACCAAAGCAGAAACCAAAACTGTGAAGTGTTTCAGTGTTGATACACAAACTCAAATATTCCAACATCATGACACATAATCTGAGTTCACATGTGACAATGATGCTGCACACACTGATAAACTGCATCATTGTTTACACAAATCTACAGATGTAAACAGAGTTTTTGAACATCTTCACTCAGGGAGAAGTTTCCAACAGCTGAAATGTTAAAATGAGCACTGAAGGCCAAAAAGCAGGAAACAGTCTTTGTTTTAAGAAATATGTGTGTACTTGCCATTGTTCTAGAAACAAAAGTATTGATTACAATGTGCCTTAACACATGAATCCATCCATTGTGCCTGTCATGTACACATCTATTCAGGGATTTTAGACTGAATGTAGACTGGTGCTGAATATGTGATACTCACCAGGTTCTGTTGGAGTTTTGTTCTGCACTGAAAAAAGTTTAATAAGCCTTTTGTTTTTTTACTGCAGGTTTGAATTTTTTTTTTTAAATGTTGAACGTGTATGAATTTAGTTATGAATGAATACAAACATTTTTATATTGAATAAATATATTGAATTGTTTCTGTTGAACTACTTTTCTTTGAGTTTTCTTTTAAAGATTATTATTATAGTTATTTGCATCTGTGAGACTTAACAAACACACTGACTGCATTTCCTGCGTCCAGTCATTTGCTGGATGTATTACTACATTTCATGGTGTGTTACCACAACCAGCTGTCTGATTAAAGGAGGAGAGTTTAGCTTCAGCAGCCTCTGCAGGAATATTTATACTGTCATGTGAGAGATCAGACGGAGATACAAACAGAATCAGTTCTTTTTAAAGCCTGTAAGAACTTTACATTTGATGACAGAGGACACATTTGTTCATATAGTTCATCAGAATTCATCCAGGAGGCGTTACAGTTGTTTTTGTGGATTAAACACATAAGAGCTGATAACTGAAGTTGATCAGGAGTGGGACAATCAGCGTCTTTCTGATGTCTGATGATTTGCATGTTCAGAGCGATCAGGAAGCCGACCGGTTCAGACGGCATGGAAACATCCAGTTCTCTGTCCCGAGATTTTATAGAAAGATTACACCTGAAAACACTGGAGACTTTTATAATTAAACAACTTGTTTGGACAATTACTCAGAGATGACCTTAAGACTAATTTTAAGTATAGATCCATGAACATTTTTGTGTTTTTTAAATTGATACACTCTTCTGAAATAACAAATTTGCTCAGTTTGCCTTTAGTTATATAATATTATTCATGATTAATGATACTCATCTATGAAGACACTGATCATGTTAATGATTTCTCACAATAAATCAACAATGACAACGAGGTGGGAAACAGATAATATCAATATTCAACACTTTATTTCTATTAATCTCAGCAATTGTTTAATGAACTCTTTGATTTCACCTAAAAGTGACAAAAAACTCAGTAAAACTCGTCCTCTGCTCAGCCATCAAATTTCTGTGTCTAGCAGCAGGTCACCAGATTCTGCTGCCATCTCCTCCAATAGCTCCTTTAATATCCTGTTCTGTTTCGCTTTTCAGGATTGATTTTAAGGTTCTTTTACTAGTTTTTAAGGGTCTTAACGGTCTTGGGCCTTCTTACTTATCTGACCTGCTTTTACTCTATCAGCCCCCGTGGACCCTGAGGTCCTCCTGCACCGGCCTTTTGACCGCAGGTTAGTTCAAAATGAACGGGGAGGAGGCTTTTAGTTATTATGGGCCCCGACTGTGGAACAGCCTGCCGGGACGCGGAGACTGTTGAGGTTTTTAAAAAGAGGCTCAAGACCCTTTTTAACCTGGCTTTTACTTGATTTTTGAAATTCTTCTTAATTCCTTTTATGCTGTGCTAATCAGAGCACTTGTATCCTTTATCCTTTATTTTTTTTTTTTTACTGTTTTAATCTCTTTTTAGCCTCTATGCTTTTATGTTTTAGTCTCTTGTGTTTTTAGCCTTTATGCTTTTTGCTTTATTTTACTGTTTTAGACGGTCAGTTTTTAATCCCCTGTGTTTCCTCATGGGGGCCTGCCAGACTGGGAGTGGTCTCTGGTCTGGCCGTTGGGGGTGCTGTCTCGTGGGCCGTTTCGTCCCGGGAAGCTAGAGGGCTCCGCACCGTGGTGTGGGGCCTCCTGTCTGCTCGAGTTGGGGTGGTCCCTGTGGCCTTGGATCAGGATCTCTCTCAGTGTGGTTGGCCCCCACAAAGGTAGCTTCCTCCACGCCTCAGGTCTCACTGCCCAGCCATGTCTCTCCAGTGACAGCTAGTGTATGTGTGAGTGTAAGTGTAGGAGTCTGTGTGTCTGCGTGCGTATGTGTGAGTGTGTGTTTGAGTGTGTGAGTATTTGTGTATGTCTCTGTGCATGTCTGTGGGGGTGGGAGGGTTGGGTCAGAAAAATGTGCGCTCTAGTAACA
Source organism: Diplodus sargus (assembly GCA_903131615.1). Classification (NCBI taxonomy): domain Eukaryota; kingdom Metazoa; phylum Chordata; class Actinopteri; order Spariformes; family Sparidae; genus Diplodus; species Diplodus sargus. Next base: position 4,578 of record CAEMYA010001190.1, read on the forward strand.
CAGTTTTTCTTAACCTTCAGAGAGAAAGAATTACCAAAGAGAGTTCCTTTGATCAATAATAATCTTTTACCTGCAGCAAGGGGAGCAATCATACAAAGCAACAGGTTGTAAGGCTGTCTCTGCAGATCTCCGCAGAATCATGTTAAACAGCAACATTTATAGCATCGTCCTCACAGGTCACACCAAGTGCTCGTGTAGGAGTCACTGTCGAGGAACAAACATTCTTAGTTCATGTTTCTCATATCACATTCTCAGTGACAGGCGGTGTTCGTTTCAACTATCGTTTGTGGTTACATGCAGGTTAAACAATATATGCACCGTACAGGAAAAAGACTCCAGTAACTCCAGAGGCAGAATGTGGTGTTCGTTTAACCACTTCTCCTTTCCCTACATACACAGGGTTAATAAAAATGTCACAGAGTTTAACTAATATTTTTCCATCAGGTAGGGTTCTTTTAATTTTCTTCTCTTGATTTTATTTGCTGCTCTCATTTCTGTTGTTGTTTTTAATCTCTGTGAGCAACTCTTCTGTATGAAAAGCACCATACAAATAAAGATTGATTTAATTTGATTTGATTTGGAGCGGATGCTGTTTATGATTTTCACAACAGGAGTCATCACGTGCCCAAAGCGGATCACTTTTGCACGTAATGCCTGTTGGTGAATGATGTAGTCGTAATGCAGAAGTGTTGGGAAGTCTGGGTCACCTTTACAGTGACCTTTTTCTGTACGAAGAGCTCCTTCACCGCATTATAAATGTCAACTCCCCCCGTAGTTGTCTTTAGGGGCAGTAGTGTCAGGAGTTCTTTTTTTGTAGACTTTGTCAGATCCCGGTTCAGCTTCTCAGCCAGGTTACCGGACATAGCTGACACTTGTCTAGTCATCACAGATGCCCCCAGTTGGACATTGGAGAGAGTGGAGATGAGATTGGTTCCATTTTTCCTCGTACAGTGTTAGCAATTATCATCATTGCTTCTTCGAAAACTTCTCCACCTGAAAATGCCTTCTTCTTTCTTATCAGAAAATGTGCAGCTGTAGATGAGGCTTCGGTTGCTTTTTGGGAGTTTTTTGGCGGCCTTGTGAAAAAGGACTGCTGCTTATGTGGCGACCCCTGTTGGCAGTGGGGTCCCGAGTAAGTTGCCGGTTGGCAGGGGGTTGGGCCAGCCTGGCAATCTAGTAATTAAGGACACCTGGGCCGGTGAGCTGTTTGCCATAAAAGCAGGTTTTCATTCATTGGCCCTCATTTATCAAACGAACGTACGGCAGAAAACCGTGCGTACGACCATTTCCACGCAAACTTCGGCATTTATCAATTTGGACGTGAGCGGAAGCTACGATCAGATCTCACGTCAGGTCTGAGCTCGTGTTCGCAAATCTGAGTCTGTGGATTTGCGCTGCAGCGAAATCTGGCTGAGTCTGAAAATAATTATTAAACAAACCTCAGCTGTCATTAAGCATAAGCAGTCACATATTTAGAACAGATCAAAACCGATTATTTTTTACGTTTTTACTGATACCACTTTTTTGTCAAATAAAATTATAACATGACAACTAGTTAACATAATACCTAATAACCCCGCTGGCAAACCTGCTACAGAGCAGGAACGCAGATTCAATAGTGCGCACACACGCACACGGGTCACAGTGGAGCTGCTTCAGGGTGCTGAAGGGCAGGTGGCTCCGTCTCGGACCAGCAGGGGGAACTCTGCTGTATACCCCAGAGAAAGTGTGCCATATTATTTTGACCTGTTCAGTTCTGCACAACATTTATTAGTGAACGGAGCCTTTGATGTGCCGGCGCTGCCGGGATGCCGATCTCCATCTCGGAAAAGTTTCTCTTCTTGCCAGAGTTTCTTCTCTCAATGTTTGACCTCAGTGGGCGAGGCCTCCGAACCAGGAATATTTAAGGGCGTAACATGTTAATGACGACCAAAACTACAAGATCTTAAACCAACACAATCAGTAAAAAATCTGGGCGTAATTTGATTCTGAGCTGAATTTTATTCCACATATCAGAAATATGACAAAAATAGGTTTTTATCATCTTAAGAACATAGCCAGAGTCCGCCCGTTTCTCTCCCAGGCCAGTACGGAGGTGCTAATGCATGCTTTTATCTCCTGTCGCTTAGATTATTGTAATGCCCTTCTCTCTGGTCTTCCAAAAAAGAGTACTCTAAATCTCCAATTATTACAAAATTCAGCCGCACGCGTGCTGACGAGGACCAGAGGGCGGGAGCACATTACACCAGGGAGGGGCTTTCTTTTATATTGTTTTATTTTTCTTATGTAAAGCACTTTGTGCTACATACAATGTATGAAAAGTGCTCTATAAATAAAGATTGATTGATTGATTGATTGAAATTCAGCCGCCGCATTTATCAAGACCCGATCATTCGTACGCTGGAATTGGTCAGATACGAATGTTTGATAAATCACACGTGTGTCCTGTCGTAAGACCAATTCTGCGCTCAGATCTGCACCCGTTTTCACGAAAGATTGATAAATGAGGGCCAAGGTAAGGTGAAGTAAATTTCTGAAGTGGTGTATTATTTAACCTAAATATCTTAGACTGCCCACACAGGGTGTGGTCAAGAGTCATTAGAAACAATAATGCTGATAAGTTTGGACAACTCCCTAGAAAGCGACAATTATTACCATCATTTTAAGATATTACTTTATCTGGGCATAAATTACAGTCTGTGCATTACATGTGAGAATCTGTATGACAACTATGTCTATGTTGTTGTGCTCTTGAGCATAAATTTGATCATACATACTTCTGACATGTCACAGCGTCATGAGAAATCCAGAGATCATATACTACAATTGATGGGTGAACGCTGAGCAAAATCTTCTCGATGTCAGTGGCTCTGCTGATTGATGTTTCTCGCAGAACCTCTTCAGTGCAGTTTGGAATCTTCTTGCCATCTTAACAAAGTAAAGAGAAAGTCAAAATATAAGTTGCTATTATTACCAGACATGTTCACTCAGTGAGAGATGTTGACCTCCAGCTCCACGATCAGGCTTTCCTTTCAAAGCCTTTTGAAGCGCCACCACTACTTTGAATACCACCATGAAAACTGACAGCGTTAGTTCTGTTAAACTGTGATGTGGTTCATGATAGCAGTAGTTGAGGTGGCTGGTAGACAAACTCACACCCATTACTTTTCATTTTAGTCCACTGCACTGTGACACTGTTGCTTTTTGACTGTCGGAAATGACATTCTTTTGATTTGGTATGTGATGTAGAGCTTTGTTCAAAAGAGAAATGTCTGTTCTGAAGTGACTACGCTATACTTTGAGTCAAGCTAGCAGGATGTAGCATTTGTCTGATTGTCCATGGTGTGTGATGACCAGTACCATGGGCGTAACCACGCATTCTTTGGGGGGGTCGTGTCCCCCCAATATTGACAAAATGGCAATCTGTCCCCCCAATATACAATATACATTTATTTCCGTTAATAAGGAAAACACAAGTGTGTGAACCCCCCCCCAATTGTAAACTTGGTTGCGCCCATCCTAAGGTATTAAACTGTTTGCCCGCCCTCGCGGTGTAACAGCATACTGAAATAGAGCGCACCTCAGTACCTTGAGTAGCTCCACCATACATGAAAACCCATTGGTCAAGTTAGAATGATTGACAGCCATCAAGCCAATCACAGCCATTTGACCAAACCCACTAGTCCCGCCGCCCGGAACGTAAACAATTACATGCTAACGGAGCTGCAGTCACTCGCTGCTGCAGACAGCGAACAGAGTGGAGGTATGAAACTGTTGTTTAACTAGTTAATAATGTAGAATTTTGTCTGTAAATAACTCTGTCTTGCTTTGTGGCATGTAAGCTAATATTAAGCAAGCCAGGTGGCAAACAATTAGGCCAAGCCAGGTAAGCCAGGTAAAGTTAATGGTAGCTGACAGATCTAGAAACATCCACAGATTTTGATATGATTCAACATGATCATTATTCTTTTTGTTAGGAATGCCAAAAAGAAAGAGGCAGCAGAAGATTGACTTGTTTTTCAAGTCAAGTTGTCATGTAAGTGGAGTTGTGTGACAGGAGTACATTCACATTCTTGCATTAATCACATGTAGGTGTTCATTTACGTAATTCAAAGCTATTTGTTGGAGAATGAAGAAATGAAGAAAATCTCCTACATCAACTCATCCCTGTTACTGCTCTCATTTGTTACACAAACAGCTCCTCCAGGTAACGTCCAGGTAAGTTCAGAATAGCAGTGCATGTGTGAAAGGGGCTATAATATACCATGGTTATTAGACGTAATCATAGTAGTCATGATACATATTGTTTGCGTCTCATATGGTGACCTCATGGTGCTGCTATTTTATGTTTTCTGTGTTTTTGCCTTTGTGCTTATGCCTCCTCTTTGCTGCTTTCTACGGTGATCTCCAGTGCTGTTCTGTTCTGCCTTCTGTTCATTGGTTTCTCCACATAGGCTCCACTCAGCTTTCCTTGCCTGCCTGCTTGTCTGCCTGCCCCCGTCATCTTGTCTCAATCCCCCCTCCAGCACAGATTGTTAAATGAATCTTTACTTTACTACTTCCTGTCTCTGTTGTCTGCATTTGGGTCCTAACATGGAATCTCAACCATAAAAAAAGCAATAATACTATAATTTCATATTACAATAATAGCAACCATATTAACAATCATTGTCATCATCATCACCACCACCACCACCATCCTAATATCAAAAATAATAATAAAGCCAATGTTGAAATGAATTACCATTTCTGAAAAGTAGTAGGAAGAAGTGTAAAACGTATCAACTCCTACCCCCTTTCACCCACATTAAATACTCTTATCACTGTGCTTCCCTATGCATCACACACACACACACACACACACACACACACACACACACAGAGGAAGTCTGTGGAAATCAGATAATAAACCTTTCCTATACAAGTTCCTCGCATACTGACAAGGCTGTTTCCTTTATGATCAGTTTTATTTTGAATATTAATACCTGCCAAGTATTTCTCTTTCTCCCTACTTTGCTTTCTCTGTCTCTAGACCAAAGTCCATGTCATTTACACAAGACAACATGCTTCCTGGAAACTTTGAAGTCTGAAGTTCATGTAGCAATAACACAGGCCTGTACATGACTACAGCTGACATATTTTTATCAGAAAATGTTAAACTTACTGCTTTCATACTCAGTAAACTTACCGAGGTTGTTCAAGTCTTCATCTGTGACGCCATCAAGGAAATCTCTTTCGTCTTTCACACCAAGCTGAATAAATTTATTGTAGTACTCCTGCAGTCTGTGCTGCTCCAGCAAGTTGAATACTGCACCCATCTAACAAAAACAAACAGTGAAACACCTTATTAGTAATGATATATGAACTTATATCTGTTTGTATTCTAGTTGAAATTTGAACTATTTGAAAGTAGGACAAACTTACCTTGTTTGTGCAAGATGGAGTGCAACAGTTGTGCTGTTTAGTTTCTATTTCCAGCACGTATTGTTTGCTTACTGTGACATGTGGCTGCTTTGGAGAAAACTAATCTTAAAGCTACATTCAGTGCCTGAGGGGATTTTTCTATGCTGGGAATTCAGTGCACACACACCACAGATTTTTAATGAGGACTCCAATAAGAGTTTGTTAAATAGATAATACGACTTGTACTAACTTGTTACTTATAATAATAACACTACATGGTTGCCTGTTCCTGATGTAATGTGGTGAATAAGATCCAAATATGAATGCAGTTACATTCAGGGCCGTAGCCAGGATTTTAGACATCCTGAGGTCCTGCCCCCCACCCCCCCCACATAGAACATTTTAAAGACTACAGTATAAATCTGTGCATTCCTCTGTTTTTAACAGCACCAATAATCACTTAGGAAATAATATCAGTGCAGCACACAGATAAAAGCTCAAGACAAATTCCCACAGAAGGTGGTAAGTAACAAATTTGACTTAAATGTAATAAACGTATTTCTTATAATAAGTCATATTAATAAACCATGAATTGATAGTTTACTAGTTAGTCATTTAACTGATGGTGTCCAAATAATGTTTATAAATGAACTACAAAATATTTTTTTCTACCATTTACAAAGTAACATCAATTGTGACTCCACAAAGAAAACACACAAACACACACACACACACACACACACACACACACACACACACACACACACACACACACACACACACACACACAAATGTGTTACAAAGTTAATTTATTGCAAACTTCAGCCCAGAAGTCAAAACATCCTAACACAGTATATAACTGTTGGACATCGTTACAGTGGAATAAGAAATGTAGATAATATTTCGTACACAGCATCAAGCATATCAACAATGTGTCCGCCATCTTTCTGTATGTTTAAACAAACGACTCATCAGATTTGAGAACCAGAATGTTTGTGGTTGGTTCAGTGCATGGTACGGAGCCCCAGACATGACATGGTCAAAAAAAAAGCTGGGTAAGCAAATCGAGTGCACCTTCTCTGCAAACTGCAATAGCCTACGTGATGTCCTTAAGGTGAGAGTGTTATCTTTTTTCTGTTCTAGTCAATATCTTGTTATCCAGCATTTAGGCAGTTATTTAAGTAGGCCTATAATATAGTGAACTTTTAATCGTCTGTGATTTCATTGAAGGACAAATGTCCAGAGAACACTACAGACACCTTCAGTAGTTCAGTCAGAGCAACAACAACCTGCAAATCAATACAAACTACATTCTGATCACTGATAGGCAACAGGTTCCCTTGGCAGCGCAATACATACATACAGTGAGTGCTACTGTAACTGCACGGCTGCGTTCAGTGGCATTGTAGCCTCAACAAAATGAGGCGGAGAGATTCATTACGGGTGCTTAAATTTTATTGTGTGCTGTAGCTTGTGAAAACTATGAAAATGAAATACAGAAAAAATAAAGAGATTAGATTAAATACATTAAACATTTGATTTACAATTTCCTAAATACAATCACCCTATTCAATAATAAAATAAGAGATACATTTATTAGAACATGTTTACACTCATTGTTAAAACTTGATCAACCAAAAATAAATCTAGACACCTCAAGGATAAAAGTAATAGCCCAAAATTTGAGTTTCACACACCTCGTTCCACTTTACCAAGGGAGCTAATTGTTTGTTATGTTGAAGGTGCCGTTTGCAGAACCATTCAACATGCCTCCTATTAACAAAAAAAAACTTTTGAACAGACTGCAGCAACCTAATGAACATAAAGATGGTACGTGATTACAATACATGGTTCCAAGCAAACTTACTTGGAGGACCACAAATAATCCAGACAAAGGAGAGACTCGGCAGCACAGATGCAACCCAGCAGAGACAAAGGAGAAGGTGATTGAAAGTGCACAGGTGAGGATGCGCACAGGTGAGGATGCGCACAGGTCAGCCTACAGGGCTCATAATCTGCTCCCTTTTACACCTTGCCAAGACTGGCCACCAGATGGCAGTCCAGGGTCATTGACATGCTCAACAGACAGACTACAGTGAGGCTGAGGTGACACCCAAAACAAGTTACTGTTCTTCACAGGAATCATTAAACCCTGCGGCTCATACAGCCTCTGTATTCCCTCAGCTGAGAGTCTGACACACATGATGCTACTTTCAAAGGAGATGATCAGTGAAAGGCACGGCCTGAATGCGGGATAACAAGGTCTTGACTAGAACAGAATGACACCTTAAGGACATCACATGCTATACTGGCAAATAGATGCTTAAAGAAGATGCTTAGAGGAATAAGAATATAAGCTGCTTTCCATTCATATTAGGCAGCAAACAGGCTCTTCTTCTTCTTCTTCTTCTTCTCCTTCTTCTTCTTCTTCTTCTTCTTCAGTATTGATCAGACGCTCTCTTTTTAACATCAGCTCGAGCTGCAGGAAAACCAGAGCAGAGAAAGTCTGAAGTCATTTAAAGAATATAATTCCACCTTTTTTTCTGTCTTTTCTCAGTCTTGCATTGCTGTGTTTCACTTCCTGCTTCCTACCAACGTTGCTGTGACAACCAGCTCTGCTCTGTTGGCCTTGTTCACCATGTTAACCACAAACTGAGGTCTTTGTCTTCTAGCGAGCTGTGTGGGTTAGCTGCCTTTTTTTAGGCTTGGCATTAGTTTTCCGCTATCTGGTACTGGCACCATTTTATTGAGGTCTATCACCATGGTAACCTACAGTACAGCTAACAGGAGCCATGTTAAGAGCTTATATTAGGATGACAGCTGGACTACTGACCAATCAGATCACTCTCTGGCCTGATGCTTTGACGTGCGTCTTTTGGAGGAGGACACCAGATCAGATGATCAAGATGAAATATGTTTACTGGAGTGTTTTTAAACATTTTTTAAAATGTATTAAATAAATGATCAGTTGTACTTTTCTCAGAGTTTTCTTTTAACGATTATTATTAAAGTTATTTGCAACTGTGAGACCAGACAAAAACACACTGACTGCATTTCCTGCATCAAGTCATTTGCTGGATGTTACTACATTTCATGGTGTGTCACCACAACCAGCTGTCTGATTAAAGGAGGAGAGTTTAGCTTCAGCAGCCTCTGCAGGAAAATTCATTGTGTCATGTGAGAGATCAGACGGAGATACAAACAGAACCAGTTATCTTTAAAGCCTGTAAGAGCTGTAAATGTGAAGATGACACATTTGTTCATAAAGATCATCAGAATACATCCAGGAGGCGTTAAAGTTGTTTCTTTGTGGATGAGACACATTATTGTGTCAGAGCTGATAACTGAAGTTGATAAGGAGTGGGACAATCAGCGTCTGTCTGATCTCTGATGATTTGCATGTTGGATGGACGGCATGGAAACATTCAGCTCTCTGTCCCGAGATTTTATAGAAAGATTACACCTGAAACCACTGGAGACTTTTATAATTAACAAGTTGTTTGAACAACTACCCAGAGATGACCTTAAGTCATTTTAAGTATAGATCCATGAACATTTTTGTTTTTTTTAATTGGGTTTTTGGGGGAGTTTATACACAGAAGAGAAGTCTCCACATAACATCAGTCCTTCATCAACATTCGTGAGGTGTCACATCTTTTATCTTTATCATATTCCACGCACTGATTTGATTGAGCGTGATGACGGAGAAAGTGGGATTCATCTTGTTGCTGCTCACTCGAGCTGCTGTGGCCTCAACAGGTATGAAAGTTCATTTTTTTGACCGTAGAATCAGTTGAAACATTTTTGAGTATGTCTATTTTATTGTAATGCTGCAACTGATGTTTAATGGAGCTATTACAACTAAGGTTCAGGAACTTGACCACTCCACCCTGCCTTGCCAATCCCATACCCTAACCTTAACAGCCAGTCAGCCAATCTAACCACCCACATCTCATCAAAACACTCATGCCTCATTAACTCAACCACCTGCTCGCCCTAACCCAACCACATGCGTAATCTATATAGGCAAGCCGAACCAGTTCCCATGTTCTTCCCAAGTTCTTTTAACCCTCCTCCCCAGGACCCTCTCCTTCTCCACTATCCTCTTACAGAATCGTCAGCAGTCCAGCCTTCAACATGGACACTCAATGGGAAGAAGATCCTCCAGATCAGGAACTCAGGCCATCCCAGCACAGGAACTGGAGGGAGGGTGATGAAGCCACGCTGACTAAGACACTCGCCCATCGAGACGTACCCTAAACTAAACTGTCCAGCCGATCTGCGCTCCACTCAAACTTCTTTTTGTCATCCACCGACCTCGACCCCCCTCCTCCCATCCTTTCCAAAATTCAATAAACTGTCTTAAGGTTCAGGAATTGTCTTGTAGGTCATCTATAAAGACAACATTTGGAAAGTGGATGTTTATAAACCTTTAACCAGCTGCTTAACAAATGGTTGATAAAGAATGGCATTGTTTGAGTTACCAGAGCTTCATTATTTAAATGGCCCCAACAACAACAGGGTCATAATTGGCACTATTGTGTCGGTGGATCAGAACTCCACCAGGTACATATCAGATGAGACGTGACAGTGGAGCGACTTGAACCTTTCTGAGTTATAAACCATTAACATAACTTTCTTGTGGGGGCCAACAAGTCGCCTTCCACTTATTCAACGTGCTTAAATATTAGTCATTTTTCAGAAGAGTGTCCATTTGTCCTTGTTAAGCTAACTGAACTGCTTGTTCACCAGAGTTAAGAATAATCTGACAGCTGTCTGTGTGGCTGTTTATCTGCCACAAATCTTCAACTTCTTCCAGATATTGAGTTTACTGTGACTTTGCTGTTGTGAACATTGTTGTTCCTACTAACAGTCACAGTAGTCATTTCTTGGTTTTGTCACATGTTTAGATGTGTAGCCTGTATTTCTAGTTTGCACTTGCCCTACAATAAATAGCCTGATAATAAACAAGTGTTGCATTGCTTTTTAAGAACTGCAGCTGAATTGCATGTTTTCCAAACTTCAGTATTATGATAATGTGAATAAACTCATGTTGACAATAATTTGTTGACACAAAAGAAATGTTGGTTGCATATCACTCACAGCTACACAGCTGAGAAGTTAGCTTTCTATAAGTACTTTGTTTATTAATTTTACATTAATTAATCTACATATTGTGTGATTAAGCCTGAAAAAAAAAATGTGCCTGCCCTTTTCTGACTTTAATGACTTCGAACCCCTGCCCCTCTATAATCATATGCACGTCCCTGGCTAATAGTTTATAACACACACACTTTTTTTTATATATTAATTAAAGCATGTAGACAAGAAATAAGAATATCAGCTTCTTTCCATTCATATTGGGCAGCAAACAGGCTCTTCTTCTTCTTCTTCTTCTTCTTCTTCTTCTTCAGTATTGATCAGACGCTCTCTTTTTAACATCAGCTCGAGCTGCAGGAAAACCAGAGCAGAGAAAGTCTGAAGTCAGTTTAAGAATTTAATTTCACCCTTTTTTTCTCAGTCTTGCATCGCTTCGTATCACTTCCTGCTTCCTACCAACGTTGCTGTGACAACCAGCTCTGCTCTGTTGGTCTTGTTCACCATGTTAACCACAAACTGAGGCCTTTGTCTCGTAGCGAGCTGTGTGGGTTAGCTGCCTTTTTTAGGTTTGGCTTTGATTTTCTGCCATCTCGCACTGGCCCCATTTTATTGAGGTCTATCACCATGGTAACCTACAGTACAGCTAGGAGCCATGTTAAGAGCTTATATTAGGATGACAGCTGGACTACTGACCAATCGGATCACTCTCCAGCTTGATTCTTTGACGTGCGTCTTTTGGAGGAGGAAACCAGATCAGATGATCAGTACAGCCGTAATAATAGTCTAATAGAATGGTTCTTACCTTGAGCCCACCTTCGGTACGTGTATATAGCGAGGATGAGGATGACAGTGTAGAGGATGAAGAGCAAGATGGTGCACACCAGGTTGGGCAGAGACATGAGAGGAGGAGGAGGAGTAGGAGGAGGAGAGACATGCTGATCTGTGGAATCTATGGAAGAAATCCATCAGCTTCAGACATGAAACATGATCCACATATCACACTGAGTTTTCCACATTAGTCTCAAAGAGCCCGACATGTTGTGTCTTACAGAGAGCAGAAGATCAGCTCACCTGTCACAGACAGCCAGCTCTGCTCCGACTGTCCTTTCTCAGGATGTTTACACTGGTAGAAGCCTTCATGATGCCTGGACACTGACGAGAGGATCATCTGTCCTGCAGGCTCAGTCCCGATGAATACACCGTCTTTGAAGAATGCAGCGCTGAAATCTGAAGTAGGATTATTTTCTGTTCCTTCCCTGTAGGAACAGCGAAGTGTCACATTGTCTCCCTCTGTCACAGGAAGTGAAGGGCTCTCCAGGATCACGCCACGCTCTGAAACACAGAAAAGCAAACCCTTGTTGGTGATTACAACATTTAGTACAGAATATAACACCACGTCCTATATACAAAAATAAATCAACATCGTCAATCCTGCCGTCCAAGTCTCTTTGTCACTTCTCTTTTCTTACATCCTGTTGTGTCAAACTGGGCCAAAGACTTTTAATATTAGGGAGGATACAAGTGTGTGTGTGGTAACTGTAATGTCAAAACGGAGAAAAGAAGGACGGAAGTGCACAATGTTCTACGTCATATAACTTCTGATGAAGGAAATGCCTCCAAAAAATCAAAATCATAATCAATCAGCATGTAGTTCGTCTATGGAGGAGCTATGAGCGAGGAAGCGCAGGTGTATTCTGTGTATTTTTCAGCACCCGTGCCAAAAAAGGCAACGCACAGCTGGAACATTCAAACCTACAAGTGTTCCTTTTGCATTCATATATTTCATCAGAATTGACAAAACTTTACGATATTTACGTTAAACTGTGCATTAAAGTGAATATATAGGTTGTCATGAACCAACAGAGATCAGAAAATACAGAGTAGACTGTAACACAACAACAGACAGATGATGCAGCTCTGCTTCACGTTTAAAGTACAAATCTTGAAGATTTTCATCAAAATAAATATCTGTCAAGTCACTATCTATCACTGAATGAGGGAACACATTGATGATCGAGCCTATGGCCCATTGATGAAAGCTGCTTGCATTTGCTGTAATAGTGAAGATCCACTGGGTGTCGAGGTGACGTTCCCGGAAAAAACATGACAAGCGGCGCACAGCCAGTGATGCATTCAGATATTGGTAAGCAGTTTTTGGTCGGCGGTCAGCGAGGAAAGAACCAGAGTTTGTATCAGCATTGCGCTGCCAAGGTGGAGAGCACTGAGAGAAGAAAAGGGACTGAGGGGATGTAAATTATTGTTGCTGTTAAAGATAATTTTCACCAGCAATTGCCACTTATCGCCATCGGTGTCGCCAAAAAGAACAAGCGGAAATCTTTGAGATTACCACTTTAATTTCATTGCCTTGAAGTTACAGCTCTGAAGCATGGATGCCTCATTTTGATTAAGCCGTGTGTTTCTCTCCTTGTGTGTTGCTGCTCACTCAGGCTTGTCTGACTTGTCGTGTTTTGATGGGTCATGAGATTCTAAAACGTGAGGTTGCAAGAGTCTTCAGCATCGTCAGATTTTCTTTTATCTGAGTTAAGAATGACTGCCGAACGAACCTCTTACCATAACCTCTCCACATGAAAGTCCCAGGCCTCAGATCTCTTTGTCAAACTGGAGCATAATACACAATGTGAAACAAAACACATTCTCATTTAGCAGCATACCTGTCACTTTGATGTTGATGGGTTTGCTGCACTCGCCCTGCTCAGATTCACACCAGTACACCCCGGTGTCCAATTGGTTAGCTCCGCTGAGGGTGCACACAGAGTAACGTGGGTCTCCGAAGCCCCCCTTACATGGCTGAGATGTCTTATATGCAGTGGTTCTCTTCAGTGTCCAGTCAGTAGAGTTTCCTGGCCCTGCACAGCTCAGAGAGATCCGTTCATACCGAAAGAACTGGGATCTGTCAGGCTGGATGCTCAGGGTGGCTGCTGGTGGTTTAAACAGGAAATAAAAGATGTGATTTTAAAACCATCAGTTTGACATCTAATCCTACTGACATCAAACCCTGCATGTTTGGTTCTGAAGTGATCAGACTGACCATCAGCTCAGCATAAGCTTTTCAATTCTGCACCTTCTGTTGATATTGTATCTATCTTGGTGTATCATTCTACTTTTTACTGTCACTCACTTAATGTAAAACTGCATTTCCTTGTCTCAGAACCCACTCTTGACAATGACAATGTGAAATCTAAACTAATGATCAGTGTAGAGAACAAAGCCCTGAAGAATTGGTATTAAAAATTAATGATCCAACCAAAGCATATCTATTAAAACTTGGAATGGCAAAAGTTGAATTTCTTACAGATAATGAGGCAGAGTGAAGCGACCTCCATCCTCCATCGATGCTGTCGGAGTTCTTACTGTTCAGTTTCAGCCAACAGCCCACATCCTGAGTTTAGAGGAAATCATGACAAAAAAGAGACAGGTGGAACAAATCAAGTAACCACACTGATGTTCACCTCTGTGTTTCACACGGGAACAATGGCTGATGATCTCCGTGTTGCCAATATTGATCCTTTTCTGAATAGTGTAAATTACATTTAAAGCTACTAAAAGGAACTTTTGCGTTTTGTTGACTTTGTTGGTGTCTGTGGACAAAACCCACATGAACACCGCCAGGGGGCAGATTGGCCACCAGGAGAATTTCCAGTGGCCTGACAGCTGATCAGCCTTGAGTGTTGAGCCAGTGTTAAAAATGCTAAATTAAAGGATGTCATCATGACAATATGTGGTCCCACTTTTTTAACAGGAACTACCACAAGGCCAATACAGTATATAGCCAGGCGTTTGTATTTGCAGCATTACAGAGTCAAACATGTGCCAGGTACAGTCACAAAACATGGCTGTGGTCCAACCCATGACTACTGATTATGCAAGTCAATCAATTGCTTTTCAGCTTCTCACATGCAAACAGCAACAGCCAGACTTGGTGCATCAAAACATCACAGCTCTTCCTCTTTAATCAGACGGGAGAACAAAAACAAGTTAACCTCATCCTCAGCCTCGTGCTGGTCATAGAGGTTTGGCAAAGTATTAGAACTTGTATTTGTGTGCTGGGTGTTTTATTTTGAAAAGTAACCGGATGTTATATTGTTGTTTTGGTACATGACTTCCTGTCTGCTCCGTGCTAAATTCAGCTGAATTGCTTTGTCGCGCTCCGACATCCGCCGGATACAGAAGTCCTGCCAGTCCGTCAGAGCTGGACGGAGCAGACTGGCAGCACAGCGGACCTGCAGGAAGATTTACTACACCGATCAGTTCCCCCGCCGCCTCCCCAAGTACTAACGGTACTAAAGGAAGGTCCAACCCCGCCCACATCCAGTGCCTTAATCGTGCTGCGTTCAGGACAGTGGGGATTTCGGACTTGCTGCATTTATGACACCTGCGAACTGTAGGACTTCGTAATTTTCTTTTTAACATACATAAATGTTGTAATATATAAAATCTATAATTAGATCAGCCAAAAAAAGACAAATGCATTTATATTTTGTAATATACATAGGCCTGCCTCTCTACTTGGGTCATTTCAATGCGGTATTTGTAATTGTAGGCAATCCAATAAACACTATTTTTATATCTATCTATCTATCTATCTATCTATCTATATATATAAATATATATAGATAGATAGATATAAAAATTATATATATATATATATATATATATATATATATA
>CAEMYA010001190.1:36293-47886 GCA_903131615.1 Diplodus sargus
GTGTGTGTGTGTGTGTGTGTGTGTGTGTGTGTGTGTGTGTGTGTGTGTGTGTGTGTGTGTGTGTGTGTGTGTGTGCACATCACCGGCTCAACACAGTTTACACATTCCCATCACACACCAAAAGGCTGATCATAGTGGGTTTAAGTATTAATGAGACCCCCAGCTTTGCACTTCAGATTCAGACTTTGCCAAAGCAGAAACCAACACTGAATTGTTTCAATGTTCATACATGAAATCAAACACTCCAACATCACGACACATAATCTGAGTTCACATTGATCAACATGTTTCTGAATCATCGTTTACACAAATCTCCAGACGTAAACAGAGTTTCTGAACATCTTCACTCTGGGAGAAGTTTACTAACAGCTGAAATGTTAAAATGAGCACTGAAGGCCAAAAAACAGACAACAATCTTTGTTTTAAGGAATATTTTTGTTCCATTGTTCTAGAAACAGAAGTATTGATTATAATGTGCATTAAGACTAGAATCCATCCATTGTGCCTGTCATGTGTTCATTCATTCAGGGATTATAAACTGAATGTAGACTGCTGCTAAATATGTGATACTTACCAGGTTCTGTTGGAGTTTTTGTTCTGCACTGAAAACAGTTTAAACTTTTTGTTGTTATACTGCAGGTTTGAATTTTTAAAAAGTGTCAAGTGTGTATGAATTTAGTTAGAATACAAAAAATGTTGTATATGAATTATTTTTTTAAATATTTTTACTGGAGTCTTTTAATTTATTTTGTATTAAATATATTATATATTAAGCTATACTTTTCTCTGAGTTGTTCTTTTAAATATTATTAATACAGTTATCTGCAACTGTGAGACCAAACAGCAACACACTGACTGCATTTCCTGCATCAAGTCATTTGCTGGATGTTATTATGTTACCAAAACCAGCTGTCCGATTAAAGGAGGATAGTTTAGCTCTACACTTCTGCATCACCATCCTCTGCAGGAATATTTATACTGTCATGTGAGAGATCAGGTGGAGATACAACACAGTAGTGTCATGAGTTCTTCTGTAGAGAAATCTTCAAACACCATCCGGATAAAGACAAACAGCTGCGCTGTACTGCTGCTGTCCACAGTAGCCGTTTTTAGACAGAGCACCAAGCCGCCAATGTGTCCGTCCTTTTGGCGGTTCGGTCCCTGGTTTTAGACAGAGGCCGGCAAATTGGGGGTCTGTTTTGGTTCGCCGATTTTCTTGCTCGGAGGGTACACTTATTTCCGCCTCGCCTGCTTTCTAAAAACGAGGCGGAACGAGGCTGGCCTCTGTGTGAGGTGGGCGGAGGTGTCAATGACCTGCACTGCTGTGCGACCCACAACCGAGGAGTTTTAAAACCAGGAAACAGCTGATCACAGCAGTCAGTCCATCAATTCATCCTCGGACATTAAGATGAGCAACTGGACAGCCGCTGAGATCCAGGAGATGCAGCGTCTCCTCGGTCTCTGTAGCTGTTTGGTTGTGTTGGCTTGTTGTTGTGTCGGCAAGCTAAGACCGGTCGCTACTTTCAAATTAAAAGCCCCCCGCTAAGAACCCAATTCTAAAGTCCAATGGGGTGCAATGTAAAGCTCTTATTTTGAAGACAAATTCGTTGTCACTGTTCGCAGCCCAAGTTCGAGCTTCACGTCAGGCCACATGCTTACGCCTACCTCAGAGGCAAATTTGCCGCCTTTTCTATCTTAAAAGGGCTAGAGTTAGCAATTATCATCATTGCTTCTTTGAAAACTTCTCCGTCTCTAAATGTCCTCTTCTTCTTAATCAGAAAATGTGCAGCTGTAAACGAGGCTTCAGTTGCATTTTTGGGAGTTTTTTGGCGGCCTCATGAAAAAGGACTTCTGCTTACCCAAAGATGCCTTTAGCTCACAGGTTTTTTCTGCCCGCAGTGCGCTTCCCGGTGGGTAGTTAGCATGGTAGCTTTTGTGTGTACTATTGAAGTGTCTCTCCGCATTGTGCCAATTTGCTGTCACCCCGCAAATGAGACACAAGCAGGTTTCTTTCACTGCAGTAAAAAAGAACTCTTCCTCCCATTCACTGTGAAAATGACTTTTTCTTTGTTGTTGCTGCCATATTTTTAGGGTAAGCTCGCTATCTTCGCTGCGCCCGCTAGCTTACTCTCCACAAACGCTGAAGTTTTGTAATCCTAGAATAGGTCAGAGTTCAACTAAATTTATCTGAACTTAATAAACTAAAAATATTTTTAATTATTTTATTTTTAAGAGATTGTCATTTTCAAATCTATATAAATGCAAGTGTGATTAAAAAAGAACAGCAGCTCACTGGTGAATTGTGCCATTTTTAGAACAGGCCTGCAGGTGGTCCTTGAGGGTGACCTGGTGTCCATGGTCACTGTGTTGGTGACCCCTGTTTTATATGCTTTATAAACCAATTTCTTATTGTAACGCTGCAACTGATGTTTAAAAATGGTTATCAAATCCTTTGTAGTTTATCTATAAAGGCAATATTTAGAAAATAAGTTTTAACTTTTTTTTATTAACGAAAAATTACTATCAAGTCATGATAAAATGCACAAACTCAAAATCAAAGTAATCACAGCAATCAAAGATAAGTAGCAGTCAACAAAAATACGGCAACGCAGCTCACCCTCTCTGACAATGAGACATGAACAGGTGCCTAAATTAACTAATAACCTCGCCCATATCCACTTGACCCGCTATCCCCTACTCAATATGACCACATAATAAAATATCATAACCAAAACAAACACCAAAGATAACGATATCCCTTCACCTAGTGTCTAATAGAAAAAGCACCTACCAATTCATTCATGGCTCCTACTATTATTATTATTAGTGTCGGATCATGTCATATAGGTGCCGGCCCAGATTCTGCTGGAACAGGATCTGGGACAAATATATATCCCTGAACACATTTGGTAGCTGTCCTTAAGTCTGGTTCGGAAATATCTGGCGGTTCACACTTTTATTAGCTGTGTGCCGACCAACGAAGAAGTTAGCCGCAGGCTAGCTGGAGCAATAACAAACTTTTTAAAAGTATCCGATTTACACCATTGTTTACACATCATGTGTAATATTGAAATGTAAAGCATCATTATTTGTTTTTCATAAGCTCAACGCTTATATTGACAGTTTTAAATGCCCCTAAGGTTATTGGTTTCATTTCACTTGAGTATTTTGTTGTGGACGATCCAACGACTCACTCAAAATATGTTGTCACATGTTCGTTGCACAAAACTTTGTATATGTTAACTAACATTATATTATTGATTGCAATCACCTTATCTGCAGTCAGTCACAACTTGGAGAACAAGCTGAGCTCATAAAACTTTTATTTTCCATGAAACAGATATAATAAATGTGCTGCATGCTTGTTAATACACAAGGTGAACAGTGTGCAGCTGTTGCAGCCTCTGATTTTTATAGTACAGATGTTAAAGGAAGTGGAACGTCCTCGTCATGGAGTTACCAGAGCTTCATTATTAAAATGGCCCCCACAACAACAACAGGGTCATATTTGGCACCATTGTGTTAGTTGATTTATAATAATAATTAATAATAATGATTAAAAAGTGTTGCAGGAGGAGAAACAGTCAGTGCGCTGGTAGTTGATGAACTGGAGGCTAAATGGGCTTTTGTTTTAAATAATGACCGGTGTTTCCCACACATAGAGTTCTGAGAGTATGAGGCATGCTCTCAGAAAATGTGTGTAAACAATTGAAAAAAACTGCAAAAACTACCCTTTTTTAATAAAGTCCTGTTGTACATAGGGATGTTTATCTTGCCACAAATCTTCAGTTTGCTGTGACTTTGCTGTTGTAAACATTGTTGTTCCTACTAACAGTCACAGTAGTCATTTCTTGGTTTTGTCACATGTTTAGATGTGTAGCCTGTATTTCTAGTTTGCATTTGCCCTCCAATAAATAGCCTGATAATAAACCAGTGTTGGATTGCTTTTTAAGAACCACAGCTGAATTGCATGTTTTCCAAACCTCAGTATTATGATAATGTGAATAAGCTCATGTTGACACACAAATGAAACGGCAATTGTGTGTCACTCACAGCTACACAGGACACACAGCTGAGTAGTTAGCTTTCTATAAGTACTGTTACTTTGTTTATCAATTTCACATTAATTAATCTACATATTGTGTTAATAAGGCCTGAAAAAAGATGTGCCTGCCCTTTCCAGACTTCCAGCCCCTGCTCACATATCTCTCACATTTAATTTACAAAAGAGAAACATTGTATTACACAGCATATAGTGAATACATTGTGTGTACGTCACCAAAGAAGTTCTTCTATGGTATATAATTGATAGTGAATACGTGTGGTAAACGTATTTCCATTTTGCTGCACACCGGATGAACTAATGCTCAAAATGTTCCTGACTGTGACCATATAAAATGTGTTAAAAAGTTATTTTATTGCAAACTTCAGCCCAGAAGTCAAAACATCCTAACACAGTATATAACTGTTGAACATCGTTACAGTGGAATAAGAAATGTAGATAATATTTCATACACAGCATCAAGCATATTAACAATGTGTCCGCCATCTTTCTGTATGTTTAAACAAACGACTCATCAGATATGAGAACCAGAATGTTTGTAGCTGGTTCAGTGCATGCATCATTTTTAAAAATGTTAATTAAAGCATTTAGGCATCGTGCTATACTGGCAAAGAGATGCTTAAAGAAGATGCTTAAAGAAATATTAGCTTAGCTGCTTTCCATTCATATTGGGCAACAAACAGGCTCTTCTTCTTCTTCTTCTTCTTCTTCTTCTTCTTCTTCTTCTTCTTCTTCTTCTTCTTCTTCAGTATTGATCAGACGCTCTCTTTTTAACATCAGCTCTAGCTGCAGGAAAACCAGAGCAGAGAAAGTCTGAAGTCAGTTTAAGAATTTAATTCCACCTCTTTTACCTTTCTCAGTCTTGCATGGCTTCGTATCACTTCCTGTTTTCTACCAACGTTGCTGTGACAACCAGCTCTGCTCTGTTGGTCTTGTTCACCATGTTAACCACAAACTGACCCCTTTGTCTCGTAGCGAGCTGTGTGAGTTAGAAGCCCGTTATTTAGGTTTGGCTTTGGTTTTCCGCTATCTCGTACTGGCCCCATTTTATTGAGGTCTATCACCATGGTAACCTACAGTACAGCTAGGAGCCATGTTAAGAGCTTATATTAGGATGACAGCTGGACTACTGACCAATCGGATCACTCTCTGGCGTGATGCTTTGACGTGCGTCTTTTGGAGGAGGAAACCAGATCAGATGATCAGTACAGCCGTAATGATATTTCATTAGAACGGTTCCTACCTCGAGCCCACCTTCGGTACGTGTATATAGCAAAGATGAGGATGGCATTGTAGAGGATGAAGAGCAGGATGGTGCACACCAGCATGAGAGGAAAATGATGAGGAGGAAGAGAGACATTCGAGGGCTGACCTGTGAGGATGATATCCATCAGCTTCAGACATGAAATCTGATCCAAATATTGTACCAAGTTTTCCACCAATTTTTTGTGCGACATGTTGTGTCATACAGAGAGCAGAAGATCAGCTCACCTGTCACAGACAGCCAGCTCTGCTCCGACTGTCCTTCCTCAGGATGTTCACACTGGTAGAAGCCTTCATGATGCCTGGACACTGAAGAGAGGATCATCTTTCCTGCAGGCTCAGTCCCGATGAATACACCGTCTTTGTAGAATGTAGCGTTGAAATCTGAAGTAGGATTATTTGCAAATCTTGCCTTGTAGGAACAGTGAAGCGTCACATTGTCTCCTTCTGTCACAGGACGTGAAGGACTCTCCAGGATCACATCACCCTCTGAAACACAGAAAGGCAAAGCTAAGATTTAGTACAGAATGTAACACCACGTCTTATTTCCATAAGTAAATTTATATCATCAATCCAACTGTACAATTCTCGTTGTCATTTGACCTAAATGACCTAAAATGTTTAATAAATGTGATTGAAGTTCCTTGAGGAGTGAGGACAAAGGAAGCTTTTTAATGAGCTGTGAGTGAGGATGCACTGGTGTAATCTTTGCAAAAGTTTTATGTAACACCAGTGCTGAAAAAGGCAACACACAGCAGGAACATTCAAACCACGGTGGAGGCAGGACTCTACAAATGTTCCTTTTGCATACATAAATTTTATAAGAATTGACACAACTTTCACCCTTCACTGTTTGTGATGAGCCATAACGACATTTCACCTGTCAGTGACATTATTTACATCATACTGTGCCATGTTGTGAGTTGCATTAAAGTAAATATATAAGCTGAACCGGCAGAGATCATAAAACACAGAGTAAACTATAACACGACAATACATGATCTCTTTGTCAAACTGGAGCATAAAACACAATGTGAAACAAAACACAATTTAACACATTTAGCAGCATACCTGCCACTGTGATGCTGATGTTTTTGCTGCACTCGCCCTGCTCAGATTCACACCAGTACACCCCGTTGTCAAATGGGTGGGCGTTCCTGAGGGTGCAGACAGAGTCACGTGGGTCTCCGAAGCCCCCCTTACATGGCTGAGATGTCTTATATGCAGTGGTTCTCTTCAGTGTCCAGTCAGTAGAGTTTACCGGCCCTGCACAGCTTAGAGAGATCCGTTCAAACCGAAAGAACTGGGATCTGTCAGGCTGGATGCTCAGATTGGCTGCTGGTGATTCAAACAGGAAATAAAAGATGAGATTTTAAAAACGTCAGTTTGACATCTAACATCTAGGCTGTTATAGCCTTTTCAATTCTGTACCTTTTGTTGATATTGTATCTATCTTGGCATACCATTCTACTTCTTACTGTAACTCTTTGCATCTTTACCCTACTGTGTTGTGGACTTCTGGTTTGATGTAAAACTGCATTTCCTTGTCTCACTACTTACTCTTGACAATGAGAGTGTGAAATCTAAACTAATGATCAGTGTAGAGAACAAAGCCCTGAAGTATTTGTATTGAAAATTAATGATCCAACCCAAGCATATCTATTAAAACTTATGGAAAAAGTTTAAATTCTTACAGATTATGAGGCAGAGTGAAGCGACCTCCATCCTGCGTCGATGCTGTCGGAGTTCTTACCGTTCAGTTTCAGCCAACAGCCCACATCCTGAGTTCAAAGGAAATCATGACAGACGACAAAGAGACAGGAGGAACAAATCACACAACCACAACAACACCTCTGGGTTTCACACGGTTTAACTTTGCTGTTCAAAACAAAAAAAAACATGATAAACCTAAACTGTAAAACTGTAGTATTTGAATTACTCATTACCATCATAACTTATTGTATTGTATGCCTTCCCTGGTGGCTGATCTCCATTTTGCTAATATTGATCCTTTTCTGAATAGTGTGAAGTTAAATTTAAAGCTACTAAAAGGAACTTTCGTGTGTTGCTGATTGTGGCGGCATCTGTGGACAAAAGCGGTATGAGCAACACCGTCCTCTGCAGGGGCAGATTGGCCACCAGGAGAATTCCCAGTGGCCTGACAAGCTGATCGGCCTTGAGTCTCAAGCCAGTGTTAAAAATGCTGAATTAAAAGGAAAGAGGCAACATTTTTTCACCATGTTGTCATGGCAATATTTGGTTCAGTCCAGCTTTGTAACAAGAACTTGCATTAGGTCAATACAGGTTATGGCCAGGTTTGATTTTTGCAGCATTACAGAGTCACACATGTGCCAAGTACAGTCACAAAACATGGCTGTGGTCCAACCGATGAGTACTGATTATTCAAGTCGATCAATTTACTTTTCAGCTTCTCACATGCAAACAGCAACAGCCAGACTTGGTGCATCAAAACATCACAGCTCCTCCTCTTAAATCAAAGGGAGAAACAAACAAGTAAACCTCATCCTCAGCCTCATGAGAGATTTGGCTCTAATGAGTCACATTTCTGTGAAACCTGACATGAGTGTGTCCTCTGGAAACCATGCTTTGGGTATAGGGTGACCAGATCCCAACAAACCAAATGTGGGACAAAGAGTATGTTTGTGTGGGACAATGTGGGACACATTACCAGTGCTGAGAGGTAGTCTAACATTTATCTGAGGGACAGCGGGAAAAGTTTCGTAGTGCCGTGATTAGAAGCATCTGAGGCCACTGAAAAAATGGCGTGTGTGTGTTTTTGTCACTTTGGAGCTGAACTATTGGTGTTTTTAATTCTCTCAAACAAGTCTCTACAGAGGCAGGTGCAAGCACATCTGTAACTATGGACGCCGCTTTTGTGCGACCACAGGACATTTTTTTTGCAATCTCTGAGTCTGGAAAAATGACCGGTGCTAGCTTATTAGCACAGTCTTCTGATCTGTATGACTGAGAGTGCTGCACGGTGTGGTAAACGTTGGTTATTTCCGCTGCTGTTACCTTATCTGTCTGGCAGTCGTCTTTGGGTTTCAGCAGGAAAACATCCATAGATCGGGTTTTCTCCTTCTGAGCCACACGTTTCTTGTGAGTATCGCATATACTGTGTCGCTTGACATCGTATTCCCGCCATGTGAAACAGAAAAATAACTTTGGTAAAGTTCGCAGAAAACTTGCTGTGAATCGCCTTTGCACTTTGTTGTAGCTGCATCTCCTCTTTTTTGTTGTAGTTTCAATCATTTTCCGCCAAAATCCATACCTGTTTGTGCACCGATCGAGTAGTGAGTCGAGACTGTTTTCAGCATAGCAATGTTGCGCGTGTGTAACAACAACAAGCTTACCGCACTTGACCCAACGTGTAGCCCCGTAATGACGGTAATGACAGCCTTCACTGTTTTCTACGCAGCTATTGGATAAAAAACAGACGTAAATAAAAAAAAACTACAGCTGCCAATCAAATTGCGGGACATCATCTCAATATGCGGGACGCGGAAAAAGTGATGAAAATGCAGTGCAGTCCCGCACAAAGCGGGACATCTGGTCACCCTATTTGGGTAGATCATATCAGAGATGAACAAAACATGATAATGTGCCTTCTAGGGTGCCCTCCCATTGGACAGATTATAATGGAGTTTCCTCTTGGGTGTCTTGGTGCCGGTTTCTACACAAACTTTGCGGACGCCGTGAGTGGTGTATGGAGGTAAAAGGTGGACTTTGTTTTATATTGTGTGCTTTATTATTTTTTTTTATGGTGGTTTGAATTGTTTTTCTTGTTTCATTGCAGATAAGTTCTGCAGGGGCAGCGGCAAGCGAGGCCGGCCGACAGTGGAGGGTTTGGTGATAGAGTCTCTCACCTGTACTTCACACCCCCTCTGATTTTGTGTGTTTGGTAATTATTTTTGCATGTCCCTCAAAATTTATAGTTGATTCCCTTTTTGTTTGGTCTTTGCTGTGTGCACGTGTGAAGGGCACTGGAGAGGGGGTGAGTACTCTGTCCCAGTGTGAATTGTCCCTTTACTGTCTGCCGCCCATCCTCAGCACTCTTATGTAGTTATTTTAATAATAGCCTAAATAAATTGTTCCCTTTTATATTACAAATTGATGTTGGCAGCTTGTCAATAAAGTTGTGATCTTGGTGGGAAGCATCCTTGTCTCTGTCCATCATTAAGTTAACTGTATCAGAAAAAAATCTGTGGCATCTGTACTGGGTTGACTGAACTATTTAAAGGACCAGTAGGATCCAAAGTTGTTAGTGAGATCGTGAGCCTTGCCACGGTCCGGTCACATATGCATTAGCACTAGGCGATAAAACAATCTCTATAATTATCACAATAAAATGTTCACGATAAGGATGATACATTTATGACATTAATTTTCGATAGTTCTTTTTTTTTTTTGCCACCGTTGGCACCAACAGCCAATCACACAGCAGAGAAACAGATGCATGTGGTGGATGCATTTTTCTGGCCGTTCCCACTCACAACAACTCAGAATGATGGTGTCGAGCTGACACAAGAAAATGAGCGGTCCGACTAACAACAACTGCAAGGAAACTGACAAAAATTAAAAAACTGAACCAAAGAAAGGTCACACCACTACTCTTATTTGGAAATAATGTTCTCCTACCAGAAGTCTGACAAATGGCAGACCAGCATAAGGTGCAAAATGTCGGCAACCACCACCAACACTTGCCGACCCAAACAAACAAACTTCAACAACAACAATTGCTGCTGCTTTTTCAGCCATTACACCATATGAGAAGAAACCAAAGCGAAACAAAGACATAACAAGCGCAGTTACTTACTGTACCGCTAAACATATGATGCCTATAACTAAACACAATTTAAAAACTGGGCTTCAAGAGGCTAATGGCCGCCATGGATGCTAAGGATTCTGCGTACAGCTGAGAGACTGATATTTGGCAGAGTGGAGAGTAAAGTTGGAGCAGCAGCTCAGAGATGATATGTCGTTTGGTCACATCTCAGAACCACATCAGGTTTTACAGAACAGGAGGCTGATGAAGCTGAACTGAACAGAACCTGCAAGCTGAAGAATGTGCAATTTTCACAGGATACAGAAACATAATCATCCTCAACATTTAACTTTTTATTATTTTCTTTCATTAATGTTCAGATCAGTATACTACCTCTAAAATGTTTGAGACACGTTTTAAACAAGCAATTTGTTGTACTATTTTATAATTGTAAAATAAAATAAAATAAAATATAATAATTCCCCGGACGGGACCTTCATGTCCGGCTACGTTATGGATGCTTGGGGAGAGTGGAAAGTCATCTGCCTTGCCGCACTGGATGTGGAGGATGTCGAGGACGTGTACATCTTCGCGTTCGTGACAATTGGAACGATCGTTTTGGGATTTGGAATCTTTATGCAATATCGGAAAATGAGAAAGATCGCTACTGGGCAGACCAGTGTGCAGGCGGACTTCGCCAATACTCGGAGTGCAGTGGTCGGGATGCGCTCTGACATCTCCGCAGTTTGTGAGTTCGTGGCACTGATGCAGAGTGACGGCGAGATCGAAAAGTGACCGAAGGTATGTTGATTGCTGCTCAACGGCATATACCGATCCCAAGAATGACATACAGATTGTCGGAGTGGTATGCTGCTATTATGCCGCTGTTATTTCATCGACACATGATGATATGTGCCGCTTGAGATTGTTACGGCACTGAAAGACTGTTGGATGGGTACCGCCCCCTGATGAATATGCAAATGTGATGCCACTGGGCTGGTTTCGCGACAAGTACTGCCCTAAATGTATACTTTTTTTTTGCTAACTTAACACTTTGCCGCAAGTAGTTGTTGATGTTGATGTACGCACATAGACAGTAATTACACGTGGGACTCTTACGATATGATAGTAAAGTAATATGTCTAAATGTCCGCCTATAAATTACTTAAAGCTAATAAAAGCGCTAGCCTTAGCTAACATGGCTAATATTAGCCCAGCCACCGTAGCCAGTCTGACTAATCGATAGCAGAAACTTTCAGCCTGCCAACAAAACAATACTTAGTGACAGGTTTTCATTATTAGGAGAACACAACAAAACATTACTTCATATAACATCTACTGCGCAAAACATTAAGCATTGTGGCATATTGTGTATCTTGTTTATTATACATTGAGATATTTTCTAACTATTGTCAATCAATGTCTGTGAGTGTGCGTGTGTGTAAGTGTGTATGTATCTATGGGTGCATGTGCTTGTTACA
>CAEMYA010001190.1:70545-87769 GCA_903131615.1 Diplodus sargus
TGAGCACATGTAACCATATATGTCTATGAATGTAACCTCCATTCAGTAGTAGCCTACACATTTGAAAATCTGATCGCAGAACAGATTGATCAAGAGCAGGAAAAAGGCTGCCTTAAGAAATGTGAATAATGTTCTCATAATCTCTCAAATCTACAAAATCAGTCAAATATGGACCCCAGATATAAATATATACTTATATTATCACACGTTAAACGGACAAAGAACAAGTCAATACTATCAAGCCGCATTTTGCCGTAGAAATAACTGTGAATACGATAAATGATCCGTCGCCTACTTCCGCATTTGTTGAGCGCGTTTCCGTGAGCGGCATGCAGATCCCGGCGTGCAGGCACTTCTTGGCATAACACCGGTGCCTTGCTCAAGAGCACCTCGGCACTGCCCACTGCTAACATTGCTCCTGTTAAGTCCCTACAGACTGACCGCCCCAAGATTAGGCTACACAGCTGAAAGTATCCAACTCATGACATTGTTTACACATCATGGATACTATTTTAATGTAAAGAACCATAAATATTTGTTCATTTTGTAAGATACGCGTTTGTATTGATTTTAAAATGCCTCTCAGGACCTTCAGGTTACTGGTGTCATTTCACTGCTGAGTCAATAAGTTCTGTTTCTGTATTCACGATTCCAGAACAGCTTGTGTGTAAAGCTGAGGAGAAGCTACTGGAGGCTAAATGTGCTTTTGTTAAATAATGGTTATTGTTGTCAGATGTCCACCTTCATGTCTAATGACTGTTATAATAACTAAAACACTGGATTCTAAAACAGAGCGACCTGCATCTTGTGCTGTATTTAGTTGTAGATGATCCAAAGACTCAATGAACTCAATATGTGTTTTCTGTTTTTCTTCAACAGGGTTGCAGTGCCCAAAAAAAGTTAAAGGGAAAGCTGGTGACACAGTGATTCTCCCATGTTCAATAAAGGACCAGGAGGATGTCAGCGATGAAGTTCAGTGGTTATTTGAGGATCCAGTTACGGGGGAAATGATTGTCCATTGGTACTATCAGAATGAAGATCAGCTTCACAAACAGAGCGCCAACTTCACAGGCCGAACATCTCTTTTCAAGGAGGAACTGTCCTCAGGGAATTGTTCTCTAAGACTGCTAGTAAACACGTCTCATAGTGGTTCATACAGATGCCATGTTGTAATTGATGGAAAGCGTCACGACTGTCTGGTAAACTTAACAGGTACGTGCCAATACTCTTATTATTTATCAGTATTAAATGTGCTGCTTGCTTTTTAAAACTTCAAAAAGTTTCTCTTTTTTAACAGTCCTTCCAAAAGGAGAAGACTCCTCTGAGAAGCATCAGGATGATCCTGTGTCTCCAGACAAACCAGACAGTAAGTTGAACTTGCTTCATAATTCAGCCTCCAGATCATCTTCTCACCTTCAGTGAGGTGAACAGTGTGCAGCTGTTGCAGCCTCTGATTTTTATAGTACAGATGTTAAAGGAAGTGGAACGTCCTCGTCATGGAGTTTCCAGAGCTTCATTATTAAAATGGCCCCGACAACAACAACAGGGTCGTATTTGGCACCATTGTGTCAGTGGATCAGTTTGAAGTATTTCAGGAGGAGAAACAGTCAGAGAGCTGGTAGTTGATGAACTGGAGGAACAGTTGAACTGCAGTTTATGAAGACCAGCACACCTGCAGCTGCAGCACACCTGCAGCACACCTGCAGCTGCAGCACACCTGCAGCACACCTGCAGCACACCTGCAGCACACCTGCAGCACACCTGCAGCACAGTTTACCTTAACATGTGCAGCTGTACTCTTGAACAGTGTTGTTTGCTTTTGTTTCTCTTCCTCTCAGCAGAACCATCAGCCTCCTGCAGCTGTGAACATCTGGAATAAATTATGTACATGATGAACTGAGAAATATAAATTATAAATCTGAAGCAAAGCACTGACACTAACATCTCTCCTACATTCTTTCAGGCACAGACGGACAGAACAAGATTATTGGTGGTGCTGTCGGTGTTCTTGGTGCTGCTGCTCTCATCATCATCATCATCGCTGTGGTGGTCCACCTTTACCGTAATCCCTGTAAGTCAAACGTCTCTAAACTTTATCATTATTGACACATTTCCTGTTAAACAGACACTCAGGTTGAAAAGTTGTTTCACTCGGTTTGTTCTTGGTTTAAATGTTGCTGCTCCTCTGAGCTCAGTCAGTATCACTGACAGTTAACATCCACTGTCAGTCAGTCTGACACTTTTACTGACGTAACATTATAGAAACTGGGTGTGAGGGTCAGTTTGTAGCCTGACTTTCATACAGGAGGTCAGAGTTGGTGTCCTGTCACAGACCAACTACTGATGTAGGCTTTTAATTGAAATCTTCACTTATAAACACAATGAAGTGGAAACTTTGTCATCGTCCCCTTCATAAAATTAACCTTTGATGCTTCATGCTCTTGTAAACATGAACATAAAGTCGAATCAATAAAGCCGTCACATGTTTTTAAGTTTTCCCTGTGAAACAAGTTTATTTATAGTGAGGTGATGAAGGAGCTATAACACCGACTGTAATGTGGACACAAGATGATAACTTGGGTAGAAAATGACGAAGAACCAACTTGGTGACCAAACTGAGCTCATTAAACTCTTCTCTTCTTGAAATGGTGATAAATGTGCTGCAGGTTTTTTGAATACTTACAAAGTTTCTCTCTTTTTTACAGTCTGCCCACAGAGAAGAAATGCCAACAACCCACCAGTCTATCAGGAAGTTCTTCCGCTCCAGGCTCAGCAGCCACCTGAGAATGAAGGTAACCCAAAATCTGAGGTCATGTAGGAGCTTTAATATCACCAGATGATAACTGGGGAAGAAAATGTGATTCTGCTGCACAAAGTTTAATAGAATCCAACAGATTGTTGTTTTCTCATCAGAGCAGAAAATAAGAAAGAACAATAAAAAAAAATAAAAGGCACAAAAAAGTTATAGTGCTGATTCTTCAGTACAAATGAAGAAGAACCATCAGACAGAACTGCAGAATGATGACTGACAGTTTATCGAGATGGACGACTGACAGCTCATCAAAGTGAATCCAGCTCATCATGATCGCCTCCTGGTGGCTGAATGTGATATAGCTCATAAACACAAGGGCCCTCATTTATCAAACGAACGTACGGCAGAAAACCGTGCGTACGGCCATTTCCACGCAAACTTCGGCATTTATTAATTTGGACGTGAGCGGAAGCTTCGATCAGATCTCACGTCAGGTCTGAGCTCGTGTACGCAGATCTGAGTCTGTGGATTTGCGGTGCAGCGCAGCAAAATCTGTCTGAGACTGAAAATATTTATTAAACAAACCTCAGCTGTCATTAAGCATAAGCAGTCACATATTTAGAACAGATCGAAACCGATTATTTTTTACGTTTTTACTGATAACACTTTTTTGTAAAATAAAATATGTAAATAGTCTAACATGACAACTAGTTAACGGAGTACCTAATAACCCCGCTGACAAACCTGCTGCAGAGCAGGAACGCAGATTCAATAGTGCGCACACACGCACACGGTCACAGTGGAGCTGCTTCAGGGTGCTGAAGGGCAGGTGGCTCCGTCTCGGACCAGCAGGGGGAACTCTGCTGTATACCCCAGAGAAAGTGTGCCATATTATTGTGACCTGTTCAGTTCTGCACAACATTTCATTAGTGAACGGAGCCTTTGATGTGCCGGCGCTGCCGGGATGCCGATCTCCATCTCGGAAAAGTTTATCTTCTTGCCAGTGTTTCTTCTCTCCATGTTCGACCTCAGTGGGCGAGGCCGGAATATTTAAGGGCGTAACATGTTAATGACGATCAAATTCAGCCGCCGCATTTATCAAGAGCCGATCATTCGTACGCTGGAATTGGTCAGATACGAATGTTTCATAAATCACACGTGTGTCCTGTCGTAAGACCAATTCTGCGCTCAGATCTGCACCCGTTTTCAGGCAAGATTGATAAATGAGGGCCAACAACTCCATGTTAGAGGAACTAACAAGTCAAAGCACATGTCACATACATTTTTACACAAGATGTTTTCTGATAATTAAGCTCGTTCTCATCTTGCTGGTGATAATTTGGCTTCATATTTGCTCAGTGGAGGAAGTTCTGTATATTTTAATGACAGTCTGTTGTTCTTCGTGCATTTTACCTATACACTCTCATATTGAATGTCTCATAAATAAGATATTTAAACGAGACAGAGGAATGTTTTGGAGTAAATTTTGTATTTAGTGGAAGAACTAAAACTTCAGAAATGTAATACACTGTCAAACAAAGAAAATTATAAAATAATTCAAAAACTAACTTGACTGAGACACATTGATTTCTGTCCCAAACATCAAAATTAGAAGAATTTAGATCTTTTTAAGAAGACTGATGTGATTTCTTAAACAATCTGCTTTGAAATTGTTGGGATTCGTAACCTGCATGTAAAACTGCTCCCACATTGTTCTCTCACAGAGAACAAAGCAGTGGACCAAAACCCAAATGGAGAACAGAACCAGATGCTTGAGAATGAGGACCAGGACGATCCAGCTGATGGCAACTGAAGCAGGAATCCGTCCTTCTGCTGAGAATTAAAGTAAAACACTCCAGTGAAACATATACAAAAGCCATCTGAAGAAAAGAGAATGTGTTTCTAGGCACTACACAGATGAATTCCTGTATCATTTCATCCAAAGATTGTGTCACCAGCAGTTGTTCTCTCTCAGGTTCTTCTTGCTATGAGCTTCACTTCACTTTATCACAAATATTCAAACCAGCGATGTAAGTAAAGTCTATAACGCCGGTCACTATCGGGAAAAATAAGTCCCAACAGGACAAACCTGATTCGTCCTGTTGGACTTATTGTCGCCGTTCTATACATTATCCTGCTTATTACACAGCTACATGCCAACACCCAGAAAACGTCACACAGTGTGTCTTTTTGCAACGTATTTGTTACCGTCCACAGTGTTTTTCAGTAGAGAAATAGTTCGCCAAACCGACACGGTTCTGCTCCTCCCTCTTTGCTGCTTTCCTTTTTCTTGTCTTGACCACAGCTCAGCTTTTTGCCAAGACTCGAAATCACAGTATTTTCCAAAAAATTTAAAGTTAAGGTGAAACTCATCGGTACTAGTAGCCTAGGAGTACGTTTTTTCCAAGAGCAACCAAAGATGCTTTGTGATAAGTGTGTGTTTCTACACTGTTTCATAAATGTGATGATTGTTTTCTTACCTGTTGTGCACACGCACACTTAAAGTCTGCATCCTACGCACTGTTTTATAATGCAGCTTTTTATAATTAGCGTGTTCACACAGGTCTGATGTTTTTAGGTCAAAGTCAAGCTGAGGTCATTAAAAACTCTGGTCTGCTGCAGAGTCCACTGACCCGGTAGAACACAGTGAACACATTTCCATCGCACACAAAAGCCTTCTGAACAAGAATTAGTGACAAACACTGCCAGTGTTGTTCAACAGAATCATCAGTGTGAAAATGGAAACTTCACGTGTCCATTAAAGTATAAACATTTCAGATTCAGACTTTACTAAAGGAGAAACCAAAACTGTGTTTCAGTGTTGATACATAAACCCAAATACTCCAACATCACGACACATAATCTGAGTTCACATTGATCAACATGTTTCTGCATCATCATTTACACAAATCTCCAGACGTAAACAGAGTTTCTGAACATCTTCACTCTGGGAGAGTTTTCTAACAGCTGAAACATTAACATGAGCACTGAAGGCCAAAACACAGAGAACTAGTTTTGTTTTAAGAAATATTTGTGTATGTGCCATTGTTCTAGAAACAAAAGTATTAATTACAATGTGCCTTAACATATGAATCCATCCATTGTGCCTGTCATGTATACATTCATTCAGGGATTTTAGACTGAATGTAGACTGGTGCTAAATATGTGATACTCACCAGGTTCTGTTGGAGTTTTTGTTCTGCACTGAAAACTGTTTAATAAAACTTTTGGTTTTTGTAGCTGTAAAGAAAAAAAAAAGCATTTCATGAATTCAATTATGAATTAAAGAAACTTGCCAATGAACTAATTTTTTTGTATATTCGTACAGTATATATTGTATTTTTAAATAAAATTAACAAATTCAACTGTATTTTTCTCTGAGATTTCTTTTAAAAATGATGACGATGATGATGAGGGCGTTTTCACACCTGCAGTTTGTTTGCTCTTGTCCGAATCAGGGACCAACTTGTTACAATGTTGCATGTTTCCTCGAGTTTGGTTTGTGTTCATACAGCAGCATTTACAAGCAGAGCAAAATGTGTGATGTGCAAGAATATGCAGAAATTCACACTGAACAGACAGGAAGTCAAGCCCCGATCAACAATATGGCATCCTGTTACTTTTTAGAATAAGACACTCTGTGTTGACACCAGCACACAAATCTCAATAAAGAGACAAACGCAAGCTCTTCTGCTGATCCTGCGGTCGGGAACACTTCCTGTTGTTGTTTTTAATAACACAGACCTATAACTGCGGTCACAAGTCATCATCAACATAGTGTTTTATTTTGAAAGGTGACCGGATGTTGTTTGTTATTTCGGTGCTTGACTTCCTGTCTGCTCTGTGCTAAGAGACGCATCCAAAAAAAATCGGAATTGAAAATTCGAGGTTAAGCACTGATGCTTCGTCTTAAAACGTATAAAACAAAATACAAGCATTTTCATAAAAAAAAAAGCCCTGATTTTACTGATACCACTTTCTTGTAAAATGAAATATGATAACATGACAACTAGTTAACAGAATACCTAATAACCCCGCTGGCAAACCTGCTGCAGAACAGGAACGCAGATTCAATAGTGCGCACACACGCACACGGTCACAGTGGAGCTGCTTCAGGGTGCTGAAGGGCAGGTGGCTCCGTCTCGGACCAGCAGGGGGAACTCTGCTGTATACCCCAGAGAAAGTGTGCCATATTATTTTGACCTGTTCAGTTCTGCACAACATTTCATTAGTGAATGGAGCCTTTGATGTGCCGGCGCTGCCGGGATGCCGATCTCCATCTCGGAAAAGTTTCTCTTCTTGCCAGAGTTTCTTCTCTCAATGTTTGACCTCAGTGGGCGAGGCCTCCGGACCAGGAATATTTAAGGGCGTAACATGTTAATGACGATCGAATTCAGCCGCCGCATTTATCAAGACCCGATCATTCGTACGCTGGAATTGGTCAGATACGAACGTTTCATAAATCACACGTGTGTCCTGTCGTAAGACCAATTCTGCACTCAGATCTGCACCCGTTTTCACGCAAGATTGATAAATGAGGGCCACTGACTGCATTTCCTGCATCAAGTCATTTGCTGGATTTATCACTACATTTATTGACGGCTGTAATTAAAGGAGGAGAGTTTAGCTTCAGCAGCCTCTGCAGGAATATTTATACTGTCATGTGAGAGATCAGGTGGAGATACAAACAGAACCAGTTCTGTTTAAAGCCTGTAAGAACTTTACATTTGAAGATGACACATTTTGTTCATAAAGCTCATCAGAATACATCCAGGAGGCGTTAAAGTTGTTTTTGTGGATTAGACACATTATTAGAGAGTTTCCTTCACAATGCACATCAGTCTAACAGCAGCATTTATTGATGTAGCTGAATTACAGGTTTAAGTTTTAAAGAACCATTTAGTTGTTTTTGTTGTTGTTTGTTGAAATGTTTATTTTCACATTCAGTCTGTAGGAGCCAGAGATGAACCTGAGCTACAACTTCACCCTAAAGTAAGCTAGCAAGTCCCACATCTGTTTGCAGTCTGTTGGTTTGAAAGAGAAATAAATGTGGAAGTTCCCCATATTAATAAATCTCTGGTTCACAGAGCTGAACAACCAGTCAAACAACTCTATTGTTATTTTTCCTTCCCGTTTCCAGGACACTGACATGTAAAGATGGTATTAAGCGCTGTTGAAAAATAACTTTGTCTTTTCATAATGAGGAAGTGTTTGTGTCACAGGTGTGGTTGCACAGGGCTGGTTAATCTCCACATTACATCAATGCTTCATCATCGTTCCTGAGGTGTCACATCTTTTATCTTCATCATATTCAGCACTCTGATTTGATTGAAAGTGATGAAGGAGAAACTAGGATTCATCATGTTGCTGCTCACTCGAGCTGCTGTGGCCTCAACAGGTATGAAACTTTCTATTTACCAGACAAACAGTTGAAACAACCACTCAATCTACTAAAATATACTTTTGACTGAAATAGTTATAACAGTATGTTTAGAAGCAATATATATGTGACATGCAGTATATAACTGAATTTGTGTTTATACACACGCAACATGTTATATATGCTTTATAGACCAAATATTTTATTGTAATGCTGCAACTGATTGTTGCTGTTTGAAATAGAACTACCATTGCACCCAGTAACTTGAGATAAATTCACGTGATCTTGTAAATCCAGCGACCTTGAGAAGACTCGAAACATGTTCATCAGCAGGACTAGAACCTTCTGCCATGGTAACAGTTCTGTGTGATATTTGAGAAACTTCATTAAATAAAGAAGGACAGGATAGATTACTTTAAATGTTATACAATAAATGTATTTGATAGTGACAAAGGAGGTGTCGTCATGTCATAAAGGTGCCGGCCCAGATTCTGCTGGGACAAATCAAGCCCTTAACACACTTGGCAAGTGTCCTGAAGTCTTCTGAAAGAGTGTGGCGGTACTGGCTGCAATTTTCTTACAGTCCAGCTCAACCTACGAAAAAATATAAACAAAAAACATGTAAATCTATGTCAAATGTCTTCTGCTGGGACAACAAACCAATAAACAAATGACTCTTAAAGGTATAGTAAACATATGTGCTCCTACAAGTCACAGGAAAATAAAAGCTGGGGTGCTGGAGCTTTAAGAGGTTCGCAAATAAACAAAGTCTCCTTAGTAAAAAGATGTGGGTAGCCAAGAAAACAAAATAGGGCCTAAAAGACCAGAGTTCTGGCTGGTGATCTCAGGGGTAATGAGGTTCTCAGTGATTAAGACCATGTCCACACATACCAAAGCACTCTTTTTCCCCTCCGTCTTCCTCGGCATCGTTTCAAGAATATTTGCATCCACACGGATCCACTGTAAACGACTCAACACACTGTAGTTCATATTCCAGCCTATTGGTGGCGCTTGACATTCACGAGTGACGGGAACTCCGGCTCTCTTCTTATGGCTCGGCTCACTTAGAAGAACCGGCTCTTTCGGCTCCCAAATGGTTACTCAGATTTCTTTGTTGCTTAAATTAATTTATTACCAAGAATAATGAAAAAATGATGTGTAAAATTAATTACTAATATAAAAAACATACACTATATCAAACGTTCATTATTTGTATGGCTTATTATACTCAACATGGAACATGGAATGAGGTGAACTGGATCCCCTGCAATAAGTCTCAATAAATTGTACTGCTACATGAGGATTAGCAGCCGATAAAATACATTTAAAAAATACACTGTAAGGTATCTGAGGTTTGCTAGTCTCCTGAATACTCCACACAAATCAGGTTTTTACTGGTCTTCATTTGACGGTAAGGCAATGTTTAAGTCACATGCTTCACATATATCAACTTCTATTCACTAGATCTGCTTCTATTTTGTTCCATTTTATAAATACACTAACCTTTCCATCTCAGGGAAAATGTAAATAACAACATTTTGAGTTGCCATCTTCAAAATGCACATAAAAACAGCTGTGAGTAAATGAGTGAATAAGCTTTACATAAAGCACTTTATAGATGCAGGTAGTTAATCCAAACACACAAATTAGGAATTTAAATTATGTATGTTGATTATTGTTAGCTGTAGAGGAACAAAGGCTTTATCTGGTCTCATGTGTTTCTTCAACAGAGCCTGATGTCATTTGCCCTTCTCAGCTGATTCTGGCAGCAGTCGGCGAGGATGTGATTCTGCCTTGCCAAGTTCACCCCCCAGTGGATGCCACCAATATGACAGTGGAGTGGCATCATCAACACCCAAACCACACAGTCTATCTGTATCAGGGCAATCATGTGGACCAAGGGGAAGAATTTGAAGGACGGACGTCTCTTTTCCACAAGGGGCTGGCTGAAGGAAACCTGTCACTTAAGCTCTCCACAGTACGAGTCTCCGACAACGGGACATACGGATGCTCCTTAATCACTGACAAACTGCAGAGCAGCTGTTCTGTTAACCTCATTCTTGGTGGGTACACCATAGCTTAGGATTTAGACTACAAAGAGTTGAAAATACCAGTAATTTTTCATGTGGAGGAAGCTTTTTCTCCCACATGGACAGACAGCAGTAGGAGAAAACTTTGAAGAATACGTTATAAAACAATGCTATTCCCTCAGCAACGTGTAAATGTCAAGTATATATGAAATCATATGTTTAGAAGATACATAACAAGAGTCAGACTGTTGCAATTTATCAAGAATTTCCAGGTGTTGTCGTAACACTTAATTTATTTTTCCACAGTGCCAGAGCGTGGAGGCAAGCGTACACAGCAGGTCGCTGATTTCAGTAAGTAAATATCTTGTCAGTAGAAACAAACTGAGCTCAGCCGGATGGTTTCGTCACAGAACCATCACCTGAATCAAACTCTGACCGAAGTCTGTTGAGAAAAGCCTTCAGTGTCGCTCTTTGCTCTTCTTTTAAGGAAATAAACTTCAGTTCTGATAGAACTGCGAAAACCGCGACCTACAGTGTCAGAACCATACATTCATTTATTAAACATAACTTGACCTCTTTCTTTTTCTCTTTCAGGTAATATCAGCATCGGCATCATCGTCGGGATTGTCATTGCCGTGATTGTCTTCATTTGTATTGTCTGTGTGGCATTCAATGGGTGGTCACAAGGAATCAGTATGTTTTGAATATCTCCTCCTAATTTTCACATTGTTAATTCACATTTAAAAGGTTTTATTATTTGTTGTATTCCTCAAGAGACGGACACAAAGTCTCTTGAATGATTTAACATACTGTGGTGTCATGTTGTGAGATGAAAACATTAACAGTGAGCTTGTAAGTAAATCAGGGAGGTGTTGGTTACTACAGTTAACAGTTATGTTATTTTACTATTCAGCCAGGATATCACACACTGTTGAACTGCTACCAAGCAAGTATATTCAGCTAAACTCAGCCATACATCAGACGGTAGAGGAAATACTCAGCAGTCATTTCAAAATGTCCTGATACATGTTTAACTGTTTTGTTGTTTCAGAGGAAGCAGCCTTGTGTCTGTGTCAGTGCCTGATATACTTTCTGGAGGAATGCTGAGAAGCACCCACACCAGCAGAGTTTGTTTTTTTGTTTGCTTTTATTCCACCCTGGAGGCGTTTATTGGACATCTTCACTTGTTTGTCTCTATGAAACTCTACCATGAAGACCATAAATCTACCACAAACCAGGGCAACATACTACAGCATTTATAGCCCGATCAATATCTGCCTGTCTGTTGAACATAAAGCTATAGCCAGCCGCCAGTTCGCTTAGCTTAGCCTAGCTTAGCATAAAGACTGGAAACAGGTGGAAACAGCCAGCTGAGCTTTAGCAACAAAATCTTCTTTCCACCGTCCCTGGAGTCTTGTTGTCACAGTGAAATAAAAACCAGAGACGTCAGGAAGTCACTGCCCAGAAATAGTTCCTGAACATGACCGAACAAAAAAAACATGACATTTGTTTTGGTACCTTGGTTTTATTAAGATTAGACTAATGATATGTAACATGCGATGCGAGGTGGATACTGTTACCCTGCTTCCACCTGTTCCCAGTCTGTATGCTAAGCTAAGCTACCTGGCTGTAGCTTCACATTAACCGTACAATGTGATCTAATTTCTTTAAGATTTTTGTAGATTTTTAGTATGGTTTGCTAAGCGTAGATTTCACATGATTATGTTTATCGTTTTAAGCTGTATTCAGATCTGGAGCCCAGCACTACAGGGCAGTCACCTCTTGTTAGTCACCTGGGTTTTCCCGAAGCCCTGATATAAAACACTTTGATAAAAATAGATGAATTGAATCAAATAAACTTTCACATTTCCTTGAACATCCACCGTTCCACTGAGAATTGAGGTGAAAAAGCTCAGATATCTGAAGAAAAGAGAACAGGTCCGAGGCGCTCCACAGATGAAGTCTAGTGTCCAAAGATTTTGTTTGCTCGCAGGTTTAACTTGCTATTAGCTTAGCATAGTTAGTTAGACTTTGACGTCTCAGAGACATTTAACTTCACAGCACATATTTATAACAGCTTTATTTTATATCAAACAATCAAACCAGCGATGTAATCTGTAATATTCAACAAGCACCTTTTAATAGAAGAGAATGTATATATATCTATATGTATATCTATACTGATCAGAAGGGCTGGTGATGTCGTGGGGGAGGAGCTGGACACTCTAACAACCGTGGCAGAGAGGAGGATGCTGTCCAAGCTTCAGTCCATCTTGGATAATGTCACACACCCTCTTAACGACACACTGGCCCAACCAGCTGTCTGATTAAAGGAGGAGAGTTTAACTCCAGCAGCCTCTGCAGGAATATTTATAAAGTGATGTGAGAGATCAGGCAGAGATACAAACAGAACCAGTTCTTTTTAAAGCCTGTCGGAACTTACCATTTGGAGATGACACATTTGTTCATATAGTTCATCAGAATACATCCAGGGGGCGTTAAAGTTGTTTTTGTGGATTAAACACATTAGAGCTGATAACTGAAGTTGATCAGGAGTGGGACATTCAGCGTCTGTCTGATCTCTGATGATTTGCATGTTCAGAGC
The DNA here is from genome assembly GCA_903131615.1 of Diplodus sargus. Classification (NCBI taxonomy): domain Eukaryota; kingdom Metazoa; phylum Chordata; class Actinopteri; order Spariformes; family Sparidae; genus Diplodus; species Diplodus sargus. Next base: position 83,313 of record CAEMYA010001190.1, read on the forward strand.
GATCAGGCAGCCGACCGGTTCAGACGGCATGGAAACACCAGAGACTTTTATAATTTAACAACAAGTTGTTTGAACAATCGCCCAGAGATGACCTTAAGACTAATTTTACTATAGATCCATGAACATTTTCAGTTTTTTGGGGGGAATTTCTCCTCAACTAAGTCGAGAGAGATAGAGGCTGACATACTGTGACAGCAAAGCTTGAATTGTAATACAGGACTCTACAAATATAATAACTGACCTGACTTGACTTTATTTACATTGTAGTGATTAAATGAATGAAGAAACATTGAGGAGGAGCTGAATAATGAAAGAAATGATGCCTAAAGACGAGATAATAAAACAAAACTTTACCTTTAATAATCAAAGTAAAATTAAAAGTACCTCCTGTATTCTATTTGACAGTGCAGATGACAGCTGGTCAAAACACCAAGTTCAACACAACATTTCTTAACAAGTTCTTTATTGTTTGCAGTCGCACGTCAGATCACATCAGATCACATCGATGGTGACTGAAGAGAGGCCGTCTCTCCTCGTCCTCTATAACAGCACAAACCAACACACACAATTACAGCAGTCACAAGAAATAACACTCCACCATCTCCACATCCACATCAACTTAACATCCCATAGTTTATGTGTCATAGCTCAACCACTGTCTGAACACATAAACACTGAAGAGGCTACACAAACACCCTTGAGGATGAACTCCTTAACAGCAGCATTTATTGCTGTAGTTGCATTACAGGTTAAAGTTTTAAAGAGTCATTTAGTCGCACAATGTTTATTTTCACATTTTCACCCTAAAGTTAGCTAACAAGTCCCACATCTGTTTACAGTCGGCAGGGTCTGTTGGTATGGAAAGACAAATAAATGTGGAAATTCCCACATGATATAAATCTCTGGTTCATGGAGCTGAACAACCAGTCAAACAACAACAATTTTTTTTCCATCCTGTTTCCACGACACTGACATGTAAAGATGGTATTTGTCACTGTTGAAAAATAACTTTTTCCTGTCGTAATGAGGAAGTGTTTGTGTCACAGGTGTGGTCACACAGGGCTGGTTAATCTCCACATTACATCAATTCCTTATCATTGATCCTGAGGTGTCACATCTTTTATCTTTATCATATTCTGCACACTGATTTGATTGAGCGTGATGAAGGAGAAACTGGGATTCATCATGTTGCTGCTCACTCGAGCTGCTGTGGCCTTAACAGGTATGAAACTTTTTTTTTTTTTTGACCGTAGAATCAGTTGAAACATTTTTGAGTATGTCTTTTTTTAAACATCCATTCAAACTCGGCAAGGTAAGTTTATTTGTATCATACAATTCAGACACAAGGCAACTTAAAGTGCTTTACAGGAGCATACAAATTACATTAACTACTAAAATATACTTTTGACTGACACAATTATAACGGTATGTTTAGAAGCTATATATATATATATATAAAAATGGTTATCAAATTACGAAATTTGATAACCATTTTTATGGTTATCAAATTACGAAATTTGTAGTTCATCTATGAAGACAATATTTAGAAAGTAGATGTTTATAAACCTTTAACCAGCTGCTTAACAAATGGTAGATAAAGCATGGCATTTTGTTAACTAAAGTTTAATTAACTATAAAGTTACGATTTGTTAATGATGGTCATTATTACTGTTATTATTAGTGTTACCACCCACTTTTGGTCCTACTGAGGTCAAGAGATAAAGGGAGACCCTGGTGAAGATGTTCGTTTTTCTGCCGCTTTTTCCATGCGGGTCGCGGGTGATGTTACCGCTTTTATACCACCTTTTTCAAGGTGGAGCGGGGATTACTGGGGCCAAATCCAGTGACACTATGGGCGTAGGCCAGGGTACTCCCTGGATGAGTCGCCAGCTCATCGCAGGGCCCTTACTGATGTGGTGGCTGCCACGAAGGTGCCAACTACACATCAGGAGCAATTTTGGGGTTCAGTATCTTGCTCAAGGATACTTCGGCATGTAGCTCAGTCCCGCCCCGGGGAGCCAGGGATTTGAACCAGCGACCTTCCGGTCACCGGTCCTCAGCTCTACCCACTGAGCTACAGTGGTGAAGATGTTACTTTATACAAATAAATATATTAGAAATATGACAAAAACCAGTTTGAAGCAGAACTACCGTCGCTCTCAGTAACTTATATATATATATTCACGTGATCTTGCAAATCCAGGGACATTAAGAAGACTCAATTTATGAAGAATTTTCAGGGGTTGTCGTAACACTTCATTACTTTTTTACAGTGCCGGAGCTTGGAGGCAGCAGTACACAGCTCCTTGATATCAGTAAGTACATATCTAATCGACTCCACACAGAACCATCATCTGAAACAAACTCTGACTGAAGTCCATCAAGAAAAGCCTCCAGTGTTGCTCTTTGCTCTTCTTTCAATGAAATAAACTCCAGTTCTGACAGAACTGATGTTAAAGTACGACATCCAACCGCAATTTGGTCCAACCACTTTGTGTTTTGCTACATAGACTGACCTGGCAAGATGGATTCAAATTCACATGATCTCGCAAATCCAGCTAAGTTGAGACAAATGTGTAGCGGCAGGTCTAAATCCTACAGCCATGCTGTGTTTTACAGGCCAATGCTTCTGCATCAAATCTACACCCACATGTATGTGTTGTCAAACTGGTGAGGCAGCATCCGTGTAGCTGTGACTGCAGGGACTGTCATGCTTTTCATGCAAAAACCATGACCTACAGTGTAGGAATCATACATTTGTGAAACATAAACAAACGTTTTCATTTCTGTGTTTGAGTCACAGTCATATCAAAGCCTTTCCCCAATAAAACAAGATGGCTGAATGTATGATAGTCCTGCACGGGTTCAGGTACCCGACATGAGACCTGCATCATTTGGATGAAATGGGTGAAAAATAATGTAGCCTACTGTGTCGGATTTTCAAGGTGTCACGTGCAAAAAAAGAAATCATTATTAGTGACACGTCTACAAAAATATGCCTCCATTTCAAAATGGTAAGCAGTTATATTTCAAATGAGCATATTCATGCTCGCGCCCTCCCAGAACTCCCATGCTAGCTTACCGCTGAATGTAATTTGTGCTACTGCCGGAAATACGGTTGGGAGTTGTTTTTAAGAATGGCGGGTGTGGGTTTGCAAAATAAGACCCATGCAGGACTCTGATGTATGCATTGACACCTGCAGTAAACTCAAATCTTGACCTCTTCCTTTTTCTCTCTCAGGTAATATCAGCACTGGCCTCATCGTTGGGATTTCCATCGGGACTCTACTCGTCGTGGTCGCCGTGATCGTCATCATTTGTGTCGTTTGTGTGGTACGCCATGGGAGGCAACGTGGAATCAGTACGTTTTGAATACCTCCTCTCAATTTTTCACATTGTTAATTCACATTTAAAAGGTTTTATTATGTGTTGAGTCTCTAGAATGATTTAACATACTGTGGTGTCATGTGGTGAGATGAAAACATTCACAGTGAGCTCGTTAGTAAATCACGGAGGTGTTGGTTACTACAGATAATGTTTATGTTAAGTTACTTTACTATTCAGCAGGATATCACACACTGTTGAGCTGTTACCAAGCAAGTACAGTCAGCTAAACTCAGCCATACATCAGACGGTAGAGGAAACACTCAGCAGTCATTTCTGTTTGTTGTTTCAGGGAAGGCAGCCTCGTGTCTGTGTGATTGCCTGGAAGACATTCTGGACCAGGATAGCGAGAGTTAGACGAGAAGATTGATATCAGCTTTTCTGTTAAACATGAACATGAGCCGCCAGTTAGCCTAGCTTAGCATAAAGACTGGAAACAGGTGGAAACAGCCAGCCGAGCTTTGGCAACAAAATCTTCTTTCCACCGTGCCTGGAGTCTTGTTGTCGCAGTGAGATTAAAACTGCCCAGAAATAGTTCCTGAACATGACCGAACAAAAAAAACACGACATTTGTTTTGGTACCTTGGTTATATTAAGATTAGACTAATGATATGTAACATGTTAAGAGCTATGGCAGCTATGCTAGGTGGATACTCTTACCCTGCTTCCACCTGTTTCCAGTCTTTATGCTAAGCTAAGCTAAGCTACCTGGCTGTAGCTTCACATTAATCGTACAATGTGATCTAATTTCTGTAAGATTTTTGTAGTTTATGTATTTTTAGTTTGGTTTGGTAAGCGTACATTTCACATGATTATGTTTATTGTTTTAAGCTGTATTCAGATCTGGAACTCTACACTACAGGGTAGTCACCTCTTGTTAGTCACCTGGGTTTTCCCTAACCCCTGATATAAAACACTTTGATCAAAATAGATTAATTGAATCAAATAAACGTTCACATTTCCTTGATACCACGTTGATGTTCTTGTTTTCTTTCCAAGAGTCGACATATGAAACCTTTATCGGACTGCAGACTGACATAAATTTAATTCAGTCTAATAAAATCTGTTGCCGT
>CAEMYA010001191.1:0-23837 GCA_903131615.1 Diplodus sargus
CACTCTGTGGATCTGTTAGTACTGACTGTAAACTGATGAGGGTTCAGCTTTACTCACTTTAACTGTCAGCAAGATTTTCTAACATCTGCTGTGGATACTGACTGTAACTGGTCCTCTGGCGGTAGGATACACTTTACAGGTGACCCCAGTACTCCTGCTTCTGGAGTAGTTCTGGATCTCCTGCTACAAATCTTTAGTGCTGTTTGTGCTGATGTCTTTACCTCCTTGATAGCAGCTTTCAGTCTCGCTCTGGTGGTGTTGTGTGCTTCCTTGTCACCTGACTCAAAGGCAGCTTTATTGGCTCTGGATAGAGTCCTCACCTCTCCACTCATCCATGTCTTTTGGTGGGACATAATGTATAGTCTTTGATCATCACATCTGATGATGTATTATGTCATTGATGATGTTGTGAGCCTCACTGCTCACAGGAAGGGAAAAGGAAGGGAGCAAGAGTCCACGTATAAGGTTTGGCCGCTTTATTAGGGCTCAACAAAAACAACTTAAGGCACAGAGGGCCAACGTAAAGCAACAGCCGCACACTGACGGCTCCGGGTCGTCTGCCCGTGTGTCTTCTTTTCTGGCGTCCCGCTCCGGTCCTCTCTCCGGACCCAGCCTACTGCAAGAGACCAGAACCAGGTTACACACGTGCTTATATAGCTGACTGATTACCTGATTCTGTCCAGCTGTCTGATCACCGGCTGAGCCACTCCTCCCTCTCCTCCAGCAGCCGACGCCTTAACCACACCCCACTGCCACAGATGTATATTCCTGAAGACTGATGTGATTGTCCTGGTTGGCAGCATCTCTATACATGCAGCAGTAGGCACACTAACAGTGTGTGACTCCCTCTAGTGGATGTTGTGGAGTATTGTGTTGTCTTTGCTCCAAAGGTTTTTGGACAGAGTTTTGGTGTTTCCTGTCACTGTGGGCTGCAGAGCACAGTAGTACACAGCAGAGTCAGACAGCTGAAGCTTCTGGATCTTCAGAGGAACTGAGTTTGAGGTGGAATCCAGTGTGGATAAAAATCTCTCCTCATATTCTTCGTCTGTATTCCCCGTACCAAACTTAGGGCGGCTCAGTATGAATTTAGGTCTGTTGTTTCCATCCTGTTTATACCAGAATAAAGTTGGACCTGAGTCACTGGTCTCAAATGTGCAGTCCAGTGTAACTGTGTCTCCTTCAGCAGCAATAACATCTCCTGCTGGCTGGATCACTCTGTCTGCTCCTTTACACTCTGAGGAAGAAGAGAACATGCAGAGGAAGAGATGAATCAATAAAGATGATTGATTAAAGGAGAACAATCAGTAGGTTTAAAGAGTTACCTAGCCAGAGAGTCAGAATCAGGATGTTTCTCAGCCAGTGTTTCATGTCTGCAGTGAGAGGGGAGGAGAGAGAGGAAGAACATTGATACTCTGATGGATCTGGGCCTTCACATCATTGGTCCTTCATCTGCATCATCTGTTGAGGAACTCTCTACATTTACATCTCATTTACATTTCATCTGTTCAGCTCAAATGTTGATTGATGATTGTTGCGGACCGAACACAGGAATATACCAAGAAACTAAATTCTTTCATCAATATTTTGATGGTTTAATCAAAAGGCTCTTTGTGCCTGTGTTGTGTTAATTTACAGGGTTATATGTCCTCTCTGTTTTATCTTCTTCCATTAAATGGCATTTTGGTTTTATCATCACTTACGTTGACAGACAGTCTATTTTTTTTTTCATTTTGAGTTCCCAAATGAAAGATGAGGAACTCTGGTGGTTTTCCTGGATATTGTCGATACCAGTAGAACTCATCACTACCAGTTGCTTGTTTGGAGTATGTGTAGGACAGAGTAACAGTGCTGTCTTCTAAACTGGACTCTTCATTCTTGACTGGACTGAGTTCTTCACAGATGACACCTAAAGAAAGAGAAATCTGTTTTATACGATGAAACAAAAACTCAACAGAAATGAACGGCCTTCAGAAAACATGAGAATTTAACTTGACAGAATAAAAGCATAATGTAACATACCTGTTATAATAGAGAAAAACATCAGAGACAGCCCATAATAGTCCAGTGACAGCATGTTGAATAAAGGTAATGTTTCTGGTTTGTGTATCGAACTCTGCTGAATATGGAAGTTCCTCTCTCTTCTATAGTTCAGTAACAGCTCAGCTCCTCCCTGAATCTCTCCGTCTCCTCTTAGATCTGTATTTTCACCTCTTCTTCTTCCTCCTGGTTAACAGACTGAAGGCAGCAGTTTGTAATAAGAAATCACAGCCTGATAGATCAACAGATAAACTTATTTTATAGAGAAAAGATCAAAAGCAATACATTTCTGAGTCTGTGATGAACAGTTTGTAGAGAAACTTATTTAGATTGTGTTATTCGTCAGTAGTGACACACCAAACACTATTACTGTGACAGCTGATAAATATTCCAAGAAAATATATTATTCACATTATTAATGTTTTCTTAGATTTTGGCAGTTGTGAAGTCAGAGTGCTTCACAAAAGTTATTGACCTACATAATTGAATTGGAGCTTCAGCAGGTGACAGAGGATTTGATGTTAATCTTGGTTATGATAAACTATTGTTCATAGTCAGGACACACTCAGGTGTGGGGGGAGTTCAGGGAGTCTATAAAGAAGGACGATGTGATAGGGCTGCAGGTTTGATTTAACTATTCACATTTTGTTCAGTTCAGCTTCACAGTTCAGTCCTTTCTCAGTAGACATCAGTATGTTTTACCTGCAGCCTCAGACTCATGTTTTAACACCTTTCCTCGTCATGTGTGATGTCAAAGCATCAGATTTGTTTAATTGATTCTTAGATATGTCATACATATTGACGACAGTTTCCAGTGTGCAAGCACGTTTAAATAAGATGTTACTTTCCATCTTTCTTGGTTTTGGGCTGACTTTCAAAATCCCTTCTGGACTGACTGCAGTGGGCTCAGATCACCTGTGTGCAGGGTGGTGGAGACTGACTCCTAGTTAATGAGTGGAAGCAGCGTTCCCCTCCCAGCCAATCAGGGAGTGACGATGGCTTTCACTGTCATTCTGAACCTTTCTGTAGGCAAGTTCAAGATCACTCAGCGCTGTGCAGCGCTGCCTAAATCGTGATGCATGCAGGTTAAAATGTGTCCATGATGACCTGGATGGGAGTGGTTTCTGCTTCACATTCAATAGGCGGATCTCCCATAGTTCATCTAACTTGGCTGTGGTCAACTTAAGGTCTTTTCCCCAAGATGACCCAAATGGGTTCCCTGTCCTTCTACAGGAACATAAACCTTTAGGCATCTCCCACCATTTGGTGTGGGGGCCAAACTCAGTTTAGTACTTTATGGTCTCCTAACCTTTAACACTCAACCTCAGCTGAAGAGCAACTCCAGGACCCTTGGAGCTGTGAGTCTACATTCCTTCACTCATATAAAGAAAAACAATTCGTCATCATTGAAACTAAACTAAGTAAACTCAAAAATCAGAATGTGTTGCCATCCAGATACCTCACCATGCATCTCAACTCTGCATTCTGATACTGACTACAACGAGACCAGAGAACACATGCTGTGTGTCTCCTCTGTGGACTCAGATAAACCTTGTCTGATATATTTCCAAAATCTTTTTGATAAAACATCACATTAAAGATATTTTTTTTGTGAAAACAAATATTTAACATCAAACCAGGAATTTCTGACGAAATATTGACATCGAGAGAAATCTGGACGAACAACAAAACAGATGAACCTATAATGCTTTATAGATCTCTGCCCGAGCCACCTCAGCTTGCTCCTCTCGATGTGGAGGAGCAGCGGCTCTACTCCGAGCTCCTCCTGGGTGACAGAGCTCCTCACCCTATCTCTAAGGGAGCGCCCCACCACCCTGCGGAGGAAACTCACCTGAGTTTTTGCTTCCGCAACTGCCCGTGCTGCAGCACACTTGGCCTGCCGGTACCCGTCAGCTGCCTCAGGAGTCCCCCGGGCCAACCAGGCCCAATAGGACTCCTTCTTCAGCTAGACATCATCCCTTACTTCCGGAGTCCACCACCGGGTTCGGGGATTGCCGCCACGACCGGCACTGGAGACCTTACGGCCACAGCCTTGGACAGCCGCGTCAACAATGGAAGTGGATAATATGGTCCACTCGGACTCAGTGTCCCCAGCCTCCCTCGGGATCTGGTCAAAGGTCTCCCGGAGGTGGGAGTTCCCTGACAAATAAAAGGTGCTAACTGTTGTGAAGCTGCTACGGCTCTTTAATATTTATCATCAGACAGATCACAAGCAGACTGAGGATGAATATTTGAACAACATTTTACTTTTTGTGTCCTTTTCAGAAGGTTTTTCCTTCAATATAAATTGTCAGTTTCATATATTTTGTTGGTCTGCAGCCATGAGAGGTCAAATGCAAATATGGTGAATATTATCGATGGATCGAGGATTTATTGAGTAATAATAGAATTTGGTTTTGATTTTGCATCAGTGGCTCACATGACAGGAAAAAAGTATGAATGTGATATATGACTAGCAGTATAACTCAATGACAGCAGGTGTGTCCTCATCATCCAGAGAGGTAAAACAATTCACCGTTGGTTTGGAGTCACTGTGTTAACAGCTGTAACCACAGTGACTGTGATAAAACAGGAATTAGCAGAATCCATCTGATATGAAGCTGTGGTTTGAATACCACTTCCCTCCTCTTTGAAGAGTAGTCAGATATCTGTGTTCAGGTTTTTGTACAGCCTCTTCTACACTTTGTATCACTGTGTTTCTAGAGCACAGTAGTAGAGAGCTGTGTCTGCCAGGGTTAGCTCTGTGATGGTCAGGGTAGTTGATGTATCTGATGTTTGAGACTGATATCGATTGTCAGGAATATATTCATCTGTCTCACTCTTTGCTCCTTTCCAGAGTATAAACTGAGGAGCCCGAAGGTCAGAATGATGTCTGTACCAGTAAAGGTCAGGACTCGAATAACTTGTCTCATATTGACATATGAGTTTGACAGATTGTCCTTCTCTTCCACTGACTTCATCTTCAACTGGAGAGATGCTGTCTCCAGCTATTAGTCCTGGAAAAAGTCCAAAGACATGAGAAAAGTGATGAAATCCAGGTTGTGTATATGTGGTTAATGCAGCAGGTTCAACAACACTTAAATTCCTGTTGTGTTCCAAAACTCACCTGTAAAGTGACAGAAGAGTAAAAAGAAGTAAAGCAACATGTCTTTGGATTGATTAAAGCCAGGCAGACAGCAGATGAGCAGTGTTCTTCCACTGCAGCACAATGAGGAAGGAATGATGTCATTGGTTGAGTTGAGGCTAAATGGGCGGGGCCAATCAGCTCTTCACATTATTTTTTCACTTCAACTCAACCAATCCATTTGTGTCTGTTGTCACAGCAGCTCTGTGTGGAATCTTTATTGGTTGATGTTTTGTTGTGTTTGTCATCAGTCCAGTGACACTGGCTCAGACTGTAATGGGTTCATGGTGTGTGACTCCCTCTAGTGGATGTTGCGGAGTATTGTGTTGTCTTTGCTCCAAAGGTTTTTGTACAGAGTTTTGGTGTTTCCTGTCACTGTGGGCTTCACAGCACAGTAGTACACAGCAGAGTCTGTCACTGCAGCAGAGGAGATCTGCAGATGCATTTTGGTTTTCTCCTCACTCACGTTGAAGGACAGTCTAGAGACTGGATCAGATAATGGTTTTCCTGTTCCATAGTGAGAGATGAGGAACTCTGGTGGTTTTCCTGGATATTGTCGATACCAGAAGAAAGTTTCTTGGGCAGTTGCTTGTTTGGAGTATGTGTAGGACAGAGTAACAGTGCTGTCTTCTAAACTGGACTCTTCATTCTTGGCTGGACTGAGTTCTTCACAGCTGACACCTAAAGGAAGAGAAATACGTTTTATGTTGTGCTTAAAAAAACCAAAAGAAATTAACTGCCTTCAGTAAACATTTAAATTTGACTTGACAGAATAAAAGCATAATGTAACATACCTGTTATAATAGAGAGAAACATCAGAGACAGCCCATAATAGTCCAGTGAGAGCATGTTGAATAAAGGTAATGTTTCTGGTTTGTGTATTGAACTCTGCTGAATATGGAAGTTCCTCTCTCTTCTATAGTTCAGTAACAGATCAGCTCCTCCCTGAATCTCTCCGTCTCCTCTTAGATCTGTATTTTCACCTCTTCTTCTTCCTCCTGGTTAACAGACTGAAGGCAGCAGTTTGTATCAGCTGGAACTGGAACGATTTCTTTGTTGTATTTTTTGTAGTTTTTTTGTGTTTGATTCCTTGATTACTGTAATGAATTACAGAAATAGCTGTGATGGTTTCAAGGATGAATCATCTTTTCACGTTTTGCAAAGAAAACAAGGACTCATTCTATAATCCACCACATTGTTTTATTACTGTGCAACTTAATCTTGTTACTGGAAATGTTCATGTGCTGCCTCACGTGGGGCACCATATACATTGTTTGTGCAACATCAATAGGGAGTTTTGGGTTAAATTTGGATCTCTATAATTATCTGGGATAATTATTAATTATGCAACTCTGAAATAACACTGATGCTGCAGTCACCATCACATTCATCATGTTTTACACATGTTGGATAAAAAAAAAACAGTGTTTTTGTGTTGTTGATGAGTCACACATGTGAAACACATGCTGGATTTAATTAATCCCACTTCTCTTGAAAATGGAACCTTCTTTGTATAGAATCTAAGCTGTGAAGTGTGTCTGAATACTGACTTTAGGTCAGCTCTAGTTTCTGCTCATACTCCAATATCACACAACTTCTCTTAGTTTAACAGAAGTTCTCCTGGCCACTGATGAATGTCTTTGTTCCTGTTGGAAATAAAGTTATTAAATATACATTCAACAACATTTTGATGGTTTAATCAAAATGCTCTTCGTGCCTGTGTTGTGTTCATTTACACAATTCCACTCTGCTGTCTGAGTTCAAGTTCAAGTTTTACTTTATTTATACCCAGAGGTAGATTTTGCTTGCCGTTCGGAATAGAGGCCTCAGACACACATATGGAAAAAACAAAAAAAAACAAAAAACAAAAAACACAGAGGCACACATCACACATCATCCAACCCAGGACAGTGGAAACTAAAATAAAATGGCAAATTAAACATTTCTCACAGGTTCAGATCACAAGATACCGAAGTGAACCAAAATACTAATCACAGAAAAAAATAAAACAAAATGAATCTGAAAAAATGATTAGTTTGTAAAAACATACATGATGGGTAAAATATAAATACATAAGTAATAAATACAGCAATGAGCAAATATCTAAAAACATCAGCCCATCCATCACCACGTGACTTAATAAATGGGGATGATTCCCCTTCTAATCACTGCTTAATAATGTCTCACATACAGTGAGAATTTTACAGAGAAGATATATTTTAGTTTTTCTTCTAAATTCTGGTAAAACATCACATTTCATATTTTCTGTGAAAATAAATGCTGTTTAACAAACGTCAAACCAGGATTTGGTGACATAATATTGACATCTAAAATTCTCAGTCTTAGATGATTTTTGCTTCTATTAATCTGAGTAACGTACTCCTCTTTTGTGTTTTTGAATCGATTGTGATATCGTTCATTTATTGTTTGATTCATTCTTATGTTGGTTAGCACTCATCAAACCAGGATTTAAACTAGTTTAACAGTGTGTGACTCCCTCCAGTGGATGTTGTGGAGTATTGTGTTGTCTTTGCTCCAAAGGTTTTTGTAGAGAGTTTTGGTGTTTCCTGTCACTGTGGGCTGCAGAGCACAGTAGTACACAGCAGAGTCAGACAGCTGAAGCTTCTGGATCGTCAGAGGAACTGAGTTTGAGGTAGAATTTACTTTGGATGAAAATCTCTCCTCATATTCCTTCTCTGTGTTCAGTGTACTATACTTGGAGCAGCTCAGTATGAATTTAGGGCTGTTGTTTCCATCCTGTATGTACCAGAACAAAGTTGGACCTGTGTTGCTGGTCTCAAATGTGCAGTCCAGTGTAACTGTGTCTCCTTCAGCAGCAATGACATCTCCTGTTGGCTGGATCACTCTGTCTGCTCCTTTACACTCTGAGGAAGAAGAGAACATGCAGAGGAAGACATGAATCAATAAAGATGATTGATTAAAGGAGAACAATCAGTAGGTTTAAAGAGTAAACCAGTCTTAAAAGTCAACTTGTTGTGTTTTGTGTCTCACCACAGAACAGAGCAGCAAGAATAATCCACAGCCAATGTTCCATCTCTACAACAAGGTTTAAATGAACAGGAGAAACTAGCTGATGTTCAACATTCAGTGTGAGAGTTGTTCTCTTCACAGCAGCAGTTATTATTGACAGAATGGTTGAACACAGTGCAGAAGTAGTGCACCGCCTACTGGATGATGTCGCCCTCTAGTGGATGTTGTGGAGTATTGTGTTGTCTTTGCTCCAAAGGTTTTTGTACAGATTTTTGGTGTTTCCTGTCACTGTGGGCTGCAGAGCACAGTAGTACACAGCAGAGTCAGACAGCTGAAGCTTCTGGATCTTCAGAGGAACTGATTTTGAGGTGGAATCCAGTGTGGATGAAAATCTGTCCTCATATTCCTTCTCTGTGTTCCCCGTTCCAAACTGAGGGCAGCTCAGTATGAATTTAGGGCTGTTGTTTCCATCCTGTTTGTACCAGAAGAGATATGGACTTGTGTCACTGGTCTCAAATGTGCAGTCCAGTGTAACTGTGTCTCCTTCAGGAGCAATGACATCTCCTGTTGGCTGGATCACTCTGTCTGCTCCTTTACACTCTGAGGAAGAAGAGAACATGCAGAGGAAGAGATGAATCAATAAAGATGATTGATTAAAGGAGAACAATCAGTAGGTTTAAAGAGTTACCTAGCCAGAGAGTCAGAATCAGGATGTTTCTCAGCCAGTGTTTCATGTCTGCAGTGAGAGGGGAGGAGAGAGAGGAAGAACATTGATACTCTGATGGATCTGGGCCTTCACATCATTGGTCCTTCATCTGTATCATCTGTTGAGGAACTCTCTACATTTACATCTCAGTTGCATTTCATCTGTTCAGCTCAAATGTTCTTCATGATGATTGTAGCGGACCAAACTCAGGAATAAACAAAGAAACTAAATTCTTTCTTCAACATTTTCACGGTTTAATCAAAAGGCTCTTTGTGCCTGTGTTGTGCATCCTGTTTACTGCTTCTTAACGTGTTCTGTATGTAACATAATATTTCAACGGATTAAGATCCGGTAGCAATTAGCTGAAATGGTGCATATAGTCCACCTGCCGTAGTGGAGTCGGACACACCTCAGTCAATAAATGGATTCTTAGTTTAGTTTAGTTTATAGTTTATTTCGAATATGTAAAAAACAAAATTATCATAACCTGATGGGCAGTCATTAAGAAAAAAACATAGAATATAAAACAAAAATTGACAATCACAAAGTATAACAAAGTAAACATAAACTTAAAAAAATATAAATTCTGTTTACATATCCTAAAAGGAGTGGGAAGAAGTATAAACTTATTTTATTCCACCCCTTTTTTAATAAATAATACCACTGACATATTTTGCCTTCTATCAATATAATAATAATAACAATAACTTCCATTTGTCATTTTTCAATTACCTTTGTTCTATTTGTAACAAAACATAAATCTATTACAGAGATATTTATGTTAATAAAATAATATATTATTATTTGTATTGTTATAATATATAACATACACACACACTGAAGATGACACAGAGTACAATATATACATATATAAACATACATACACACAGACGTACACACACACACATATATATACACATATATATACATACATACATACATACATACATACATACATATGACATACACACACATACTGAAGATAACACAAAGATACATAAATGACAAAGTAAATAAACAATATACACCCAGTGATAATCATAGACCCTCCTCATTTCTGTACCTTGTAAAAATCATCTCCTTATGTATTTTTTTAAACTGGTTTATGTTTGGACATTCCCTGAGCGTCCCCTCCAGACTGTTCCATAATTTAACCCCACAAATGGAAATACAAAAAGTTTTTCTTGTTGTGCGTGCCTTCAGTATTTTGAATTTAAATTTTCCCCTTAAATTATAACCCCCTTCCCTTCCAGTGAACAGTGTCTGAATGTTTTCTGGTAGCAGATTATTTTTTGCTTTGAATAGTACTTGTGCTGTATGAAAATCCACCATATCTTTGAATTTTATTAGTTTTGACTGTAAGAATAGTGTGTTTGTGTGATCCTTGTATCCTGCCCCATGATCTGTATTGCTTTCGTTTGTAAAATTAGAAGTGGATGTATTGTAGTCATGTAGTTGTTGCCCCAAACTTCTACACAGTAAATAAGGTATGGCAGAACTAATGTACAATATAGAGTACGTAGTGATTTATGATCTAGTGCATGTTTTACTTTATTTAATACTGCGATACATCTTGACACTTTGGTTTGTACATTTAATTTGTGATTTCCAACTAATCTTCTCATCTATGATCACCCCTAAAAATTTGATTTCATTTACTCTTTCAATACTAACTCCATCTAATTGTACCTCTAGTTGTATATTAGTTCTGTGATTTCCAAAATGTATTTGTCTTGTGTTGCTCAGGTTTAATGCTAGTTTATTTTTGTCCAACCGTGCTTTAAAATTATTCAATTCAGTATTAATCACTTCTGTTAAACTTTGTAGATCACTGCCAGAACAGAAAATATTTGTGTCATCCACAAACAAAACCAACTTCAGAACTTTTGATACCTTGCATATATAAATGATATAAAGTATAAAGAGTTTGGGGCCCAACACTGACCCCTGAGGGACGCCACAGGTAATGTCCAAACACTTTGAACAAGCATCACCCAATTTCACAAACTGCTTCCTTTTTGTTAAGTAGCTCTTGATCCACTCTAATGCTTTTCCCCTGATGCCATACCGGTGTAGTTTCTTGAATAGACTGTCAGTTTTTATCTCCTGTGTTTCCTCAAGGGGGCCTGCCGGGCTGGGAGTTGTCTCTGGTCTGGCCGTTGGGGGTGCTGTCTCCTGGGCCGTTTTGACCCGGGGGACTAGAGGGCTCCGCACCGAGGTGTGGGGCCTCCTGTCTGCCCGGGTTGGGGTGGTCCCTGTGGCGGCGCTCCCTGCGGCCTTGGACCGGGATCGCTTTCAGTGTGGTTGCCCTTCCAAAGGTAGCCTCCTCCATGCCTCAGGTCCCACTGCCCAGTCATGTCTCTCCAGTGACAGCCAGTGTATGTGTGGGTGTGAGTGTGTGTGTCTGTGTGCCTATGTGTGAGTGTGTTTGTGTGTATACGTATTTGTGTATCTCTCTGTACATGTCTGTGAGGGTGGGAGGGTTGGGTTCTTTTAATTTTCTTGATTTTATTTGCTGTTTCTCTCTTCTGTTGTTGTTTTTAATTTCTGTAAGGCACTTTGAGCTATCCGGATGTATGAAAAGCGCCATACAAAGAAACATTGATTGATTGATTGATTGAATAATATATCATGGTTTATTGTGTCAAAAGCTTTGTTTAGGTCTATGAATATCCCAACTGTATACTCTTTTTGATCTATTGAATTTGTAATTTCCTCAACTGAATCGATTAATGCCAGTGATGTTGCTCTGTTGGATCTAAATCCATACTGACTTTCAGTGAGTAATTGATGTTTATTTATGAAACTGTCCAGTCGTTCTGTTTTCTTTCCGCTTAATCTGTGAGGGTCGCGGGATGTTGCTGCTTTTTTGCGGGGCTTACTGGGGCCAAATCCAGTGTACTCATTGGGCGTAGGCCAGGGTTCACCCTGGATGAGTCGCCAGCTCATTGCAGGACCCTTACTGATGGAGTGGCTGCCACGCATGGTGCCAACTGCACATCAGGAGCAACTTTGGGGTTCAGTATCTTGCTCAAGGATACTTTGACATGTAGCTCAGGCCTGCCCCGGGGAACCGGGATTTGAACCAGCAACCTTCTGGTCACTAGTCTACCAGCTCTACCCACTGAGCTACAGCCGCCCCTTGCTTTTCAGTGTTATTGATAATAAAATACTTAGGATAACTTAATTGTGTAGAGCTGTTTCTTATTACAGTGTTCAGTATGTTCCATCTCACCTGGTGCTTGTAAACTGGGACAATGTCATCAATCCAATGAAATGACCTGATGGAGCTCTGACCGTAGCTCGACTTCAGTATGCATCCAAACGTACTGAGTGTTTGACTCACTCTGTGGATCTGTTGGTGCTGACTGTAAACTGATGAGGGTTCAGCATTACTCACTTTGACTCTCAGTAGGATTTTCTAACATCTGCTGTGGATACTGACAGTAACTGGTCCTCTGGAGGTGGGATACACTTTACAGGTGACCCCAGTCCTCCTGCTTCTGGAGTATTTCTGGATCTCCTGCTACATATCTTTAGTACTGTTGGTGCTGATGTCATTGCCTTCTTGATAGCAGCTTTCAGTCTTGCTCATCGTCATCACATCTAATGATGTATTATGTCATTGATGATGTATATTCCTGAAGACTGATGTGATTCTCCTGGGTGGCAGCATCTCCGAACATGTGTCAGTAGGCGCAGTCACAGTGTGTGAGTCCCTCTAGTGGATGTTGTGGAGTATTGTGTTGTCTTTGCTCCAAAGGTTTTTGTACAGAGTTTTGGTGTTTCCTGTCACTGTGGGCCTCACAGCACAGTAGTACACAGCAGAGTCTGTCACTGCAGCAGAGGAGATCTGCAGATGAAACTCCTTTCTGTCCCTGTCATGTGTAAAAGACAATTTCTCTGTATCATCTGAACCTTCTCCAATGAGAAACTGTGGAGATGAACTGGACTTCTGTTGATACCAGCGATGGTAGCTAACAGAGCCTGAATAGTTGCAGGAGAGAGTCACAGTGTCTCCTTCCACAGCCAGCATCACATCTTTAAATGGTTTCACTAAATCCTCAGAGGATCCTGAAAGAACAAACATATATTTTACTGTGGCATTTATATTTCTTTATAGTGAGTTTAGTCAAAGACAAACTTGATTAAAGTTGACTTACCAGCATGAAACATGAAGATCATCATCCAGATGAAAAAGAGCTGCATTATCTTCAGTTGTAGTGAATGAAGAACAGAGAGAACACAGCAGCTCTTCACTTCTAAAATGAAGCCTTTCATATTCAGTTGTGTAGCTCCTCCTCTTGCTGTGGTCTGTTTACATTCAGGCTGATGGAAGCTGGAGAAATGACAGTGACATGTCACCTCGCACTGCGTCACACAATCCTTGTGCTGTCGGGCATTTAATCTGATTTAATCAGGGAAGCTGCATTCTATTTATTTATCGGTTTATTGAATCCAAGAGTTAAGTTTAAAGTCAATATCGGCCGATACCGATAGCTTGCCAATATTATCGTGCATCCCTAATAGCAACTGCTCGGCAGCTATTTCTGTCCTCTGACTAATAGGCCTCCTCAAACTCAACTGGTTGTTTGAGCAAATCGAAAACATTCACTGTAAATTAAGAGAGGTGGAAGAAGTACTACCTGAGATCAGTACTTTTACTTGGTGAAGAGTCAGATTATAAATACTCTGCTACAAGTGGAAGTTATAGATTCCAATTTTCCCTGCTAATACAAAACAATTAAAGTACCAACATGGAGAGTACTCGTTATGCAGAATGTCTCATTTCAGACACAGATTACTGGATTATAATTACTGATGCATGAATGTGTTGACCACTTTATTTACTAGTATGTGAGTTCCTCTGTGGATGTGTTGGCGCTGAATGTAAACTGGTGAGGGTCTAGTTTTACTCAGTCTGAGCAGGACTCTGCTGATCCTGACAGTGTTCGATCCTCTGGAAGTTGATTACATCTCAATTTTTGTTGAGACGATCAAAGTGAGCAGAAAATGTGTTGAACTCATCAGGTAAGGTTCCAACACACATTAGGGGCGTGCTCAATCTAATACAGTGCCTACAAAAAGTATTCACCCCCTTGGATGTTTTTCCCTTTTAGGTCAACATAATTTAACTTTTTTGAAAAAAACTTAACATCAAATAAGTGATTGCATTAACCTCGAATTAACCTGCATTAAATTGACTGACCTAATTCGACAGACATCCAGCCAATTGGTGCTAGTAGTCTCACAGTTAGTGAAATGGAGATCACCTGAGTGCAGTGAATGTAGTATAAAGACATCTGTGTCTGAAGGTCCAGTCACTGGTTCATCAGTATTCATGGATACAGTTACACTATGAAGACAATTTAGTCTTTTCTGAACTTAAGTCTGTTTGGCTCCTCCCTTAATCCCTCCCTCCTTCCTCTCACAGCTCTGACAGATAGTGTGTTTGTCACTGCTGTGCTGCTGTTATTCACTAACTTCCATCATTTCCATCTGGTAAGAAGCAGCTGATGAGGTCACACTGATTTACACCTGACAGCACAGGTGAAGGTCCTGACTCGGCTCAATCTTTAATCTAACAATGTGCTCCCCTTCACTTCCACATGACAACCACATTATTGACTGATTGGAATCTTGTCTCAAACAATACTGTTCACATTATTGTGTCCCATGTGAGGACCAGTCACATCATGAGAGTCCTGTACAAACATAAAACACCTACAAAGTTGATTTTCAGCTCCAACCAGAAAGATTGTTTCCATCTGTCAGACTGTCTCTTCTAAAGTCTCCTGGTTGATCATTATTGTTCATCAATCAGTCTGATTTTGTTGGTCAATTATTTCATGTGCCATGTATGTGTTACAGATACGTTAATTCATAGATGGATCTTATATATTCCAACCACAGTGAAGTTAGTTTTAGGTTGGATGTTGGACAGACATTGTCTGTGGATCCAGCAGCGTCAGTTTGTCCCGCTGTTGGCAGTCAGAGGACGTTAGCTGACCTCTGAAACACAGAGGTTTCACTCAGGGTCCGTCAATAAATTACTGTCTGACTGAAACAAAGTTCATGTTATTTTCAGTACCTCCCTTCTGGCTTGACCTTATTATTGAAGATTATGGAGACAAATGTCATATTTTTTATAACAATTTTTCATTTGTAATGTTAATATTGTCTTTAGAAAACAGCATGTTTTATCATTTGTTTCCAGGTTACGTGACAACAAATTTGTCACAGTAATAATATAATTTGGTTTTGATTTTGCATCAGTGGGTCACATGACATGAACTCTACTGAAGAGGATGAAAATTCATGATAAAAGTATTAATGTGATATATGACTAGCAGTATAACTCAATGGCAGCAGGTGTGTCTTCATCATCCAGAGAGGTAAAACAATTCATCGTTGGTTTGGAGTCACTGTGTTAACAGCTGTAACCACAGTGACTGTGATAAAACAGGAATTAGCAGAATCCATCTGATATGAAGCTGTGGTTTGAATACCACTTCCCTCCTCTTTGAAGAGTAGTCAGATATCTGTGTTCAGGTTTTTGTACAGCCTCTTCTACACTTTGTATCACTGTGTTTCTAGAGCACAGTAGTAGAGAGCTGAGTCTGCCAGGGTTAGCTCTGTGATGGTCAGGGTAGTTGATGTTGGTGTTGTTTTAGACTGGTATCGATTGTTGGGAATATATTCGGTTGTCACCCTCTTTGCTCCTTTCCAGAGTATAAACTGAGGAGCCTGAAGGTCAGAATGATGTCTGTACCAGTAAAGATAAACGTAATCTGCTGTTGTCTGATATCGACATATGAGTTTGACAGATTGTCCTTCTGTTCCACTGACTTCATCTTCTACAGGAGAGATGCTGTCTCCAGCTATTAGTCCTGGAAAAAGTGTAGAAAATGAAGCCATTAGACTAACATTGTTCATGAGGCTGAGAGGAGAAGACAGTGGAAAATATCAAGTGTACAGTGTTACTCTGTGCTCCTTCACAGTCACATACAAACAATATCATTCAATCAACATCCATTTAGTCAATCTGATGAAAACATGAGGAGCATTGACTCTGTCAGAGCAAAGACATGAGAAAAGTGATGAAATCCAGGTTGTGTATATGTGGTTAATGCAGCAGGTTCAACAACACTTAAATTCCTGTTGTGTTCCAAAACTCACCTGTAAAGTGACAGAAGAGTAAAAAGAAGTAAAGCAACATGTCTTTGGATTGATTAAAGCCAGACAGACAGCAGATGAGCAGTGTTCTTCCACTGCAGCACAATGAGGAAGGAATGATGTCATTGGTTGAGTTGCCAATCAGCTCTTCACATTATTTTTCACTTCAACTCAACCAATCCATTTCTGTCTGTTGTCACAGCAGCTCTGTGTGGAATCTTTATTGGTTGATGTTTTGTTGTATTTGTCATCAGTCCAGTGACACTGGCTCAGACTGTAATGGGTTCATGGTGTGTGACTCCCTCTAGTGGATGTTGTGGAGTATTGTGTTGTCTTTGCTCCAAAGGTTTTTGTACAGAGTTTTGGTGTTTCCTGTCACTGTGGGCTGCAGAGCACAGTAGTACACAGCAGAGTCTGTCACTGCAGCAGAGGAGATCTGCAGATGCATTTTGGTATTTTCCTCACTCATGTTAAAGGACACTCTAGAGACTGGATCAGATATTGGTGTTCCTGTTCCAGAGTGAGAGATGAGGAACTCTGGTGGTTTTCCTGGATATTGTCGATACCAGTAAAACTGATCAGTACCAGTTGCTTGTTTGGAGTATGTGTAGGACAGATTAACAGTGCTGTCTTCTAAACTGGATTCTTCATTCTTGACTGGACTGAGTTCTTCACAGCTGACACCTAAAGGAAGAGAAATCTGTTTCATGCTATGAAAAACACCTCAAAAGAAATGTCTTCAGAAAACATTAGAATTTAACTTCACAGAATAAAAGCATAATGTAACATACCTGTTATAATAGAGAGAAACGTCAGAGACAGCCCATAATAGTCCAGTGACAGCATGTTGAATAAAGGTAATGTTTCTGGTTTGTGTATTGAACTCTGCTGAATATGGAAGTTCCTCTCTCTTCTATAGTTCAGTAACAGCTCAGCTCCTCCCTGAATCTCTCCGTCTCCTCTCAGATCTGTATTTTCACCTCTTCTTCTTCCTCCTGGTTAAAGGCAGCAGTTTCTAATGACGTTCAACTGATGAAGTTTCTGGGCTCTCTTCGTCAAATTTGTCGGCGTGTTATTTGATGATAAAAGAATTCTGCAGAGGCAAGGCTGGGCGGAATGGGTAGAGCAATCTTTATTGAAACAGATCTCAAACTCGCATCCGACCCAGCAGCCGCCCTCTGGTGTTCTCAAATCCTGGAAAAGTTCTGGCCAATGCTTTGCTCTCTGCTCTATCAGAAATCCTCCTTGACCTTCTATCTTAGGAAATTTACAAGTAACCACTCCCCATTTTCCTCTTGTCAGCCTTTTTAGAGTCCCTTCTCCAGTACACACCTACTTCTTCTAATTGGTCACTTTGGTGAATAAAGGGTCCATCTATCAAATAGACTAAAAGAGCAGTTGACCTGTCTCCCTGCTCATCTCCCATAACTCAGCTAACTTGGCTGCGGTCAACCTTAGGTCTTCTCCCCAAAACGGCCCAGATGGTTTCTCTCTCCTTCTACGGGGACATAACATTTAGGCACCTTTCACAATTTGGTGTGAGGGTCAAACTTAGATTCAGTGCTTTATGGTGGCCTTGCCAACTGCTAGCCTTTAACACACCAACAGCTGAAAAGCAACTCAGGGGCCCCTGGACCTGCAAGCTCCACAACGTCTACATTCCTTCACTCACACAAGGAAAAACAATTAGTCATCATTAAATCTAAACTAAGTAAAATCAAAGATCAGAATTTGTTGCCGTCCAGATACATCACTGATTGTTTTGTTTGTTGGTGATTTCTTTCTAATAGGAGTTACAGACCTGTAGCTGTGAGGATTTTAAGGGTGGATCATGTTTTCAGGGTCTGTTAACAAAAACAATGGACTGATTTTATAGTCCTGTAGTAGAGACAACATTATTCAGCCCAGTTTCACAGCAACACGTGTGACAGACCCACAGATCTTCTACAGGACAGTGTGTGAGAGTGTGACAGTTTGTTTCACCTGGTGCAAAATGTAAAAATGCATCAAGAAGCAGTAACAGTGAAATCATTAGGAGGACGAGCGACCTATGAAGAACCAGAACGTTCACATGAGGAGAAGGTCAGGGTTGGTTGTGTTGGTTCATTCAGAGGACTTTCAGACTTTCAAACAGGATTTGACCAGTTCTGTGTGAAGCCAGTAGTCTGGTTACTGAGTTATGGATGAAGTGAAACCAGATTTTCCTCCTTTGTTCAAGCAAGTCTTTTTGGTGCCTTTATTTTGGTAGACATGACATGTTTGTCAGTGGTAACTTGACCAGAGAATGAGACTGTGTTGTTTTCACTGGTAGGTGAGGTCCAACATGAGAGTGACACTGTGGACTGGTGTGTTTGTTAGATGACTTGGTGCGATAACAGTGTGTATTATTCAATCACTGTACAACTTCAGTCAGCTGATAATGAAATGAAAAGCTCATTGTCAGATTTTATACCCAGATGATGGGCGGTACGCTGAACATCAACAATCAGCTGATGAAAATTTAATGCCAGCTGGTTGACAGAACAAGAGGAGGACCTCAAAGTTTCTCAGTTCTTGGTTCAACTGATTGCATAAATGTCTGAAATAGTGGAACCTTACATATAATAAACCATCTGGAATCAAACTGTTCCGTCATGAATCTCTTCTTCAGTCAGACGGAGGAGACTCATAAGTCAAACTGTCTTCATTTGTGAAGCTCTTCATCGCAACTGTGTCTCATGAGTGAAAACACTCCAGACTGTATCATCACATCCTGCTGAAGTTTAACAGTGTGTGACTCCCTCTAGTGGATGTTGTGGAGTATTGTGTTGTCTTTGCTCCAAAGGTTTTTGTACAGAGTTTTGGTGTTTCCTGTCACTGTGGGCTGCAGAGCACAGTAGTACACAGCAGAGTCAGACAGCTGAAGCTTCTGGATCTTCAGAGGAACTGAGGTTGAGGTAGAATTCACTTTGGATGAAAATCTGTCCTCATATTCCTTCTCTGTGTTCCCCGTACCAAACTGAGGGCTGCTCAGTATTAATTTAGGGCTGTTGTTTCCATTCTGTTTGTACCAGAAGAGAAAATAACCTGATCCACTGGTCTCAAATGTGCAGTCCAGTGTAACTGTGTCTCCTTCAGCAGCAGTAACATCTCCTGTTGGCTGGATCACTCTGTCTGCTCCTTTACACTCTGAGGAAGAAGAGAACATGCAGAGGAAGAGATGAATCAATAAAGATGATTGATTAAAGGAGAACAATCAGTAGGTTTAAAGAGTTACCTAGCCAGAGAGTCAGAATCAGGATGTTTCTCAGCCAGTGTTTCATGTCTGCAGTGAGAGGGGAGGAGAGAGAGGAAGAACATTGATACTCTGATGGATCTGGGCCTTCACATCATTGGTCCTTCATCTTTATCATCTGTTGAGGAACTCTCTACATTTACATCTCATTTACATTTCATCTGTTCAGCTCAAATGTTCTTCATCATGATTGTAGCGGACCGACCACAGGAATATACCAAGAAACTGAATTATTTCATCAACATTTTGATGGTTTTATCAAAAGGCTCTTTGTGCCTTTGTTTTGTTATTTTACAGGATTATACGTCCTACTTCTTTTTCATCTAGTTAACTTTGAAAGATAGACCTTGTCTGAGCCTGGTCTCATCATCCTGAAGAAGTGAGACCAGCTGATTCACTGAACCTACAAGTTCACCTCATCATCAGCCCGTCCATCACTGCATGATGATGTATCTGGACAGCAACACATTCTGATCTTTAATTAAACTCAGTTTAATTTAACCTGTTCCTCCACGTTGTGTGAGTTCAGGAATGTAGACAGTGTGGGGCTCACAGCTCCAAGGGACCCTGGAGTCCGTATTCAGCTGTGTGTGTCAAAGGTTAGCAGAAGACAAGGCAACTAAAACAGAGTTAGATTTGGGATGCAAGACCTAAAGAGTGACAGTAACAGAATTAGTTATTTATGGGAGATGAGCAGGGAGACAGACTGACGCGTTTTCTAGTCCATTGGACAGATGGACCCTCAACCCACCAAAGTGACCAACTGGAAGAAGTAGGCAGGTACAGTCCAAGGGACTTTAAATAGACTCACATGATTAGAGAAGGTGAGGTTGTAATCGGTAGATTTCCTAAGATCGAAGGCTTGTTAGGATTTCTGATGGGGCAGAGGGTGAAGCATTTTGGCATTGCTTTGCCATAGATTTGATCAAACCAGGATTTAAACCAGTTTAACAGTGTGTGACTCCCTCTAGTGGATGTTGTGGAGTATTGTGTTGTTTTTGCTCCAAAGGTTTTTGTACAGAGTTTTGGTGTTTCCTGTCACTGTGGGCTGCAGAGCACAGTAGTACACAGCAGAGTCTGTCACTGCAGCAGAGGAGATCTGCAGATGAAACTCCTTTTTCTTTCTATCGTGCGTGAAAGACAACTTCTCTGTATCATCTGAACCTTCTCCAATGAGAAACTGTGGAGATGAACTGGACTTCTGTTGATACCAGTAGAGGTAGCTAACAGAGTCTGAATAGTTGCAGGAGAGACTCACAGTGTCTCCTGCCACAGCCAGCATCACATCTTTAAATGGTTTCACTAAATCCTCAGAGGATCCTGAAAGAACAAACATATATTTCACTGTCACATTTGTATTTCTTTACAGTGAGTTTAGTCAAAGAGAAACTTGATTAAAGTTGACTTACCAACATGAAACATGAAGATCATCATCCAGATTAAAAAGAGCTGCATTATCTTCAGTTGTAGTGAATGAAGAACAGAGAGAACACAGCAGCTCTTCACTTTAAAATGAAGCCTTTCATATTCAGTTGTGTAGCTCCTCCTCTTGCTGTGGTCTGTTTACATTCAGGCTGATGGAAGCTGGAGAAATGACAGTGACATGTCACCTCGCACTGCGTCACACAATCCTTGTGCTGTCGGGCATTTAATCTGATTTAATCAGGGAAGCTGCATTCTATTTATTTATCGGTTTATTGAATCCAAGAGTTAAGTTTAAAGTCAATATCGGCCGATACCGATAGCTTGCCAATATTATCGTGCATCCCTAATAGCAACTGCTCGGCAGCTATTTCTGTCCTCTGACTAATAGGCCTCCTCAAACTCAACTGGTTGTTTGAGCAAATGAAAACATTCACTGTAAATTAACAGAGGTGGAAGAACTATAACGTGATATCAGTACATTTACTTGGTGAAGAGTCAGATTATAAATACTCTGCTACAAGTGGAAGTTATAGATTCCAATTTTCCCTGCTAATACAAAACAATTAAAGTACCAACATGGAGAGTACTCGTTATGCAGAATGTCTCATTTCAGACACAGATTACTGGATTATAATTATTGATGCATGAATGTGTTGACCACTTTATTTTACTAGTATGTGAGTTCCTCTGTGGATGTGTTGGTGCTGAATGTAAACTGGTGAGGGTCCAGTTTTACTCAGTCTGAGCAGGACTCTGCTGATCCTGACAGTGTTTGATCCTCTGGAAGTTGATTACACCTCAATTTTTGTTGAGACGATCAAAGTGAGCAGAAAATGTGTTGAACTCATCAGGTAAGGTTCCAACACACATTAGGGGCGTGCTCAATTTAATACAGTGCCTACAAAAAGTATTCACCCCCTTGGATGTTTTTCCCTTTTAGGTCAACATAATTTAACTTTTTTGAAAAAAACTTAACATCAAATAAGTGATTGCATTAACCTAGTATTAACCTGCATTAAATTGACTGACCTAATTCGACAGACATCCAGCCAATTGGTGCTAGTAGTCTCACAGTTAGTGAAATGGAGATCACCTGAGTGCAGTGAATGTAGTATAAAGACACCTGTGTCTGAAGGTCCAGTCACTGGTTCATCAGTATTCATGGATACAGTTACACTATGAAGACAAAAGAACACTCCAAGAAACTCTGTGCAAAGGTTATTGAAAAGTCAGGAGATGGATATAAAAACATTTCCAAGCCACTGAACATCCCTCAGAGTTCAGTTAGATCCATCTTTAAGAAAAGGAAGGAATATTGCACATCTGCCTGGAGCAAGCTGATCTCACAAAACTGAGTTACTGTGCAAGACGACAAGTGAGGGAAGCCACCAAGACACCGAGGACAACTCTACAATCCAGACTTTATCACATCCTGCTGAAGTTTAACAGTGTGTGACTCCCTCTAGTGGATGTTGTGGAGTATTGTGTTGTCTTTGCTCCAAAGGTTTTTGTACAGAGTTTTGGTGTTTCCTGTCACTGTGGGCGTCACAGCACAGTAGTACACAGCAGAGTCTGTCACTGCAGCAGAGGAGATCTGCAGATACATACCACGTTTTTCTTCAGACAGTTTAGTCGAGAACCTTGTGTCTGATTTTAGAAACTCTGCAGATCTTGTAACATTCAGCCCTGAAATGTGGAGCAGAAACTCGGGTGGTTTTCCTGGATATTGTTGATACCAGAAGAAATGATCATTGCCATCAGCTTGTTTGGAGTATGTGTAGGACAGAGTAACAGTGCTGTCTTCTAAACTGGACTCTTCATTCTTGACTGGACTGAGTTCTTCACAGCTGACACCTAAAGGAAGAAACAACTCTGTAACTTCCTGATGTAAATATTTCATCACTGAAGCTCCTGTAAAGTGGATTATGTCACCTACCTGTTACTGTGAGCAGAAACAAAGTGACAGACAGACTGAAGTTCACTGACAGCATCTTAAAGATCAAGACAATCTGTTTTTGTATGAAAAGTGAGAGTTTGTCTTTTCTGAACTTGAGTCTCAGTTTCTCTCCTCCCTTAATCCCTCCCTCCTTCCTCTCACAGCTCTGACAGATAGTGTGTTTGTCACTGCTGTGCTGCTGTTATTCACTAACTTCCATCATTTCCATCTGGTAAGAAGCAGCTGATGAGGTCACACTGATTTACACCTGATAGCACAGGTGAAGGTCCTGACTCGGCTCAATCTTTATTCTGACAATGTGCTCTCCTTCACTTCCACATGACAACCACATTAATGACTGATTGGAAACTTGTCTCAAACAATACTGTTCACATTATTGTGTCCCATGTGAGGACCAGTCACATCATGAGAGTCCTGTACAAACATAAATCACCTACAAAGTTGAATTTCAGCTCCAACCAGAAAGATTGTTTCCATCTGTCAGACTGTCTCTTCTAAAGTCTCATGGTTGATCATTATTGTTCATCAATCAGTCTGATTTTGTTGGTCAGTTATTCCATGTGCCATGTATGTTACAAATACTTTAATTTATAGACTGGATCTTATATATTCCAACCACAGTGAAGATAGTTTTAGGTTGAATGTTGGACAGACATTGTCTCTGGATCCAGCGGCGTCAGTTTGTCCTGCTGTTGGCAGTCGGAGGACGTTAGCTGACCTCTGAAACACAGAGGTTTCACTCAGGGTCCGTCAATAAATTACTGTCTGACTGAAACAAAGATCATGTTGTTTTCAATACCTTCCTGCTGGCTTGACCTTATTAGTGAAGATTATGGAGACAAATGTACATGTTATATTTTAAATTCATGGTATTAATATTGTCTTTGGAAAACTCAGCATGTGTTATCATTTGCTTCCATTTTACATGACAAAAAATACTTATTTGTCGTAGCAATAACATAATTTGGTTTTGATTTTGCATCAGTGGGTCACATGACATGAATGTAAGGCAAATTTATTATAAAAGTATTAATGTGATATATGACTGGCAGTATAACTCAGTGACAGCAGGTGTGTCCTCATCATCCAGAGAGGTAAAACAATTCATCATTGGTTTGGAGTCACT
>CAEMYA010001192.1:0-10141 GCA_903131615.1 Diplodus sargus
AGGGGAGGCTGCTCCTTCTCCTTCTCCTGGTAATCCTAGCAGTGGCACTATCCACCCGCCATACTGTGATTGGTCGGACAGACCACCTCCGCAAATGTCTTCTGCGTCGTCTGCGCTTCAACATTTGTAATAACAGCATTTGTTGTTCAATATCCACAAGCTCCATCTCCAAAAACACCCACTCCATCTCAGTTGCCATTGTTTACTGTCTGACCGGAAGAAAACCAAGGAATCCGATATGAACCCCCCGAACCAAACAGACACAGCCACACCGGTGAATTGCAGAACAACGCGTTCCCTCGACGCAGAACTTCAAATGCTCAATGACGGCGTAGGGTCGACGACGTAGCCACGCCGTCGCTGTGACGCAGAAGCATAAAGCAGGCTTAAAGACCCAACGATGTGTTCTTCTTCAGTCATGTGATGTCAGCTGAGCCAATCGCAAGCTCTCTAGAACCAGTCTACAGACTGACATGTGTTCTGTGTTCCGTTCTCTACAGGTCGACTGACCTGTGTTCAGGTCTACGGACATTCCGATTGAAGACCTCCTGTAACTTCACCACCCTGAAGGAGAAGCAGCTGAAGGAGATCCAGGCTCCGACCACCATCCTGTACCTGCTGGTCCTGTACCTGTTAGCCTTAATTGTAGGTCTCCTCCTCCAACCTGCTGGCTCTGTGGATCCTGGTCATCAGGACCAAACCACTGCCATCCACCACGCTGCTCATCAACCTGACTTCCGCAGACTGCCTGCTGCTGCTGGTGCTGCCGTTCCGGATCGTGTACCACTTCAGAGGGAACCACTGGGAGCTGGGCGAGCCCTTCTGCCGTGTTGACATGGCGATGTTTTATGGCAACATGTATGGGTTGGTTCTGTGTCTGGCATTTGTGGCTCTGGACCGGTACATCGCTCTGGTTTACCCATACCCAGCAAAGGCGCTGCTATCAGTTATGTTTTGACCAGAGAAAACCTGAACAAAGAGGCAGATCAGAGGACAGCTACGTCCTCTCTTCCCGTTTTCAACATCTGTTGTAGCTACGGCAACCACAGACACATTCGGCTCACGGTCGCCAGTTAACATAGACGCGTGTTAATCCGAAACACCGGCGGACATCTCTATACATGACGGCAGCAGTTTGGACGGTGGTGCTGGCTGCCATGCTACCACTGCTGGTGTCTCGGCAGACGTACGTGCTGGACGAGCTGCAGATCACCACCTGCCATGATGCACTGCCCGGGGAGGAACAGGAGAACTACTTCCTGCCCTTGTTCACCTTCTGCTTTCTGCTGCCCTTCGCGGCCGTTATTTTCTGCCATGGTGCTGTGCTGCGCACCCTGCTGGCGGAAGGGGAGCGCTATGGTCACGCCGTCAGGGTGACAGTCCTGGTGCTGCTCGTCTTCATTGTGTGTCTGCTGCCCAGCAACATCCTCCTCCTCCTCACCTACATGGATAGCTCACTGGACGGAGACGGTGAGGACGTCTACGTCCCTTACATAGTCAGCTTAGCAGTTAGTATCTTCAACATCTGCATCGACCCGTTCATCTACTACTTTGTGTCCGTGGAGTTCAGGGATAAGGCCAGGAACACTCTTTGTTGCCGTGTGGACTCAGAGGTCAAACCCTCGTCTCTGGACAAGAACGTGTCGTACTCTTCATCATCATCATCAGGCCTAAGGTCCAAAGTCACCATGCTGACCAAGCCTAGTCAGTGTGGAACATCTGAGACAGGCTGATGGTCACATGACTGATGACATCATCACAGCTGTCAATTAAACATCTGTTCCTTTAAACTGAGAAGTTGTCGATATGAAGGCATTGATCACTGATCACTTGATTGATTGTAAACTTCAAGATGGCCTTGTTACTTTAGTTTATTTTACATGAATCAAACAATGAAGGGAAAAAACATATGAGAACAATCTTTACTGCTGTTTGTTTGATCAACATGTGAGACCAGTGATCAGCCTCCAGGATGCTTTAAGGTCCTTTAAGTACAAAATATGTTAAATTCACTCTAAAGTTTAACAACTCATCATTAATAAAAGTTATTAGAAGTTATTGTTATAATCTGTGAGAATATTTTAGGTCCGAACAGTGAAGTCAGTGCTAAAGTGTGTTGAACTGTCACTCTGTCTAGCATCCCAGCAGGAGGTTCATCTGGTTTCAAAAAGTAGTCAGATTGTATGGAAGCTTACGAAATCTCATGAGCTCATGATCCAAAGTAGGAGATGATTTAGGCGTTACCATGGCAAAGTGATCCAATCAGGATATCCTCCCGAACTCCACCTTCAATTGTCCAAATTTGGTAACTTCTGGCTTGAAAGAAACAAGATGGCGACGGGTGTAATGCCAAACCAACAGTTGACACCACCTCTTTATTGTCAATAGAAATCCACCCTGTTCTTCCAGACAGGTACACAATAAGTGTATTGTGGGCAGATGTGGTTCAGGGGTAGAGCCAGCGTCTTGTTATTGGAAGGTCACTGGTTCGATTCCCCTGGTCTGTATGTTGAAGTGTGCTTGGCCAAGATACTGAAACGCAAACTGCTCCTGATGTGCTGGTTGACACCTTGCATGGCAGCCTCCTCCTTGCATGGCAGTATGAATGTATGTATGAATTACTGTAAGTCGCTTTTTACAAAAGCTAAATGTAACGTAACTGATTATTAAATGTTTACATTGTCTGTGAGATGACAGGTGGTGGTGCTCATACGACTTTGATATGTTTCATCTAACTGGAGCTTCATCTGGGATATTGATCATCATATCCACAAGAGAGAACACAGTATTATCAGAAACACTGCAGGTCAGATTCAGGTTCCTCACTTCACATCTGGATCATCATCTGGAAGCTGAAGAACATCTTGACCTGACGTGTCATGTTCACAAATCAGAACAGGTCAGAAGCTGAGCTGATGTTCTGTAAAGTCAGGATGTGATGCTCTGGGTGACCAGCAGGAGACAGCAGGCGCTCATGTTTCACTGCAGCTGTGTCCCCTCCAGCTCAGCCAGTCTGCTCAGCCAGTCTATTAAATGAAGTATAAATGAAGTAGTAGTACTACCATCATCAAATACTACAGTTAAAGTAATAGTACTACCATCAAATACTACAGTTAATTTTTTTTATTGATTGATTGGTTTATTTAAGTGTCAAACACCATGGTTGGTGCCCAGCCCTCATGGGCTTATTAGATACAAATCATATTCATCAAATAATAATTTCACAATTACATCCACGATAGCCACGTGACATAATACAGAACACATCATAACATAACTAAACCATGAAAACTATGGATACAGATACAAATGGATTGTCATATAGGATACAAAATACTTTGGCGCAGATACCAGACCTTTTCTATAAATTTTGCCAAAGCCACCAGCACAGAATCTCCTCTTCATATTTCCAAAATATATCAGGATTTTTAAACTGGATTGATTCAAAAAGAGAGTTCCTTAAATCACAATATAAAGGACAATAAAAAACAAAATGAAATTCATCTTCTACAACCTGGAGATCACAAAATTCACACAAACGTAAATGTTCAGGTGTACCTTTAAATCGACCCACTTCTACTGCCAGAGGTAAGGTACTGGTTCTTAATTGAGCACAGAGGGACCTCTGCCTTCTCTTTAAATTCAAAAAAATATAAGGTTCTGTAACAGTCATTCTTAAACTGAGCATAATTTCTAAGCTTTGGCTTCTTCCATATCTCCTGTTTGCATTGATCTTCATATTTCCTAAATAATCTTTGCCTGATGACATTTATATTACATTGCAAATTATTTTGAAACATATGTAAGTCAGAGGCAGACAATATTATTGAAACCTATCTATGCCAGGGGTGATGCTTTACTCTGTCCCAATTAAAATTTTTCCTAGTTAGCCTTTCCTCTGGCAGACTGACAAGACAGTTCCACAATCGCACCATTTCACAATTCTGCTTCTGTAGTACTACCATCAAATACTACAGTTAAAGTAGTAGCATTACCATCAAGTACAACAGTTAAAGTAGTAGCACCACCATCGTCAAAGACTACATTTAAAGTAGTGCTACTGCCATAAAATACAACAGTTAAAGTAGTATTACTACCATCATTGTCAAATAAGTGTTGGCCGGCACGCTTATTGGTGCTCAACATCTGCTTTTATTTATGTCAACCATAACATCAACTCAACTTGCTGGTTCTTAACTCCGCCTGGCTTCTTATTCTAGTCCCCTGATTGGTCACATGAGGCATCAATATACATGTATTACCCAATACCTTGACATCTCCCACTTGAAGCCTCACTATTCAAACTTAAAACTAACAGTTTAGTTGAACAACTTAATTCCTTTTGTTTTCCAGAAAAACAACAACATTTATATCCTTCCTTTCCTTCTATCCATGACAAAGTCAATGACAATACTCTTATATGTCCATTCTTACAACAGGTTTACACACTCTGCCAAACCTAGTTACATCTGGCCTTCAGATGCGTTTCTAATAAGCCCATTAGAGTCACCCTGTCCCTGACACGAGGCTTGTTTTGTTTCTGTCCCTTTTAATTCCGTGTCTGCTTCCTTAGTGTTTGAGTTCACTGTTGCTGCTCTTGGTGGTACAAGTTGAAGGTGTCGCCTGTTCCTTCACCCTCTCCTCACAGTGACGAGTTCACCTGGTACGAGCGCCAGTGCCGGCCCTAAGAAATTTGGTGCCCTAGGCAAGATCTTAGCCAGCGCCCCCTCGCAATGCACACACAGAAACTGCATGTATGTATTCAAGATTTTATTTATTTTAAGTAAAAAATATCACACCAAATAAAAACTGAAGAAAGAAACAAGTGATAAAAATACACTATAAATAAGGCATTGTGCAAACATATTATCTCTCAGCCTCAGAGTGCCATCTCTCACTTATCTATTGTCAGCCGCTTTGCAAAACGACCTCCAACTCCTTCCATGTTGCCATGTGGGTATTGTGCTCCTGGCTGTCCTCATGAACCTTCAGCAAGTGGCTTGCATGTTTCCAGTCCTTTAGGCCTTCCTTATTAAGTCTGTATTCTTTTGGAGAAAACATTTAGCAGCAGAAGCAGTGCAAGCTATCATTTCTGTTTTAGTACATCAGCTAGCTTCTTTTGATTTTTTCCCCATTGATTAAGACTCTGTTACAAAAGTCATGTTGACACTCTCCCATCTTTGTTTTTGGGAAATGTGTAACTGCTTTTTTATTTGAAATGGTCCTCTGTGAACTAGCTCTCATCTCGCTTTGTCACTTAGAAGTAGAGTTCTCAACGGGCCTGAAAATTACAGCCCGACCCGACCCGGCCCGCCGGTTTTAAGCCCGAACCCGACGCAGCCCGACACACCAGCATGAATTGTCTGCCCGAACCCGGCCCGAACCCGGCCCGAACCCGACCCTCCGCGCGCCTGAATTGTTTTCCTCATACACTTATCATGATCAGACAGACAGCAGACGGAAAGGTGACGCGAGCCAGGAGGCAGGTGCTGCGTAACCGTCAGCAGCAGGACCCGCTGTAAAGAAGACACCGCGCTGCGACCAGTGGGAAAATATATTCGGAGAGACAGAAACAGACTGTTTCCTCACTCCTCGAAAAGCAAGGGTGAATTCACCTGTGGCAAGTTTACTTTTAGCCAATTCCATCTTCTCCAGCCAGGATATAGGCGCGAGTACGTCACGCAGCGGCGTCAGTTCTGCGTCTGCCCCTCCGCATGAAGCAGCAGCCAGACTCACTCTTCACCACACCTGAGCAGCAATGATTCACAACAGGCTATATAATTTACAACCAGCAAGAAATGTGTTATATGAAATGTGTTTTATAAAAAAGGAAGCCCCGACCCGGCTCATTTGCGCATCTTTTCGGCCCGAACCCGGCCCGAACCTGCGGGTCCGGTCGGGTTTGTCGGGCTGGCCCGACCCGTTGAGAACTCTACTTAGAAGAGATGGCCAGTCAGCCTTTAGTCCTGATACTGTGTCACTCTGCTGTGCTGAGGTAGAGGGACAGGAGCACCTGATGCTAGGGGTGGGCGTATCGATCCAAATATCGATAGTATCGATACCAAGGTGAGTATTGGTAGCGGATCGATACTAGCGCGATGAGATCGATATTTTTGTTGTAGTTTCTCTTCTATAAGTTCAGCAAATCACTTGTATTGCTTCACAGAGTTTGTGTGATCGCAGCATCTCTCTCAGTCCTTACGTGCAATGCTCCTCTCCCAGGGGCAGGCAATGATTTTGGACTGAAGGGAAAGGCGGAAATAAAGTGTCTCAGCAGTTTACTACCCAATCAAAATTGTTGAAATTGTAAACACGGTTTTGTCTGAATTTCCGGGTTGTATGTGCCGCCTAACAAAAAAGCCAGCCCCAACCTGGCCCCCCTATTAAAACTGGTCTAGAACCGCCACTGTCCTCTCCACCTCTCTCACTCTGCTCACTCAGGTTCACTCTAATGAATAAATATGGCAGAATATAATAACCCTTTTGTGTATCAGTTGAAGGAACATTGGTATTCCTATTTAGGCTACAAGCAGATAGGTTAAAGCTTTAATTATGTTAAATATTATTTTCTTATTGGCTAAAGTCTTTCTCCTGTGTTTTATTATCATCATAATCATGATCAGCTAATTAAAGGCAAAAGTACAAAAATCATTCAATGATCAGGAATTTTCAAGTAAAAGGTATCGGTATCAGTATCGGTATCGGCAATACTGGCCCTGCGATTACTTGGTATCGGATCGATACCAAAATTTGCAGTATCGCCCACCCCTACCTGATGCTGTGTCACTGGGGTGGTGGTGAAATATGTTAAAACTGCATCTGAAGAGAGAAGAGAAGTATATGTGACCACTGCATGTTACATTTTAATAAAAAAAAACAGATGCTTGAGGTATGCTATACATAAGACTAATATAGTAGTGATGGGAACGGCAGTTCTTTTTACTGTACTGAATCTCTAGAATCAGTTCATTAAAATGATTCGTTCAAAAGATTCGTTCACCGAATCGTTCAGTGCCCTCCAACTCCCTGAACTGATAAACAGCCAAACGATCCGTCATTCAGTTCGTGATTCAGCCCTGAGGTTCACGTTCACTTACTAAGGGACGGTGCGTTCACGGACTATAGTACACAATCATTCGCAGTACGGTTACTGTAGGTGAATCTCTCCTCTCCCACTCCTCTGCCCTGAGTGAGTGACACAGCGCCACTTCCAGCACAGTAGGTGAACGAGATTCACGTCCTCAGCGACGCGAATCATGAGTGAATCAGTCGTTCGCAAACAACCTGCTGAGAACGTGAATCACGTTCGCGAATGACCTGCTGAGGACGTGAATCACGTTCGCGAACGTGATTCCCGTCCTGCTGAGAATCACGTTCGCGAACGGGAGTGACTTTTACTGTTTTACTGTGTAAAAGCACTTAACATGATGCTACACTGATGCTAGCAACACAGCGCTAGTTTTAGCAGCATGATTACTGAAGGTGAATCTCTCCTATCCTACTCCTCTGCCCTGAGTGAGTGAGTGAGTGACACAGCGCCTCTTTCAGCACAGTAGGTGAACGAGATTCACGTCCTCAGCGACGCGAATCATGAGTGAATCAGTCGTTCGCGAACGACCTGCTGAGAACGTGTATCACGTTCGCGAACGGCCTGCTGAGGATTCACGTCCTGCTGAGAATCACATTCGGCAGTTCCACTCCCGGCCGGCATGCTCGCTGCTGAGCTCAACTGAACTGAGAAAGGAACGAATCAGTTCCTGAAGTGATTCCGTTCACTTCGTTCACTCAAAAGATTCGTTCTTTCAAACGACACGTTCGAGACCGACACAACACTATAATATAGACTAATAATGAAAATGTGATGAGATACATTCAACTTTATTGTCATTGGAATACAATTCAGTCTAACCAAAGTGCAAGTGCAGTGTGTATATATATTTCGCCTATGAATGACATGGGAAAGCTAAGGTGTGGAGTATTAACAGTAATACACTTTAACTGCACTGTAACATAAACTTCAACAAACATAAACTGTGACACAATAAACCAAAGGCTTACAACGACCCTGTTACAAAGGGGATGCGAAACTAATAGCATTTTAACACACCTGTAAAATAACACCTGAACAGGCCTAACATTAACTTTCCAAATGTTCCTGATGAATTTAAGGTGGAGTAACATTAACACACGTCAACTCCGCTATTTATTGATTATGCATTTTGACAGACCTTGGTGTCCATCATGTATGTGCTCCAATAACTCCTGTCTCATTGACTGTGGAATTACAGTGTGATATCCAAGTGTGATGAGGCCCTCACACACAGATCATGAGTCTTTCATGATATAATAGTCTTTTGCACTGTAGGGGGTGCTATTCAGTCGTTCTGGCCATCCATCTTTGATCAGCTTTTGCACACTGCTCATCCTTCTGTATAGCAGAAAGCGGGTTTTGTGAAAACTTGAGTTTGTTAACCCTGAGATGAGAGAAACTCTGAGTTTTCAGTTCCAGAAAGAGAGGTAACTTAAACTCTGGGTCTGTTACTGCGATAACTTACTCTGTGAACCTAACCTGCTCACTGGCAGGTTTACCTGACGTACCCCTGAGTCTGACGGAGCTGTCTGACAGCGGCTGTCCTTTCCTTCTCAGTCCGATCATGTTGAAGCAGAAATAATTCACATAGTTTTACACCAGGAGGAGAATTTAGATTCATTTAGATGAGCTCTCACTCCCTGACGAGGACTGAACCGAACAGTAGACCGCTTCTCATCAGTCCGTCATCTATATTCTCCGGCTGCACAACGAATATCAGGCTACACGTCATAGCTGACGTGCTCTCAGATCGGAACAATCCTCTTCCTTTTTTTTTCTTTTTTTTAATCACTTGGCAGGTTAATCAATCACCTTCCAGCAGCCAGAAAAAGAGAAATAACTCACATTTCATTTGGCTTTCTTTATTTCCCACAGATAACAACAGATACAACATTTACCACCAGTATAGCCTATTGTATTTCTTCCAACGATGTAATTTCAAAGTCCTTGTTTCTAGTTTGCTGCCGCACTGAGTATAAGATTAAATTACTTCTAGTTCTAGTCTGCCTCTAATGTTGGGTCCTGGGGGTGAGTGACGCCCTCAGCCTCTGGTCACCCAGCGACCTGACTCAGGACCAGCTCCTCTGCCTCTGTCGGACGTGGTGGAGGTGGAGGTGAGTACCTCTTCATGTTCATCTACTCAGCAGGATGTTAGGACACAGATGTGTGTTAAACATTATCTGTTGGTGGTAAAAGCTACTACAAGTTAAAATATCCACTAAACTTTGTTTAATATGTGAACTAAAACCAAAGTAAGGAGCCATCGTGAGACTGTTTTTATATTTCATTTTCAGACGATTTCAATTAAATAAAATAGCCTAAAATAAAATAAAATAATATAAAATAAAACACTGAACAACATTCAACCACTTCCTCAAAGGCTAATATAAAAGAAATGAAATAAAATGAAAAGACGACCGCATCTACCATCAAATACTACAGTTAAAGTAGTAGTACTACCATCAAATACTTCAGTTAAAGTAGTACTACTGTCATGAAATACTACAGTTAAAGTAGTACTACTAACATCATCAAATACTTCAGTTAAGTAGTACTTACTTACAGAAGAAGAAGAAGAACAAGAAGACCAAGTGGAAGAGAAGAAGGACAAAAAGAAGAAGAAGAACATCAACAACAACAAGTGAAAGAGAAGAAGGAGAAGAAGAAGAAGAAGAAGATTTTTTTTTATTTTTAACAGCACTTTATTTACAATTGTTTTAAAAACAGTAACCATTTAAACAATCAATAAGTCAGTTGAGGAATGATGTAAATTTGACTTCTCCTCCGGTCACCCGGCACAGCAGCTCCTCATGAGCCCACTGCTGCTCAAACACACCAATGTTCCCTGTGATCCTGTGGAAGCAAATCTCCAGCCTCAGTCTGGCCTTCACGTTGTGCTTCCACAGGGTCACAGGGTCAAGAGTTGGCCCACCCTGCAGTTTGTCCCTACGAGTCAGGTA
Source organism: Diplodus sargus (assembly GCA_903131615.1). Taxonomy (NCBI): domain Eukaryota; kingdom Metazoa; phylum Chordata; class Actinopteri; order Spariformes; family Sparidae; genus Diplodus; species Diplodus sargus. The sequence continues at coordinate 10,051 of CAEMYA010001192.1, forward strand.
GATTGACATTTTAGCTTCTCCAATTAAAAAGTTTAGGAGCTGACACTTTGCTTTTTCTGTTTTTTTAAAACCAACTCCACAGATAAAAACG
>CAEMYA010001192.1:12896-29522 GCA_903131615.1 Diplodus sargus
ACTGGATGAGGCTCTGCATGGTTGCGATCTAAAATCTCATTTTCAGTACAGTTAAAATCCCCACCCATGAATAAATAATCCTCCGAGTCACAGCTGCTTAAAACATCATTTACCTTTTCAAAGAAGAGTTTCCTCTCTGTACCGTTGTTTGGAGCATAGATGTTGATAAAAACCACATTCAAATGTTCAAAACGAGCTTTGACTAAAAGGCACCTCCCCTCCACAACATGTTTGACCTCCTGAGAGGTGGGAGTAAAACCTTCAGAGAACAGGAAGCCCACTCCTGCGCTGAGGGTGGTGTTATGGCTTAAAATGACTTCTCCTTCCCATTCTCTGCTCCAGTCTGCTTCGTTTCCAACATCACTGTGTGTTTCTTGTAAAAAGAGGACATCAATGTGTTTCAGTTTTGTCATTTCAAACACTACTGCCCTCTTTCGTGTCTCTCTGGCACCATTGACATTCAAGCTGCCTATTTTGAAAACATCCATAATAATGGGGGTGTTAAAAACAAGACTAAAAACAATCAATGAAATAAATAAAAATAAAATCTGTTCATTCATTGTCATTAATAATCAAGTTGTTTTCTGACTTTATTGATCAGTTTTTTAAGTCTGTAAACCTCCTGGTCTGTCAAGTCTGACTCGTATCGGTATTTTACAGCATGTCTCATTGAATCATAAAAACCATGTAAATCAGGGAAGCGCTGTTCTAAATTTATGTTTCTCAACCCTTTGGTCTGCTGTAAAAAAGACTTCACGACACTTGCCGAATACACCTGAGCAGCAGCCTGCTGAGTTTGAGACAGGACACTGCTGTCAGACACACATCCCTCACTGTCGCTGCTGTCATACATGGCTGCCCTGTTCTCTTCTCTCGGTTTACCAACTAGACGACCAGCTTTACCTCCCACCACCACAGTCAACATGTTCCTCCTCTTGTTGCACTGCTTAGAAGGAGCAGGCACCAACACAGCCCCACCGGCCTCCGTCTCTTCAGCTACTGTGTTCTCCTCACCCAGCTCACCTGTGTCACACAGCTCACTTGTCAGCTCACCTGTCAGCTCACCTGTTTCACACAACTCACCAACGACTTCAATCTTTTTACCTAGCTCACCTGCTGCTTTACCTTTTTCACTTGGCTCACCTGCAGCCTCGCCTGCCTCTTCCTCACCTGGTTCACCTTCCTCCTCTACACTTGTTATTTTGTTTCCCTCACCCACTTCACCAGAAACCTCACCTGCCTCTTTCCCTCCACCAGTTTCACCCACATCCTCGCCCAGCTCATCCGTCCCTTTACCTGAAGAATCACCTGACGCCTCATCCTTACCTGTCTCCTCACTCCTGTCATCTGTCACCTCCCCCCTCTCACCACTCACCTCAGCGCTCTCTTCAGCCTGGCTCTGCATCTCCTCCACCTGTTTTTCTGCAGCCCCTGCATCTTTTTTCCCCCCCGCGGCACCAGCCTCCTCGCTGGCCACCGCGGCCGCGCGCCGCACCGCCGGAACGGGTCGACCGACGGTAGCGGCGGCGGTCGCCCCCACACAGGAGCGGTCGTGCCCGGAGCGGCCGGAGCGTTTCGGCCAGGACAGGCCCTGATTAAATGGCCCTCCTGACCACATCCAAAACACTTTACAGTGGATGACGTTGCAAATAAAATGTAGTCGAAATCATCCACACGGACTCTGAACCTGTAGTCAAACTCTTCATCCTTGTTATTGAGGATCATGAAGAGCTGTCTGCGGTGAGACACAACGTGTCTCAGCAGCGGAGACTTACAGCCCGACAACACCTTTCTTATAGGTGACACCACCTTTCCATGTCTGGAAAGCTCTTTGACTAGGAAATCGTCACTAATAAAAGGTGGCACGTTTGAGAGAGTAATTTCTGTGGCCGGCAGTATCAGCGGTGTCACCTGCTCAAACATCCCGTTCACCGTGATGCCTGTCTCCACTAACGTATTCACCTGCTCCACCTTCTCCAGGAACAGAACCACCGCACTGTTCATGCGGGCAGCGGACTTCACAGAGCCGTGCCCGATGATCTTACCCACAGCCAGAGCAACCTCCTCCACACTGCACGGGGAGCCGGCTCCGGTCTTGATGCCGTGCTTCCGCGTCAGCGCGGAGAAGCCGCTGCTGGACGCCATCCCAGCTCCTCAGAGCGGGCTGACAAACAAAAGACACACAAACACTAAACTAACCGAGAAAAACTACAACAAAATACACTAAACTAATACTACTATATTCATAAACACACTACACTGAAAAAAAACCCGAAAAAAAGGGTAGAAATAGAGAAAAAATGCTCAATTTCTTTCCGCTCCTTCACACACTCTCCCTTCGAAGAAGAAGAAGAAGAAGAAGAAGAAAGAGGAAGAAGTGATGGGTAGACGAGGCTGAACGAAGAGAAGGTGTTCATCCGTTCAGTTCAGGAAACTGATCAGACCTTAAGTGACTAAAGGACTGAACTCTAGTCTGGATCACCCTGGACCTCCTGCTCCACATTCACCTGAAGATGGTAAGAACATATAAAACAAAAAGCACCATTAATGCAATAAAAACAACGTTTGGCCACGCACGCACGCACGCACGCATGCACTTTGATCTTCTCTCTGCTCACATAAACATCACCATGACGACAGTCATGTGGGCTATATAAATAAAATTGATTTGATTTGATTTGATTTGACAGTGATGTAGTCACAGGTATTGATGATCTATTCATTAATCTGATTATAAAGTCATGTGTGACAGTGTGACTCAGAGTTATTATATGTTGGCCCCTCTTCCAATCACAGCTCTCTGTCTTTCCAAACCTGTGTGATGTCATTGGGAAGAGGGTGGAACAGTAATGTAAACAAACCTGACTCCTCCGCCTGACGCACGTTCAGATATGTTGAAACTTTATGGTGTGTTATCTCTGATGTGAGATTCACTTTCATTCCTCAGCACCTAAACAGTGGACACCTGTCTCAGGTCATCTCCTGGATTTGAAACCTGTGAACCAACATGTGATGTCATGAAATTGGAAAGACCACTCTGTGATGTTTGGAGCTAAATTAAATGTGTAGCAGTAAACAGCTAATGTGAGGCTACAAACAGACAACATCACGGTCAACGTCACCACCAAGACTCTTATTACACAATGACTATACAGGTTTCTATACACTGATCAATGTACAAGTTGTAAAGTCAGAGTTAGAATAGTTTGTAACTAAAGTGGGCCTGTAAAGACGGACTAATGAGAAGATCAGTCTCTGTGTTCGCTGTTAGGGCGTTTAGTGTCCCCAACAACCTCTGTAGTCTCATTTAGACACTTATTAGCCAACCGCCAACCATTTTTATAACACACGGAAGAGCTTTATAATTAAACAGTGGGACATTTAATGATGGATTTTATGTTGGAGAACAAAANNCTTCTTTTTTTTTTTTCCCAGGTTTAATTCAGATGATGATTTCATTTCTGTCGTAATGTTTACTGCAAGTGTGAAAGTGAATAACCTTTATTTGTTTGTGATCAGTGTGTTCTGCTCTCTGTCTCTGACTGTGGATAATAAAGTTGGGGGATTTGAAGTGATGGTTACTCTCCTTCACAACAAAGAGCTCTTATCTAAGGCTGGGAGCTGACTGTGTCCTCTCTGTTGACTGCAGGCTCAGAGGTGACTGACCTGCTGGGAGAAGATGTGTCAGACGAGGACACAAACCAGCAGATTAGAGGAGAGAAAGTGGACGGTCTGGATCCACATCAAGGTCTACGAACGCACACCTTGAGATGTTCTGTCCATGAATTCAGTTAATCAATCAGGTTATATCAGTTTGACAAAAAATAAACATAAAACAGCTGGAATATGAACAACTGTGTGTGTGTGTGAGTGTGTGTGTGTCTCTCTCTCTCTCTCTCTCTCTCTGCAGATGTCACCCCAACAATCAGCTCCATCTGGCCCAGTTTTTACTTCTCCCCCTGAAAAATCACCTCTGCCCCCCCACACTAAATCTGCTTAAGCCTAACACACGCACAGACACACACACAGACACACACACACACACACACACACACACACACACACACACACACGCACACACACACACACACACACACACACACACACACATCGGGGTTTGAAAGCCAATCAAAAAGCTATAGAGAAGTGCCTTGGTGTGCATGGACACAATCAGAGGGCAGCGGGGGGGGAATTGGGTACTCTGTGTGTGTGTGTGTGTGTGTGTGTGTGTGTGTGTGTGTGTGTGTGTGTGTGTGTGTGTGTGTGTGTGCTGCTGTGAAGAAAACAGGACAGATGGAATGACTGAGAGGGAAGAATAATTAGTCTGTCCTCCAACAGTCCTCCGTCAGTCCTACATCAGTCCGTCCTGCATCTGTCCTCCATCAGTCTGTCCTCCATCAGTCCGTCCTCTATCAGTCCGTCCTCCAATCAGTCTGTCCTCCATCAGTCCTCCATCAGTCCTTCCTGCATCAGTCCTCTATCCAGAGCCGTTTCTTGCTATATGCGAACTATGCGGGTGCATAGGGCCCCAGCACCACTAGGGGGCCCCCTCAAATTGCAAGTCCAGTCTCAATTAAAGTTGGATAATTTGCGAATGAATCAGTTCGAAAGAACGACTCTTTAACGCGAACCAACTGACCTGATTGCACGTTTCACTTCTCTCTTGTTCAATCTTCGTTCTGACAGACTAGTCGCTGTGTTGTTCACTGTTTAGTCATCAGATTGGTGAAGAGGACTGAGAGCCAGCCAATCGTATGCTGAGTCTAGGATACTGTCGTCGAATTTTGGCCAATGAGAAACAGGAAAGCATCCGTTTCCATGAAAAAAATATAGCTCATCGTTCTCGTTCAGTAAGTCAGTCACCCTTGGCTTACCTTTAATACATGTCAATTTAATGTCAAGGTGAATACACACATTATCCACTGTTGTGTTGTCTAAAAGTACACATAATCATGAAGTTGTCTATGTATTTGCACAATTGTTTGAGAACGAGGAGCTGAGAACTGTTCATTACATGATTCACCGGTAAATGACGTTATACCGGAAACGCGACTGAACGAACAATGATTCTTCCTGCCAAACTGACTAACCGGAACTGAGTTTTGACATCAAACAATGAAATCCACCTCTGGTCTCAATATCTGAGGAGCGACCCAACGGAAAAGGTGTGAAAAGTACCTGGCCCGCTGATTGGTCTGATCTGCTCTCTACTGACTGGTCAGATCTGGTCTCTACCGCGTGGCGTTGCTATGACGACCAGTACTACTAAGCGACGAGAGGTGAGGCCAGTTGCACTGAGCCACCGTTTACTAAACCTTCTTTTTAGTAAACTCTGTGTACACAAACAATGTTCTCAATGCTAATGTTCGTGCGTAGAGATCCTGGTGATACTACGAGCAAAGTTTCATGTTGTGTCGAGCCTTCTCAGTGTTTTAAACATAGCGATTTTGATGCTAGCGTAAAAGTGCCCCTGCACCCCATTGAAAATTAGCTTGCCCAAAAACGAAACTACGGTAAATCTTAAAATTGCCTCTTTCGTCGTAATTATGCTTTTACACAAAGGTTTGACTCATATTCAATCGCAAATAAAGCCTTGGTTGCTTTTTGGCGAGAGTTTCACTTTAAGACCATATCACCAGTTAGGCACAAGCAGTCCCTGCGAAATATACACAAACATATTCCTTCAGTATCACATAGTGCTCATCAGTCATTTATCTTCATTTTATAACTCTAACAAGTACAATGTGTCGTAAACTGCTTAAAAGTGATAACTTTGAAATTGTGTGCATGCTTTAAAGGGACACTGTACTGTATATCAAAAAGTTTAATATAAAAGCAGATTATGAATTTCTGCATTAGTGTAACATAACTCATTTATATAATATGAATATTTGCTCAGGATCTATTTTGCTTGGTAACCTGAGGAGTTTTGTCTTTGCAGGAGTAATTCTGAAATATTTTGGAGACGTGGACAAGGAAGCAGCACGGCCGCCTTCAGCACCACCGGACCAGGATTTTTAAGTTTAAAAATGTTTTACAATTTAAAATAAACAGTTTTGAGGAACATTGCATCAGTTTAATTTATTGACATATAGAGGATCCCCATTGTTTACCATCAGTTCAGTTTATCAGTTCAACTTTCTAGGGTGGGTCAACATAAGATGTTTGATTTTAATTTGAGAGAGGTTTTCATGACTCTGGCCTGTTTTCCTCTTAAAATGTAATGGATTGTTGCATCCGTTGTGGATCACCTAAAAGGGTTATGAATCTATCCATCGTAGTTTGACAAAATAGGGGCCCCCAATAGCATCTTGCATAAGGCCCCCTAGACAAGAAACGGCCCTGCCTCCATCAGTCCCTCCTCCATCAGTCTGTCCTCCATCTCAGAGGGATATTTGATGTAGAGATGAGAACACGCTCCAAGCTTGGTCTAGTCGTCTGTGGGTCAGATGATCACACTGAGGTCGAACTGGTCATGAACAAACATGTCAGAGTTCATTAATGATTAAAAGTTTGTGTGTTTCTGTCAGACTCACATCACAACACTTAACATAATGCACAGATCTGATGGCTTGAGCATCATCACATGAGATGATGTGTCTTCCGTCTGAGAGTCTGCTGGGCTGCTGGAGCCAGTTGCACCACCTGTGCTTCAGTCCTTTTCTTGCTGATACTGGTTGTAAATCTTCTGCCTCGTCAGGCACAAAGTCAAAACTGAGGCATTGCTCCTCTGTGACTCATCAGCTGTTAATGAGTCGTGTCACAAAGTAGCCGACACGACGGTATGGGGCTGAATATTTAGAAGTTTGTATTAGGGATGCTTTGGACTGCTTAGCTGTGTTTTTCAGTTCCTGGTAAACTGCCTTTCCTTTTTCTTTGATCATTCATTAATTAGACATGATTCGCTGCTGTTTCCTAGCAGTTGTGAAACAACACAAGAGATTTACGTTCGCTGCAGCTTTTCTTCACTGACAGACTTAAAGTCTCTTTACTGATGAACTGACGGCTGAATTTTTCTCTGCTTCGTCATTTTGGTCATTTTGCTATAAAAGGCACAGCGCCCCCCTCATGTCCATTGATGGACTGTGTGTTCAGTCTGATCATCAGACGTCTGAGCTGACACTAAAATCTGACATACTATAATTTTAAGTTTGAACATTTCTTTAATATAATAAATCAAATAATGCAGTGAACAGAAACAACAGAGCGCTGCAGTGAATTCCTGTAAAGGAGGGCATTCCTGCGTCCTGCTGATGATTGATGCTCCAGCATGTAAATGAGCTCAGCTGCAGCAGACTGATGGGCTGATTGATGGCGTCTTTAACACAGAGGACACAATCACACATGAATGTCTCCGGCTCGAGTGCTGCTCCTCTCCTGGAGCCTCAATCTGTGTTTTTAGGCCTTTGTCTGCTGCCAAAGTGAACCATTGAGACGAGTGAGTCTTTGTGAACCTCACAATGACCATTCAGCTCTGTTGGTGGTAGAGCTGCTTTTCATCTCACACTCAACTCTGCAGCACTGGACCATGATCCTCCACAAAGACCGAGTCCTGCACGAGCCGACAGGATCCAGCTCAAATCCAGAAGACACAAACATTTTAGACTGAAGAATATAATGAAGTCCAGCGTGAGTCTGTTTTATGTCCTCAGGACTGAAATCAAACCAAACACAAACTGAAGAAGTTTAATCAGACTGACAGTCTTTTGTCTAAATTTAAACTTTTCAGTGAAACATTCAACTTAAACTCATTTAAAGGTCCAGTTTGAGAGACAATTGATTTTTGAGTCTCATTCCAAAGTCATCTAATACAATTATAGCAACTAATAATGTAATAATGGCTAATAATGTAATAACGGCTCATAATGTAATCATTTAAATGTAATAAAAGTTCATAATGTAATAATTGGCTCATAATGTAATAAAATCACGGACGCATAACGTTATAAGGGCTTTGCGCATAATGTAATAACTTATTACATTAAAAGTCTTATTGATATCTCTCATAATGTAATGAAAGCTCATAATGTAATAATAGCTCATATAGTGAGAAAAGTGTTGCATTATCATCACTTAACCTCTCAAATAAAGCTGCAAGTAAACCAAAAGGCATGGGCTTCAGTGCATTACTAAACTAAATTAGTGAAACCAAGTATCATTTAATAGTAACTGCATTCTCACATCTCTCTATAAAAGCAAGGAATCTCTGTCTGTGTGTGTGTGTGTGTGTGTGTGTGTGTGTGTGTGTGTGTGTGTGTGTTACTCAAATATCTCTGCGGATCAGGATCAGACTGACCTGAGAGTTTCAACATAGCTGCTGCTTGGTTCAATGGTGTGCCATGCGGATTTGTTTGGACTACAATAATACCGTTAATGAATTATTTCATAAATGCTTTACACATTCAGCAAGCGTTGTCCACCAGAGCCACCACAGTCACGTGCGCACCAGAGCCAATCACTGCAGAGCTCAAGCCATGACATACCTTTAGAAACAAGCAGATTTATACCTGCAGTCGCGCGAGCAGGACCGGGATTTTGCTGGCGGTTCGGACTGGACCGAGTCTGTTCGGGTCTGAGGAGAGCGGATTTATACCTGCGGCGGCACGAGCTGTACCGGGAGTTAAACGGCGGTTCGGTCCCGTTCTGTTCTGTGCATCTAAACTGACTGTTGTGGATTAATGAGACTAAATGAGTCCAGACCGAGTCTGACAACAAAGTGTAATCAGAATCTGTGGATGTTTGTGTGTAGCTAACGTTAGCTGCTAGCTCACCCAGACGGCCCACCTCCCGATGCGATGGACCGGACCCACCGGCACGTCCAAAACCGGACTGAGGGTAAATAATGTCCGCCACGCTTTTTCGCGAACATTGCCGTCACGTTTGCTTTGTGTCTGGTGCAGGAAGAAACGGTAAAAACTTGCTTTTGTCACGAAAGCGTCCAAGCAGCAAGTTTGGTTGATGAGGAACAGGAAGTTGTGTGAGGGACGTCGGCGGTGATACAGACAGCGACAGAGATAGCGAGTTTTGAGAGTTGAGAGATTTGTAACATATAGCGTGTTTGGAGTGTATAGTTAATGTGTAATGAAGTGTTTGGAGTAGTGTGTTTAGTGTGTAGTGTAGTCGTTTTTATTTGTGTTGTGAGTCAACTGCTGAATTGCGGAGCAGGCAAGAATGAGCTGAGGAGCCTGAGGCATTGCCTGCATTTTAATGTAAATAGTTACATATAACTTTGTAAATTTCAAAAACTTATGCACAAATTCAGCAAACAACAATTTATATTTGCATTATAACTAATGCAATTGGTTCATTAAATTGTCTGTGGTTTTCACAGTAAAAAATCTAACTTTTTCCTACGCTGATTTTATGTTATTTTGTGATTTTAGGTCCATAGTGTTAATATAATATGTCAAAATGAAAAAATAAATGTACAGTCAAACATGTGAGGTTGTGCTGAAAATAATGACACCAAACAAGGCAAGGTAAATAGTTTTCAAGGTGAAATATAATGGTATAATCAAAAGTAGTCAAAAACATCCAATTATATCCCTGATGTTCCACCTTCAAACACAACCTCATGGATGGCCAACCATGAAAAAGCTACTTAACCTCCCACTTTTCTATAGGAAGAGGCTACATGCTTCCTACTGGCAATGCACTAGTTTTATTGATGCATAAAGTTGTGCCGCTAGGTGGCACCCATGAGGGTTATTTTGGGCCTTTAAGAATGCCGTGCTCACTTCTACTATTGCAGGTAAGCAGCAATATTTGTGACCTTTACAGTTCAATTGATATCTTTGTTAAACCAAGGCATCCACCTTATCTGTTTGAATATTCTGTGTATTAAGATGTTCGTTAGGATCACGTTGTCTGTTTTAGCTAGCGGCTATTTTTTGTGTTTGAGCCAGCAGTTATTTCGTGTGTATTAAGATGTTTATTAGAATAATGTTATATGTTTTAGCATTCAACTGTAATTTGCCTATATATTATCATCCATCACCTATATTATTTATATTTTTGGTGTGTCAACACAAAATGTTTCAGCCATTTTTGTAGTATAAAGAGCCAAAAGTCTGGGATGGGGTGATTGGTCGGGGCCGATGGTGGGTATACACCGACCTTATCATCAAGCAAGTTTTCTCTGCTCTACCTTTTCAGTCTGCCATCTGCCATCACCCAGACATACCATAAAACAAAATTCACTGAATCAGTAGACACTGAGGTGGGGTATGCAGACCTTTTTTATATTCAGCATCACTAGATTAATGTCAATATTTATTTTCAACAAATGTTTATTGTACATACATTTTAGGATGTTGTGCACCCCTACAAATAATTTGATAAAAAAGAGTCTTCTCAGCCAAAGGTCCTTGATGTACCTCTACCTGTTGCTGGTTGATGGCAGATGGCAGACTGAAGCCCATGCCTTTTGGTTTACTTGCAGCTTTATTTGAGAGGTAAAATTATGATAATGCAACACTCTTCTCACTATATGAGCTATTACTACATTATGAGCCGTAATTACATTATGAGCCGTAATTACATTATGAGCGATATCAATAAGGCTCTTAATGTAATAAGTTAAGACATTGTTACATTATACGCAAAGCCCTTATTACGTTATACGTCTGTGATTTTATTACATTATGAGCTGATTATTACATTATGAACTTTTTTAGACTTGGTTGCTGATCTTTGAATCATCCCTCTTGTTTCTGTCCTCAGATGAGCCTGCGGCACTGCACTCTCCCCCTCAGACCTCACACTCTCTCTGTGGCTCGTTGACACTCTGCTGATTCGTCCTGTGTCTGCACTGAAGCTCTTTGTGTGGAGCTGCTGAGCGCGTTATCTTCCGTGGCCTCTTGTCTCAGTCACAAGAGGTCTGAGGAGGTCGTAGGGGCCAGGGGCCACTGATAGACTGAGCCCGGGGCCCCGGAGCTGGCTGTGGGCCCAGAGCAGGCCCTTCTGCGGTCATGGTCTTGTCTCTTTCTCTGACAGTTTGTTCTCAATTAGAAGTCTTTTGTCCGTCGGTGAAAGCCTTCAGCCCACGGAGTCCACGCTGCCATCTGGGGGGAGCTTTCTGTCCGAGTGATTCGCTTCTCCACAGACCACCGCCGCGGTGCTTCTTCAATGGCTCGCCTTTCATTGCAGCTGTATAGCTTCCTCCATATCTGAATCTCATCAGAATGTCGTACTGGAGAGCCAATCAAAACTAGGAGATACTTAACATGATATCAATGTAAATAATTACAGTGGAATGAGATATTGATTATGTAATGTTATTGTGTCATACTGTATATTTTATCGAGAGAGTGGTGTGATGTGTTTCTGTATCATAGAGCTGAGTCATCACCACAGAGAGACTCTGGTCTTGTTTGTGACAGAAATGATGCAGCAAGCTTCCATCAGATGACGATGGTGTCTGATGAGGGGGGTTGTTGTACTCGTTCTTCACTAAGATATGACATCCTCTGTGGATGTGTGGTTCTGAAAGTGTACTTGTGAGGGTCCAGGCTGGCAGAGATGTTGTCTTTATGTGCTGGAGAAACAGTTCCTCTGACATTTCATCAGGATGGTGGTGAGAGCCACAGGGGTTTGTTAAGACTCAACACAGCAGACCGTTCAGGTACAGGAGCGATGACGTCGGGAGGAAATAGTCTGCTGTGATTCTGACATGTTAAAAATGTCAGTAATTAACATCAGCTAGCTGACCAGCTCATGTTTTTAGTGCAGGGCCAGGTATATTATCAGGACCCGCCGCTTTATTTATAGTCACTCTCAGCAGGATTTTTGATATTTTTCATAGGAAGTCAGACCATATCCATCTGTGGTCATGGTGACCAAAACAGGTATTGTGATCCAGACCATTATGTTTTCTAATACTAACCAAGTGGTTTAACATCTGTTGGAAAGAGAGAAAACCTTGAAGTGGCCATAGTACAAATATCTAACTATGGAATAATCCACTGAAATGTGACATTACAGCCAGAGAAAAGATAAACTTATATCACCTGCAGATGTGACAGAACTACAGTTACACTACGCAGAATCACAATCTGGTTCAACAAAGTGAAAACTACTGGAGATATTAATGGTTGAAAATAAAACAGGTTTATTGTTATTAATGTGATGACTGTAACTGTTATTTAATGTAAACAGTTAAATAACATTGTTGTAAACAACAATTTAAATGAACACATGTTGTAAATTATCCTCAGTGTCTCTGTGATGTTCAGGACACATTTGAGATGTTGGTGAGATGTTGGTGAGATTCAGAATCCATATAAAGACGATCACTGACATGATGAAGTGCAGATCAGAAAGTAATGAGTACAACAGGAGGACTTGTTTTTTTATCAAGAAAATCTATGACATGAACTGGGCAAAGTTCTGGATTTGAGTTTGTACAGATTGACCCAATATAATTTTTTTATGCAGATGATACAACCATACATCTACATGACACCTTCATCAGTCTGATTTCAACATATTTCAGACAAAAGAAAACTCAACTGTATAATAAATGTATCACCTTCATGAACACAGCATCATGTGAAGACACAATCAAACTAAATAATATTCACTGTGATGAAGTCACAGGTCTGATGTGTCTTGTTGAAGTGGTGACGAGTCCTTTCAGCTCATTGATCCTCTGAGGATCAGCTAAAGAGTCAAAACCACAATCCCACAGTAAGCTGCAGTTTGGTCACACGATGCCTCATCAGCACATCTGATCCCCTGAGAGCGAGTAAGGCTGCCAGAGAGAGGGAGAAGGGGGCTATAGAGGGGGGATTAGGGCCATCTCGGGGTGAAAGTGTGTGTGTGTGTGTGTGTGTTCGGTGGAGGAGGGGGAAATTAGATGTGGGGGGAAGTATGGCACAGGACGAGACAAGTTTAGATCACAACATTCACAAATCCAACCGTACAAGTAGAAGCACATCAGTACACAAGTTTCACTCACTCACAAGATTTACTCAAAGTAAAAGTACTCACTGCTTTGTCTGGAGGTTTTTCATGTTTTCAGAAAGAAAGAAAAGGACAGAGGGTCATTGAGTAAATCCTCTGAGAGCCCCAGTGGTCCAACTTGCAGGTCCAGACCCACCGCTATAAACCCAAGGTCACATGATGATTAAAGTGAGAGACTGAAACTTGTTAAAATCACTTTATAGATATGAAATGTTCGAAGTGACCCTGAACACAACAACATCTCTTCAAGAAAGTTTCAATCAAAAACACTTTTAAAAAGTCCAAAACTGAAACAGCAGATCAGAATTCTGATAAGTAAACTGGGGGAGAGTTCAGGGGGAGAGTGGTCAGGATGGGGGAGCGTTCAGGGGGAGAGTGGACGGGATGGGGGAGAGTTCAGGGGGAGAGTGGACGGGATGGGGGAGAGTTCAGGGGGACAGCAGTCACATTTGAAGAGCAGCCCCCCCACTGCAGCGGCTCGCCTCTGAAGCTCCGCCTTTTCTTTGCCGTTTGTTTACCTTGCTCAGCCGAGGTGCGGAGATGAGGGACAATGAGCAGCGGGGTCTGAATGAGGCGGCGCTCCTTTATCCTGCGCCCCCTGAACACTGCACCGCTGATTAAAAGCCCAACAGGCACCTCAGGCTCAAAGGCACAAAGGAAGCTGAGCCACTTATCCAATCAAAAACAGGCCCCTCACAATCAGAGCAGGCAGCGTCCTGCTGACATCACACGACATCACACTTCACTGATCAGAGGGGGGAAAGCTTGTTAACAGAGGACCAGAGGAGGAGGAAGAAGAGGAGGAGGAGGAGGAGGACCAGAGGAGGAGGAAAAGGAGGAGGAGGAGCAGGAGAAGCAGGAAGATGAGGAGCAGGGCAAGGAGGAGGAGCAGGACGAGCAGTAGTACATACCACATAAAATATGAATGCAGCTGCTGACACACATTAAACACATTCTGTGACTTCTGGACTGTTAAAGTCTGTTTGCTTCAGCTTTGTCATCACTGACATCAGGTCCTTTCAACACACTCACATCGTGTTGTCACAAACAAGATGTGAGCCTGCTCCCTGCAGGTGACCTCCGATCAGCTGATGTGTTGTCTGCAGGTGACCTCCGATCAGTGGATGTTTCGTCTGCAGGTGACCTCCAATCAGATGATGGGTCATCTGCAGCTCATCGTACAGCTCAGTGCTTTAAGGAGGCAGCAAGACTGACTGGAGGTGAAGTCCAGGACATGATGAAGACCTATAGGTGTGTCCTTGTTGTTCAGGGTGTAATCCAGGGTGGGGCTTGTGGTGGGGTGGGTGTATTTGTACCAGCTGCATTGCAGAGTGAAGCCCCTCCCCTTCCTGTTTGGCGGTACAAAGGATGAAAGAGTGAGTCGGGTGGTGGTGGCTCCAGGTGACCACAGCAAGCTAATGTGGCTCTGTATAGAGCCCATTATGAGGGTGGGGGCATAATCTGATCCAGGGAGCAGCCACACAATGGAGCCTGTCTGAAGGTGGCACCAGCTCCAACAGCAGCTCTCATAATAATAACACAGATGGCTCCAGTTACTTATCTGACTGAAAGAGGGGCTCTCCTCCCCCAACACCTCCTTCACCTCCATCACCTCCCACAACACCTCCACCTTTATTCTGTTGTCACATGACCAGTCAGAGCAAATCAGAACTGACCTGGTAACAGTAAACTACACAGTTCAGCCTGTGTTGGCCACAGGCAAGGCTGAGTTGGCCAATCCCGTCACCTGTTGGTCCTCACACATAAATGCTATTTATCATCACATTGATTCACTCACACAGATCACCATCATCATCAGGGATGTTATCCCACTCTCTAACTTCTTCTCTCCTCTGGCTGAGCTTCCCCCAGCCTGTCCTCTCTCCTATTCCACCTCCTGCTCGCGCTGCGGACCTCGTCCTCGGGTTCACTGTCCCCTTCATCGGGCCCCCCCACGTGCAAACGTCCCCATTTGTCATTCCTGCAGAACCCTGAAAACCTGTTCCACTTGGTGTCAGCTCCAGTGACCTCCTCTCCTTCACCACAGCCACTATCTCAACGCCTCCCCCCATGTAAACATTGTACCCGGTATTCAATCACTCAGCTCACCTGTACTCAGTCAGCTCATCAACGATGGGCCACAAACTCAGACCAAATCTCTCAATTTACAAGACAACCCTGAAACTGAGCGACCCAAGATTTTAATAGCTGGAGACTCTATCGTCAGATTTGTAAAGCTTCCTGGTGGAATTACGTACTGTCTCTCAGGAGGCAAGGTAGCTGATTTAATTGAACTAATTCCAGCTATCCTCATTCCACCGTCCACACTGTGTAAGTGCACTCCGGCACCAGTGACATCATGTCCAGGCATTCCAGCAAACTGCACTATGAACTTGAGTATCTGACCTCCACAGTTGAAAGCCTGGGGAGGAGGTGTGTCCTGTCTGGTCCCACTCTCACCACAACCAAGAGTTAAAGTCCATGTAAAGCGGAAAGAAATTTGTGTTATGAGTTTGCCACACCATAGAAACACGTATCATTGACCACTGAGCCAAATTTGAAAGATTAAAAAAATTGCTAAGTATATAAAATTAGGTCTCAAAATCCTGGCAAAACAAGCACTTCTCTCTGCTGTGAAACGCTGGGGGCGTGTCAGTTAGAGGTGCTGGAACCACGCCCATGCGCGGGGGGGGGCTCTAAAGAGGTGACGGTACACGTCAGGTGTTCCCCAGGTGTTCCCCTTGTTTATCTAAACCGCGGACAGTTATCATATGGATGCTGTTATAATGTGTAGTGATTGAGATCCTGACACATAATCCCCATCAGTTAACAGGACGCTGTCTCACTCGCGGGGATGGAGGCTGTTTTCTGGGGGAAAGTTCCCTGAAGTCTCGGTCTGGAGGGCTGGGGGTCGCGGGTGGTTTATTTTCGTCACAACCACTCAGTGAGTTAAAGTCTTTGCCGGTGACAGACGCTGTTTTCTGAGCAGAAATGAGGAGGAGTCGGATAGGACAGGTGGAGGACGGACAGGAGGACAGGCTCTTCTCCACATACAGCTGTGGTATTAGTTTTCCTCATATAAGTTGCCAAAGACAGTTAACTGCGTTACTTTTGTTCGGTCATGTAACGTTGCTTTGTGGGACATTTCTCTGTATTTAGTTGAGTGAAGGACCTGTGTAGTTATCAGACTGTCAGACCGACACGCCCTCGTTCACACTGGGACGGCTCACCAATAATGCGGCCCTGATACTACCACCACATACCGCTGGTGGGACCCGCCGTCAGCGGGACGGAGAGGGTCGGCTGCAGCGGCGCGGCCACATTATGCCGGTGGGACCCGCCGTCAGCAGGACGGAGAGGGTCGGCTGCGGCAGCCACATAAGGCCGGTGGCACCCGCTGTCAGCGGGACGGAGAGTGTCAGCGGCGGCCACATAAGGCCGGTGGCACTTGCTGTTGGCGGGAGGAGAGGATGCAAGCCGGGGACGGAGAGGATCGGTTCGGCCCCAGTGACAAGCGTCAACGGACTCTGCAGAAATCCAGACTTTACCTGGTGACAGTTGCTGAAACGATCAGAGGTAAAGTGGACACTGCAGAGACGGGTGTTGGTGGTGATGTTTAACTCCCCACAGTAACGTTAGCTCCTCTTGACAAAATCGATCCAC
>CAEMYA010001192.1:29542-42789 GCA_903131615.1 Diplodus sargus
TCCAGGAAAGATGCAGAGCGATGTGGAGGAGACATGACTGTTTAGCTGACTGGTTGGCTGGTTAGCTAGCTGCAAACTATTGTAAGCAATGCTATCCAAGACTGGAGAGCGAGCGGGAGAACCGCTTAAGGTGACGCGCTGAACGTATTTATACCACTTCAGCAGCAGGGCTGCTACTGGTCTTGGTTTTATTATTTTATTATTAGTCATTCCCCAAATACTTGTATTGGAAAAAAATACAATACGATACCTCCAATCACAGAAATAGTGTCACCTTTTCCTTTTCCTTCCTTTTTAAAAAAAACATATATAGTCACATATCCACATATAAAAACGAAAATAACCAAAAAACAAAACAAAACAAAAACACTCTGGTAAGAATGTAGAAGAAATTAAATTACAGAGTGCTGTGAACAACCCCTCCCCCCAGTTTAAAAGAAAAAACATGATGTCTTTGAGCCACCGGGAGCTATGATGTCCTTTTGTGTAGAGTTAAGTGCAAGTGAGGGGTCAGGAACCCCAAATATAGCAATTAGAGGACAAGGTTGGTGTCACACCGTGAGGGGAGTCCTGTCTTGGGTGTTTTGTCTTGTGAATTTCATGTTTTATTTTGAAAAGTAACTCTCCTCTCGTTTCAGGTCACTTGCCCTTCCTCTTGTGTCACCGGTCTGACGTCTCCCCTAATCACTGATTGTTTCCACCTGTGCTTTCTTCCCTGGTGTATATATAGTCTGTGTCTTCCCCTGTCTCGTCGCATACCTCCAGCCTTGTTTCCACAGCCTTGCCATAGTTCTGATAAGTATTACCTCGCTTGTTTTTTGTAATTTTCACAGCTCTGAGTAGCGTAGTTAAGTTTTTAGCCTTTTGCCTTTTCCTCCCTGTGAGCGATTTTCCTTTGTTTAACGTTTCGTAGATTTTGAAGTTTTCAGATCAGTGTAGATTTTGCCTTTTGTTTTTCCTCCTTCGGGAGCGATTTTCTGTTTGTTTTGTGCTTGTGTTTTGTTATTGTTTGTTCCCCGTCTGAGCGGACAAGGTTAAGAAAGCCTGACTAAACCGTTCGCTGTCTGCATCTGAGTCATCCTTTTTGCCCAGGCCAGACAGTTGGAGATTTACCCCAAGAACAATGGACATAATAGTAAAATAACCTACCCAAAAACCTTCCAGATCAGGACAAAGAAAAAACATGTGGCTAAGGTGACAAGGAGAGCCGTGGCATTTATCACATTTGTCTTCCACTTCTGGACACAGTTTAGATAGTCTAGACTAGGGGTGGGAATTGATAAGTTTTTATCAATATCAATGCCATTGTCTCCTACCTACCTACTTCATTTCAGGCTCTGGATCATGAAAATAGGACCCCAATTTGCAACTTAATGTCAAACAGGATATTATTTGCGGATGTCATGCAAAAGCATGCCCAGTGGTCCATGTCTGTGTTGGTTTCCACGCCAGTAAGTCCACTCAATAACATCTAAGTGATCTCATAATACATTTTGTGTGTGGTTTCCTCTTAATCTCCATATAGTTGATTTCCAAATGCCCCAAAGTCACTCAAGATTTTGTGTATGTGCACCTGTCATAGGGTCAACAAAACATTCTTTGTGGTTAACAGTTAGATGTATGTAACCTTCATCCTGAAGATGATGATATGATCTCCATCCATCTGAAATGATGGAGCTTCCCTGTCGAATGTGCTTTTTTATTAGGGGAAGAAGATGATTGGCTGAACGGTAAGGAACTATCTTGAACACGGGTCTTCTGTCCTCCTTAATGCCCAGCATTCCAAAAACCCAAGAACTCCTGTTGCTTGCCCGTCCTCTGTTGTACTGAAATTCAAATAATCATGCATAATCGATCATCATTGTTGCTATGTAGTGACATCATACAGGCCAATACTTGTTAGACAGATCAGTGTAGTAATATTTAATAAGTGGTCTGCATAGCCTATGAGGAATCTGGATGGCAACACATTCGGATTTTTGAGTTTACTTAGTTTAGATTAAACAATGATTGATTGTTTCTCCTTATGTGAATTAAGGAATGCAGACAGAGTGAGGCTCACAGCTTCAGGGATCCTAGAGTAGTTTTTCAGCTGTGTGAGTGCTAAAGGTTAGCAGGCGGCAGGCCATCATAAATAACTAATACCTGAGTTTGACCCCCCATGCCAAATGGTGGGAGATGCCTAAACGTTTATGTTCCCATGGAAGGAGAGAGGGGTCATTTTGGGAAGAAGACATAATGTGGACCGCAGCCAAGTTAGATGAGTTATGGGAGATGAGCAGGGAGATAGGTCAAATCCTCTTTTAGTCTATTAGATAATTTACCAAAGTGACCAATTAGGAGAAGTGGGTGTATTCTGGGAAAGGGACTCTAAAAACCCCCGCATAGGAAGAGAAGGAAGGGTGGCACTTGGTAGATCTCCTAAGATCGAAGGCTGATAGGAGTTCTGATAGGGCAGAGGGCAAAGCATTTTGGCATTGCTTTTGCCATAGATTTGAGAATACCAGAAAAGCGGCTGCTTCTGGATCTAATGCTGGCATGAACTCTGTTTCAATAAAGATTGCTCTATCATTCCACCCAGCTTTGCCTCTGCAGAATTCTTTTATCATCAAACTACATGCCGACACTTTTTGATAAAGAGAGCCCAGAAACCACACCTACCTTCCTTTTATGACCAAATTTGCTCTCATCTATCAGAACAAGTTCCCCTCTTCTTCCAAAGGTCTGTTTACCTCTTCTTCTCATTCTCTTCATTGCAGCTTTGCAAACCCACCGTCAGCAAGTTTTGTCAGTGTTTCAGAGCTCCGAGTAATCCCCTCTTGCATCATGTCCACTTGTCGTAGGCGAAGACCTTGAGCAAATCTGTAATAGATAAACTATGTCACACGGGTGAGGGATGTCCTGTTTTGGGGTTTTGTCTGGCGAACTTCCTGTTTTATGTTGAAAATCTAATCCTCCTCTCGTTTCAGGTCACTTGCCCTTCCTCCAGTGTCACCGGTCTGATGTCTCCCCTGATTCCCTGATTGTGTCCACCTGTGTCACCCTCCCTCATGTGTATATAGTCCTCGTCTTCACCTGTCTTGTTGCCAGAGTATATCGTCTCTTCGTGTACCTCCAGCCGTCGTCCACAGTCTTGTCTAAGTCGTTAAGTACTGCCCTACTTGAATTTCTGTTTTCTTTGTAACCCTCTGAAGAAGAGTGATTTTTGTTTTGCTAAAGTTTTTGGTCAGCTTGTTCCTTTTGAGAAGCTAGTTTAATTTCATAGTCCTCTGCCTTTTTTCTTCCTCCTCTTGGAGTGATTTTCTTTGTAGTTTTTTCAGATCAGTGTAGATTTTGCTATTTGCCATTTTCCTCCCTCAGGAGCGATTTTCTGTTTATTGTTTTGCGCCCTGTGCTACGTTTCTTTTGTTTGTCTGTTACTCGTGTGTTCCGAGTCTAGAGTTTATAGCCATTGTGTTATCACTTGGTCTGAAGAGATTACCAGAAGTTTGAGAATAAAAGCCTGCGTTAATCGTTCCCTGTCTGTCCTCATTTTTGCCAAGTCCTAACAAACTACAGAAATGTCTTTGACTTAGCATTGTATATTGAAGTCAGTTTCTTAAATTGTCTAAGTCTCTTGATTTGTAACTACAATTTCTTATCTGCACACATGCCAATATGACATTCAGTTCAATGGCCTTAGCTACAAAATGTGATCTCAATGCAACTTAATCTCAATGCAACTTGCAGGAACCATTAACACTTACATACTGTTCATATTTTACACCTTCACAGAATTCCCTTATAGGAAGTATTTATAGCAAATTTTAAACTACAGACCCTATTTAGAATGTCTAAATAACCTATATCATATGAATAAATGTATAATTAACCCGTATTAAATGTTTCAGTGAGCAGGGAGAGTGTATTTCTTATGTTTTACAACACTCGTTTTTGGAGAAAAACATCCAGAATTGCACAGTATCATGTCCTCTGTTACATAAGACATAAAAACATGAAGGCCATAATGATTTAAACATATTTTATTGAACTGGAAAATGACATGAACAATCTGGAACTGTTGAAATACAGAAATACAACCATGTTTAACCATTTTAACCATTAACAACCTGGAACTGTTGGAATACAGAAATATAACCATGTTTAACCATTTTAACCATTAATCACTGTTCTCACTGCTGTATCATAAGACACAGTTCATTATAAACTTATCTTATGATTTGAAGCTTATCATAACTAGTCTCTGCATTCAAAGCAGTGGTAGGACACTTTAGGTGTGTGGAGCTTGCACATGTGTTTCCCACATTTGCAGCAGGTTGTCCCTGATATGCAGTCCTTCTTTGTGGGGCAGAAGTTGCATCTCCTTCTCTTCTGTCCCTGTGTGTTGGTTTCTTGGGGGACTTCTTGATCAGGGGCAGGCTCAGACTGCTGCACTGCCCTTACCAGTGCTGCTGAAGCTGGTGTGTGGGGAAGGTGTTGTCGCTTTTGCATGCGAGAAGACACAAGGGCCTTTCCAAGCTCCTCCAAAGAGAACCTCCTCCAGTTCCTCTTGCTTGCCCTCCAGGTTGGGTTCAGCTCACACCATATGACAAACGCATTGTACGATGATATGTCAATGATGTTGTGTAATATCACGAGAGGCCAGCGGGTGGTTCTCCTCTTGCAGCTGTATGTGCCTGTTACTTTGTCGAGGTTGTCCACTCCTCCTTTATTGGAGTTGTAATAAAGGGTGATGGCTGGTTTTCTGTCTTCCCGTGTGCTCACCTCTGCAGCCTTGTGTAATGTGCTCATATGGATGACATTCTTGTTTTTCTTTGTGATGTATGAGACAACCGCTGTGTCCTGAGTGAAAGCAAACTTCGAAGAAAGGACTTCTCTCTCCCTTGTTGTGAGCAGAGCCAGGGGCAGCTCAGGTTTGTTGCGCCTCACTGTGCCAACCATTGTGATATTTTTCATGAGGAGTGCCTGACCAAGCTCATGCGATGTAAAAAAGTTGTCACAGGTCACATTGTGCCCTCTTAGTCCTTCAGTCATCTCCAACACAACTCGCATGCCTATTTTTCTCTGGGGCTCCACCAGCTGGCTTCCCAGTATATACTTGCGTGTTCCAAGCATAGCTTGAATGTGCATCACAGGCCACCCATAACTTAATTCCATATTTGCCAGGCTTGCTGGGCATGTACTGGCGAAAAGGACAGCGACCTGCAAAAACACAAAAAGGGAGAAAATCATTCATCCTTTTGTTCTATCTATCTTATTTATTGAATTCCACAGTTTTGTCCTAGGCTGTGTTTTCTGAGGAAACTATCTCCTTATTTATGTATGGAAGTGCATGAGAAATAAACAGAAGATGATCTGAATCTGACCATTTCATATCACAGCCAATGACATATACTGAATCAGAGATTAGTCGACAATAAAAGACCATTCTTACCCTTTGAATGGAACCAGTCTTTCGTCTACTGTGACCTCAGGGCCAGGACTGTACATGAGAGGCAGCTGTTCCACCCACTTGTCCCAGACAGAATGCACACAAAACACACCCTGTATAGTTTTACAGTTTCAAAATTCCCTAAAACGACCATTTTCTTTGATTTGACCCACACTGGTAGATCTATAATCCATCTAAACAGATACGGGTCAAATTTGACCCGAAATAGCCTCAGTGTACAAAAATGTGTAGCACCTGTACGAAAGTATGACATTTTTAAATATTTTCATTTTTGTGTATTTTGGGTCACTTTAGGAAAAATCATCAAATTTCAAGCTAAAAGAATGATGTTCAGAGTATTTTTACTGCTTGTTTGCAGCGGTACATGAGAATTCTCAAACGTGGAGCCACTTCGGACGGTCCTGGAGACCAATCTTTTATGGCATGAATCACAGCATACCCTGTGATCAAAATGAAGGCTAATGGACCTCACGCCATAAACTGTGGTCTCATTTATTTCATGGTAAAACGTTAAGCAAGGCGGTGTTGGGCAGTAACGCATTATTTAGTAACGGTCCTGGCCCAGTCAATTCAATTCAATTCAATTCAATTGGTTTTATTGGCATGAGGTAACACTGTACATATTGCCAAAGGAAGCGTTTGGAATTCAAAATAACAATAACAATAAAGGAAAACAATATTTACAATAAATTAGTTATACTGTCTCCTCCTTGAACCGGCACCTTATCGTGGTGGAGGGGATTGAGCACCTGAATGATCCTAGGAGCTATGTTGTCCGGGGCTTAATGCCCCTGGTAGGGTCTCCCAAGGCAAACAGGTCCTAGGTGACGGGTCAGACTAAGATCGGTTCAAAAGCCCCTAATGACAGATCAAACATCAAGGAAGTTTACGTCACCCGGATTGGTGTCACCGGGCCCCACCCTGGAGCCAGGCCTGGGGTTGGGGCTCGCAGGCGAGCGCCTGGTGGCCGGGTCTTTGCCCACGGGACCCGGCCGGGCCCAGCCCGAAAGAGCGACGTGGGCCCGCCCTCCGGTGAGCTCACCACTCGCCGGAGGGTTCAGAAGGGGCCGGTGCAGTGGGATTTGGGTGGCAGTCGTGGGCGGGGACCCCGGCGACCCAATCCCCAGACGATGACTCTGGCCATGGGGACATGGAATGTCACCCCGCTGGGGGGGAAAGAGCCTGAGCTGGTGCAGGAGGTTGAGCGGTACCGGCTAGAAATAGTCGGGCTCACCTCCACGCACAGTCTGGGCTCTGGAACCCAACTCCTTGAGAGAGGCTGGACTCTCTTTTACTCTGGAGTTGCCCGCGGTGAGAGGCGGCGAGCTGGTGTGGGCTTGCTTTTAGCTCCTCAGCTCAGCCGCCATGTGTTGGAGTTTACCCCAGTGAACGAGAGGGTTGCTTCCCTGCGCCTTCGGGTCAGGGATAGGTCTCTCACTGTTGTCTCGGCTTATGGGCCGAACAGCAGTGCGGAGTCCCTGGGAGGGGTACTGGAGAGTGACTCCGTTGTTCTACTGGGGGACTTCAACGCTCACGTGGGCAGTGACAGTGTTACCTGGAGGGATGTGATTGGGAGGAACGGCCTCCCTGATCTGAACCCGAGTGGTGTTTTGTTGCTGGACTTCTGTGCTAGTCACAGCTTGTCCATAACAAACACCATGTTCAAGCATAAGGGTGTCCATATGTGCACGTGGCACCAGGACACCCTAGGCCAGAGGTCAATGATCGACTTTGTGGTCGTGTCATCTGACCTCCGGCCGTATGTCTTGGACACTCAGGTGAAGAGAGGGGCTGAGCTGTCAACTGATCACCACCTGGTGGTGAGTCGGATCCGCTGGCAGGGGAGGAAGCTGGACAGACCTTGCAGACCCAAACGTATTGTGAGGGTCTGCTGGGAACATCTGGCGGAACCCTCTGTCAGGGAGGTCTTTAACTCCCACCTCCGCGAGAGCTTTGACCAGATCCCGAGGGAGGCTGGGGACATTGAGTCCGAATGGACCATGTTCTCCACTTCCATTGTTGACGCGGCTGTCCGGAGCTGTGGCCGTGAGGTCTCCGGTGCCTGTCCTGGCGGCAATCCCCGAACCCGGTGGTGGACTCTGGAAGTAAGGGATGCTTTCAAGCTGAAGAAGGAGTCCTATCGAGCCTGGTTGGCCCGGGGAACTCCTGAGGCAGCTGACGGGTACCGGCAGGCCAAGCGTGCAGCAGCACGGGCAGTCGCGGAAGCAAAAACTCGGGTCTGGGAAAAGTTCGGGGAGGCCATGGAGGAGGACTACCGGTCGGCCTCGAAGAAATTCTGGCAAACCATCCGGCGCCTCAGGAGGGGGAAGCAGTTCTCCACCAACACTGTTTACAGTGGAGGTGGGGAGCTGTTGACCTCGGCTGGGGACATTGTCGGGCGGTGGAAGGAATACTTCGAGAATCTCCTCAATCCCACTGACACGCCTCCCATAGAGGAAGCAGAGGCTCGGGACTCAGAGGTGGATTCATTCATCACCCAAGCCGAAGTCACTGAGGTAGTTGGGAAGCTCCTCAGTGGCAAAGCATCGGGGGTGGATGAGAGTCGCCCTGAGTACCTCAAGTCTCTGGATGTTGTGGGGCTGTCTTGGTTGACACGTCTCTGCAGCATCGCGTGGCAGTCGGGGACAGTGCCTCTGGACTGGCAGAGTCCCTCTATTCAAAAAGGGGGACTGGAGGGTGTGTTCTAACTATCGGGGGATCACACTCCTCAGCCTCCCTGGGAAAGTCTATTCCAGAGTACTGGAGAGGAGAATTCAGCCGATAGTCGAACCTCGGATTCAGGAGGAACAATGCGGTTTTCGTCCGGGCCAGCTCTATACCCTCCACAGGGTGCTCGAGGGTTCATGGGAGTTTGCCCAACCAGTCCACATGTGTATTGTGGATTTGGAGAATGCATTCGACCGTGTCCCTTGTGGCATTCTGTGGGAGGTGCTCCGGGAGTACGGCGTCGGAGGCCCTCTGTTAAGGGCTGTACGGTCCCTGTATAACCGGAGCAGGAACTTGGTTTGGATTGCCGGCAGTAAGTCAGACCTGTTCCCGGTGCATGTTGGACCCCGGCAGGGCTGCCCTTTGTCACCGGTTCTGTTCATTATTTTTATGGACAGAATTTCTAGGCCTAGTGTGAAGTGGCTGGGATGAGAATCAGCACCTCCAAGTCCGAGGCCATGGTTCTCGACTGGAAAAAGGTGGCTTGCTCCCTCGGGAGGTGTCCCGGGGGCATGTCCTGCCGGGAAGAGACCCCGAGGAAGACCCAGGACACGCTGGAGTGACTATGTCACCCAGCTGGCCTGGGAACGCCTTGGAATCCTCCCGGAAGAGCTGGAGGAAGTGTCTGGGGAGAAGGAAGTCTGGGTGTCCCTGCTAAGGCAGCTGCACCCGGCCCCGGATAAGCGGACGAAAATGGATGGATGGATGGATAGTTATACTGTTTATATGTGATGTATAACTTATGATTGACTCAATCGCAGTCATAGTCACAATCAATCAATCTCAGTCAATAAGTAATCAATAACAATGAATGAATGAATCAATCAATCAGTTTGTGTCAACTAAAAATGTCAATAAAACAGTAGTAAACAGGCTACAGTTCAAAAAAGTAGTCTGTTGTCAACAGTAATAACAAAAAGAAGAAAACAACAAACAACAAAAATGATTGTCACTTCCTGTCTCTCAGTCTATGACAGGCACAAAGACTGTGGAAGTTTTTGAGTGTGTGTATGTGTGTGTGCGTGTGTGCGTGTGTGTGTGTGTGAGTGTGTATTTATGTTGATACGAGAAATGAATAAATAAACAAATAAATAAATAAGTAAGAATGAAACAATTAAAAACAATTAAAAAAAGTAAATTCTGAGTTGTTTCTCAGGTTCCAGTGGTTGTCCTCAGGTCGTGACATGAGATGATGAATTTGGCTGCAATGTTCTCACATTTTGGCATTTCCCCAAGTAAATATGGGAGTTTCTCCATGTCTGTTGTGTGTTCAAATTCAGGGTGTATTTTTTATTATTTTGGGAAAGTGTTTTGTATGTTGTAATTTAGTGGTGTCCAAATAGAAATTGTGTGTGTTGTCCTTATTTCTGGACTGCTTCTGGAAGATCATAATTTTGGTTTTCTTTGGGTTAACTGTCAGGGCCCAGGACTGACAGAATGTATGCAGGAGGTTGAGGTGCTGCTGTAGACCTTTTGTTGGCGACAGCAACACCAAGTCATCTGCGTACAGGAGACCCTTAAATTCTGTGCCGTTCAGATTGAGTCCAGGTGCCGTGGATTGATCTAATTGACATGCAAATTCATTGATGTATAAATTGAAGGGGATTGGACTCAGGTTGCATCCATGCCTCACCCCACGACCTTGGGGAAAGAAGGCTGTTTGTTTGTCTCCTATTTTAACTGCACATTTATTTTTCGTGTACATAGATTTTATTACATCATATGTTTTTCCTCCAATGCCACTGTTGAGCAGTCTGTAGAAAATAAAAAATAATAATTTCCCCCTGGGATTATTAAAGTATTTCTGATTCTGATTCTGATTCTGAAAAGACTCTCATGCCAGATGGAATCAAAGGCCTTTGTGAAGTCAACAAAACATGTGTAGGCCTTTCCTTTCTTCTTGTCACACCGCGGTGAGAAATGTCCTGTCTTGGGTTTTTTGTCTTGTGAACTTCATGTTTTATTTTGAAAAGTAACTCTCCTCTCGCTTCAGGTCACTTGCCCTTCCTCTTGTGTCACCGGTCTGACGTCTCCCCTAATCCCTGATTGTGTCCACCTGTGCTCCCTTCCCTGGTGTATATATTGTCTTTGTCTTCCCCTGTCTCGTCGCCAGAGTATTTCGTCGTGTCATGAATCTCCAGCCTTTCACAGCCTTGCCACAGTCTTGTAAAGTGTTGATAAGTATTGCCTCGCTTGTTTTTCTGTTTCCTTGTATGCCTCTGAAGAAGAGTGATTTTGATTTTGATAACGTTTTTGGTCAGTGTGAACCTTTTTTGTTTTCTAGATAGTTTCATAGCATTTGTTTTTGTTCTTTCCTTCTTGTGGAACGCTTTGATTTGTATGTTTCTCAGCTCAGTGTAGCATAGATAATTTTACAGCCTTTTGTCCTTTTCCTCTTTAAATAGTGATTTTCTGTTGTAACATTTTATAGTTTATTCTGTTCTCAGATCAGTATAGTATTTTGCTTCTTGTTTTTCCTCCTTCAGGAGAGATTTTCTGTTTCACGTTCCGTGTTTCATTTATTGTTCTCTTGTTCCATTCCTCTGTCTGAGCAGACGAGGTAGAGTTTATAGCCTTCTGGTTTATCACTCCTTCTGAAGAAGATACAAATGTATTTCAGAAATAAAGCCTGTCGAACTCGTTCTCTGACTGCATCTGAGTCCTCATTTTGCCAGGCCTGACACTTCTTGTCTAATTTGCTCAATCAGGGTGTGGAGGGTATAGATGTGATCTGTTGTGCGAAAATTTGGTAAGAATCCAATTTGGCATTTATTCAAAACATTTTGGTAACTATTTAAACAGATTCCACGGTAATTATTAAGGTCATATTTATCTCCATTTTTATAAAGTGGTGTTATTAAACTTTTATTCCATTTGTCAGGAAAAGTGCCAATTGCTAGAATTATATTTAAAAGTTTGAGTATAGCCAATTTTAATTTATGGTCAGAATATTTGATCATTTTATTTATGATGCTGTCGACTCCACAGGCCTTTTTAGCTTTCAGGGATTGGATGCTTTCCGTCAGTTCCTGCTCTGTTACTGAAGCATCTAGAGGGTTTTGGTTATCTTTAATTACTAATTCTAAAGTTTTCCACTTGGCATGTGTTTTGTTTTGGTCCTTGTTCTTTGCAAAATTGCTGTATAATTCAGTAAAATAATTCATCCAAATGTTGCCATTTTGTATTGCCAATTGATCTTGTGTATTGTTTAGAGTGTTCCACTTCTGCCAGAACTGGTTTGACTCTAAAGATTCTTCTATTTCAGAGAGCTGGGTTCTGGTGTGTTGGTCTTTCTTAGCTCTCAGTGTGTGTTTGTATTGTTTTTAGGTGTCGTAGTAACGAAGGCGCATATTTTGGTTATTTGGGTCTTTTTCGTTTGATAACTTTCTTAAAATTTTCCTTATATTTTTGCAGTCATTGTCCAACCATTTTTTATTGTGTCTTTGTTTTGGTTTATGATTAGACGTTTTCAAGTGTGATAACTTTGCCAATTTATCAAAAATTGCGTTAATTTTGCCCACAGCAGTGTTTACACCATCATTATTATGGGGAAATATTTCAGAAATACATTGTTTGAATATTGGATTTTGGAATTTTCAAATGCCTTTTGCCAGCTCTCCATGCTGTCTGATTTCCATTTGTATGAATGTGTGATGTTGTACAGTTAATTGGGTTTAGAGGCCTCATGCCACTGTGTTCCCTCCTCAGACAGACCGTGATCTTGCTGTGGTCCAAGAGGGGTGTGAGTGGGTTGACTGTGAAAGCTCTGAGAGACATTGGGTCCAGATCTGTTATGGCATAGTCTACTGTACTACTGCCAAGAGCTGAACTAAATGTGTAACGGCCCAGAGTCTCCTCGTAACCTACCATTGACTATATACAGACCCAGCGTGCGGCAGAGCTGTAAAAGCTGTGTACCGCTTGTGTTGGTAATTTTATCAAAATTGTGTCTTGGGGGGAGTTCGGGGAGAGGAAAGCAGGTGTCTCCAGGTAGGCCTAAGTGCTGATCTTCCTGGATGTTTATAGTGTCAGCTTTCTCTCCAGTTCTAGCATTCAGGTCCCCGCAGACTAGCACGTTTCCTAAAGTTTTAAATTGGTTTATTTCCCCTTCTGGAAAAAAGATCTTCGTTGTAGTAGGGAGATTCTGAGGGGGGTATGTAAATAGCACATAGACATGTTGGTCTGCACATATTATTTCTTTGTTAATTTTCATCCAAATATAGGATTCTACTTTTTTCTGTACCATGTCCCTTGTAAGACAGTGATATCAGAGTCTTTTACTTCTCTAATAAAATCTAGATTTTGGCTTTTTAATCCAAAAGCAGATGATCTAAGGTCATGAATTATTATTATTGTTATTTGAAATGATTTCATCTTCAAATGTGTTCTGTTTTAGAAATAAGATAAACACTAAAACAAACTAGAAAAATGTGCATTTCCTACGAAAATACAGTGTGAATGCTGAAGTCTGAAGCGAAATCTGCTGAATGTAATGGAGAAAAGCTGAAAAAGTTGCACACTTAAATGCTGAAAGAGCTTAATAAGTTGAACATATTGATAGCTGAACAGTTTCTGTAGCTAAAAATGAAGCTGAATGTATGATGAAGCTGAAAAGGCAGAGAGATGAATATCTGAAAAGCTGTAAAGCAAGAGGGCTGAAAAAGCTTAAAAAAGTGAAAAAAGACTGAAAAGGTAGAAAACCTGCAGAGGGCTGGAAGAGTTTAAAAAGTTTAAAACCTCTATAGCTGAACATGAAGTTGAATGTTTGAAGGAGTTGAAAAGGCAGAAAGGTGGAAATTTTAAAAAGTTGAAAGGGCAGAAAAGCTCAAGGGGGCTGAAAGAGTTTAAAAAGTTGACCATTGTAATTGTTTAACGTGAGGTTAAAAGTTTGAAGGAGTTGAAAAGGCAGAAAGATGAATATGTGAAAAGGCTCAAAAGGCTATGGAGTAAGAGGGCTGAAAGAGCTTGAAGAGGTGGAAAAAGGTTGAAAGGTGAAAAGTTAAAGGCAGAAAGAGCTTGAAGGCAGGAACATACCAGCCCAACCGATGGACGTCTGAAGCGTTTGGAT
>CAEMYA010001193.1:4592-16662 GCA_903131615.1 Diplodus sargus
GTATATTTCTTTAAAACCATGTCCTCTGGCCCTCATCTGATTCTTCAAACCTGTGTTTGCCTTGTATGGCCATTTCCTGGGTTAAAATCCCAGGTGGCATTGTTGACAACACACACTACACATACCCACGCACAAACACACACTCACACCTGCTCCCCCCACACTTGGATTTGACTGTCTGCATGGATCTGATCCATACAGTAGTGTTCACACATGCGCTGCTACTCTGGACTGTTTGGACATTATCCAGACGAGCTGTATGTGAGAGGCCACTAATTCTTGCGTGCTACATGTGTGAAAGGTCAAGTCCACTGTTTAGAGGTCATGCGGAGATTACATATATCTGTGAATATGCTTTGTATTGTATTTGTAAGGTGATGTTAGATGGTATTTATGTGACATTCATTCATGTAGACTGTGAGCTGCTGTACCAGAACGAACCTTGACAAAACCAAGTAACGTTTCCTGTGTTAGATTTTGGTGCATGTGCAGCAGCAGTAAAAAAAGATAAGTTGCCCCTCTGACTATTTAACAGCCTCAGTCTCAGTCACTTCATCCTGCCACCAGGCCTGACCGCACATCTCTAGGATGAAACTGCTGGAAACACAAGTCAAATGTGGACGTCCCTCTGGAGTGTTAAACAAGATAAGATGAGCTGATGGGCCTCAGTGATGATTTAGACCTATCCAAGTGGTTCAGTTGTTAATTGAAGGAATGATTAAATAAGCATTGCATTGTAATTGCAGTATTCAACAAAAGGCATCCATTTCTGTATCATAACTATGAATTATATATATATTATGATACACATTCTCCCAAAGCACAGGTTACATTAACCTTTATGACAGCTGTATGCTCCTGGAGTCTGCTGGTAACTACTACTGTTGTTAAATTGGTATTTTAATCATAAAACATGAGAAAACACAAACACATACGTATGAGATCACAACATGTAAATCCTTGATGTGACTTGCTTATAATACCCAGAACTCCAGCTGTGAAACTGAGGGCAGACTGGTGCCATGTTTGACATATTCCTCACCAAAAGAAACATGACAGTCATGTTACATAACGTGTTAACATGCAATAGATGCAGGTTGTGTTTGGAGTGCAGAGAGAAATGAAAACTCCACTGGAGCACCATGTATGCTTTTCATCTTATTCAGTATATGTGTAGTGGTGCAGGTGAGCCTCTAGTGGTCACAATGAGTGTTACAAAAACAAACACTTGTCACTTGGCCTGACGGTGTGTTGAGGTGTGCAGACTAGTGGAGAACTATTATTATCTCATATTAGACAAAGTGGTGAATCAAGGAGAGGAATATTTAAGTTTTTCAGACCAGTGTTCATTGACTGTAACAGTAAGTCCTGACGGTGCAGCACAGAGCTGTACAGGGAGTCTACTTCTTCTTAAAGGATGGTAACACAGTGTACCAGTGTGAGGTTACCAGGTAGCAATGATAAGGACACGTGATTTAAGTTAATACAGAGACAGGTCAATGAAATGTCTTAAACTTTATTATAAATGAACACTATCAGGTGGATGAGTCAGTCAATCAGTGTACTTGATAGACCCCAGCTGAAAATGTCACCCTGCTTTACTCGACTCAACTTCTACCACAAGAGGAAAAAACACTTCTGAGGTGTGAATGATGTCACTGTCTAATTCTATCTATCACACCATCACATCTATAAGTGTGAAATTTAACTGGAAACATATTTTAGTCATGCTGGCTTCACGTGTTCTTCTCACTCTAAGACACGCTGCAGTTTATTTTAGTGTTTTGTTCATGATATTTTATTTTCCCTCATGATGATCCTATTTGATATCTGGAGTCATTGTAGTAACATGAGGCAAAAACAAAGTCATCTCAGTTTACAGATATCTTTACTCCATCTTATCAGGCTGCAGCTCACAGGACAGGTCACGTCTTACAGATTAAAAGTTGTGAAACATAGATAGCTGATATAAAAGTCTGCCTTTTTAGATTAATATCTGAAGACACCTGACTGATAATCTTTTCTAATTTGTCAAATGTAATTATTTAACTGAATAAAAAAACACTTTGAAAACTTTGAAATTATTTATTGAGCCAAACAAGAGACAAAATACAGACTCTGTGGATGCCACAACTGTTGGACAGAATAACATTGCAATTGTGTTGTGTTGTAATATGATTAAATCCAATGATCTTGTGTTTATTGGATGTGAGATGAAGATGAGGAACAAACCTTTATGAGGAAGATGAGCTTATAATTTATTAACAGTTGACAGGAAATGTAATCTTGTCAAAATGTGCTGCGGTCAACACCTCTGCTGTGGTTTGAGCTTCATTTGAAAGTGAAGTAAGAACATACTCAGACAGACACTCTAAAGAAGAAGCTGATAAAATCTCTGCTCTCATATTTCTAAGAAATGTCACCTCTTTTTTCTCTCTGCTGCATATTAATCAATACAAAGTAGGAAGTTTGATCAGAAGCAGAGTGACAGTGTCGGTGCTGGATGTGAAGATGGGTCACGCTCTGCTCGGTGTGCTCGGGTTATTCTGTGAGTACATCTGTGATTTTCTATGTGATTATCAGAATTTATATCAGTGTAGTAGTTGTGTAGACATGAACTTTGTTGCTGTTTGTCTTGGTTCAGATTGGAGGATTACTCAACTGGTTACTTACGCACTAGTTTGTGCACACGTACCTGGACAATGCATGTACAGTATATGATCACAGGTATTATGTAAATAGCTGTGGAATTACATGTGTTGCTTATTTACCAGGCCTTTATATATTGAAGAGGTTTTTAAATGTTTCCCACCTCTGTAGCTCTGTATCACCACAGAACTTTGTGATACTGTTGATTGATAAACAATAGTTGTCACTGATGAAACTCCAGCTGGACTTTGTATTTGATTCTGGTCTAATGAAGTTTTAATCTTTATTTTAGTGCTGAATACACTCCTGTACGGACATGCTGAAGGTGACTAGTTATCTTTTCTATATTTACTGATTATGTTTGTCCTGTATGTCACCTGCTGTATCACTCTTGATCACTTGTTCTAGCAGCTGTGCAGAATCAACTTTTCAAACTGATTTGTTAGAAATTAAAATATAAAATCTTATCCTAAATTATGACAGAATGTTACACACAAGTCACAAAAATGCCTCTCAGGTGAGTTTTACTGCAAACGAGTCCACTTGTTCACAGGTTAAACACAAAGAAAAGAGCAAGACAATAAACCTCACTATTCAAGGGGAAGTGCAGAATGTCTGTTTGGTTTTTGGAAGTCAAGTGTCTGTTGGACATTAGATACAAAACCAGAGTCCAGATGAGTTTTTGCCTTGACAAGCCTTCACTGCTGTCAGGATCAAGAAGCAATGAGAGTAGGGCTGGTAATGTAAAAGAGGACAGAGAGGAGAAGCGAAATAAAATATATAATAGGGCCCGAGCAGATCACAGACCTGTGAGGTCCCTATTGTTTTTATAGTGACGATTTTTTGTCCCAAATGATCGCATTTTTCACTGACTGAACATGCACCAAAACTCACCAAAATTGGAATATACGTCACACCTGCTAAAAATTTCATCATCTGTTGTCGTCCTCAATTTCCACCACTAGATGGCGCTACAATCAAGGAAAGTGTGTTTCAGCTTATAACTACCATATACTTTGTCAGAAATTCAAAAACCTTATATCCACGGGTGCACTGAATTGTGCCGAATCTCGTCGGGATTTAGGCCACGCACATTTCCGCCTACCGTTTTTTTCACACAAATTCGCCAAATGTCGCAAACCTACTTTTTTTCGAACTCCTCCCAGGCGATTTGACTGATTTGCACCAAACTTTGCACACAGCATCTGTGGACTCTCGTGACAAAAAGTAATTAAAAGAATTTTGATATTCCAAACAATACTCAAGTTATTAAATAACAACTTCCTGCAGATTTAGCTCAAAACACGAAGTGTTAGATGTCTCCACATTGGTCTGTCCCAATGCCATGAAAACCAGGTGACTACTTCCCCATGAGCCACTAAAGCTCTGTGAAAAATGTATACACTTACTTTTTCCAACTCTTTCTTCGCCATTTCATCAATTTCCACCAAACTTTGCATGTAGCATCTCAGGCAAGACTTATCAAAAGCTTTCATCTACGTCACACCTGCTTGCGTGATGCATTTTGATGCTTCGCCATAAAACCATCAACTCACTATAACTTCCACAAACAATTTGCCATCTACTCCAAATTGCTCAAACATGTACATCTACGTGGCAGACCCCAACGTCAGCATGCCCTGACACGCGTGGACTACGAGGGCCCGTTCATCGCTGCTTGCAGCTTTAATATAACATTTGTTTTTCAACAATTAAAACCACAGTGAAAGTTTTCAACTTGGCTCTTCAACACTTAAACAAGGTTTTGCCTTCACAAATGTAACATTCAGTAGTGCAACTAAAAATTAAACAAAGAAACCCAGAACAAAGAGACAGCACATGGAAGAGAGGTTCTTGACCAAGTTAAAACTAACGTGTCTCCAGTATTTATAAAATGTTAACTGCAAAGTACAGTGATTCAGTCACTATCAACAAAATCAGTAAGTTTGAAACAGAATAAAGATCTATGTTGTATTAATTCATTGAAAAACATTGTATGTTTGATGTAGATTTAACTATTCTTCATTTTTGTTTCCTTTCTGTGAATTCCTGAACATGAACAGTTTCAAACAAGGCTGTTGTGACTCAGCAGCCAAACTGGACTGAAGTATACAGAGGAGAGAGGATCACTCTCAGATGTGAGATCACAGATGGAGGAGACACTGAGTGGGAGTATGAATGGAGAACAACCAGCTCAGAAAAACCTTCAGATCAAAATGAACACAGTATTACATCTGTGACTGAATCCCACAGTGGAGACTACAGGTGTAAGGGCAGAAAGAAACATACGCAGCATTCTTCAACGGATTGGAGTGATCCCATTAAACTGACAGTGTCACGTAGTAAGCCACATCACATACTTTAAAAGTGAAGATTATACAGCTCATTAAAAGCCTGTTTTTGTTCATGTATATGTTTAAAATGAATCTTCAATATGTACTGATTATGCAGAATGTATCTGATCCACTATCAATACATGTTTTTATTTAAAAAATCATTTTCCAACAGAAACCCGGTCTGTCCTCACTGTGTCTCCATCATGGCTGAGTATTGGAGCCTCAGTAACTCTGAAGTGCAGAATTAAAGAGCCATCTGCTGGATGGAGGTTCTACTGGTATAAGAGGATTCCTGATTCATTAGACTTCAGCTATGAGCAGCTACCTGGCAGCAGCAGTGGGACTGAACAGGATTCCTACATTGTTCATGGACAGACACACACAGCAGCATATAAGTGCAGAGCTGAAAGAGGAGATCCAGAGTATTCCACTTTTTACAGTGCCCCTAAGTATGTCTGGTCTGCAGGTAAGTGTGTGTCTATCTCTTAACAGTGTTTCCCCTATATGCATATGCAATCCGCTGCTGGATTTTCATCGCTCCCGAAAAAAGAAAAAAAAGACATGATTTTGGTAGGTTTAATATAACAGGGAGGCAAATTTAAAGTGAAACTCCTGCCAAAATGCAACGTAGGCTTTTTTTGTGAATGTATATGAGTCAAATCTAACAAAATACAGTAAACCTTAAAAGTGCCTCTTTCATCGTAATTATGCTTTCACAAAAAGGTTTGACTCATACACATTCACAAAAAAAAGCCTAGGTTGCATTTTGGCGAGAGTTTCACTTAAAAAAAACATATGTTAAATCAGTTCTGTTCATCTTGTTTCTCAATGATGATGAACAAACAGTATCTTAAAAAGTAATGATAATAATTAACTGTGGTCTTTTCGATCTTGTCTCTCTCGCTAGTGTCAAGCTAAACTTCATGCTTTCTACCTTACTGGGTGAAATTAACTTGTTTCCTTCTGTCCTCACTCTTTAACCATAACACACAAAAAGACAGATATGATGTCTTGACAAAAACTTTGCTGTTATTTACAAAAAGTACTTTTTGTCTGGATACTTAAGCTCTTCTTCTGCTTGCAGCAGCTGGAGTCACGTGGTTGTCTATCATTTTAGGTAGAAAGTAGAAATCAGAATTTGACCAAAATATTGAACTTTATTGGAATATTTTTATTTATTTTTATTAATTTAACCTTTGCTTAAATCTTGAGGTAATCATTGAGAGCAAGCCCTCATTTTAAATAATGTTCAGAGCACAGAGGAACAAAGAGACAAACAACAACAAAAACAAAACAAAAAAAAAAACAGTTACATTGAAAAGCAGAGTAGCTGGAAATCATATTTTTAAATTGGTCAATGGAAACAACTGTGTTGAGTTTAAGTGCCTGTGGTAAAGTTTTTTTTTACCAAATTCAGTGTTAATCTGCGGAACGTTGAGCATTAACTATCACTTGAACGTGTTGATAAGTTACTATGAGACCAATTTAATAAAGTGTTGATGTATGATGGCGTGTTGCCTTTCAAGACTTCATAGATGAAAGTGAACCAGTGCATGTCTCGTCTCGTGGATAAAGGTGCCCATCCAACCTTTTCATATAAAGTGCAATGGTGGGTGGAGTAGCTGTCACCAGTAATTAATGAGTGCAGAGTGATAAACTGAATCCAGTGGTTTCAGAGTGGAGACATAGCATGTCTATAGATGATGTCACCTAAAAAGACTGCTTGGGTGAGCTGTTTCCTACACAGCAGGAGGATGTTTTCGTTCTGGTATAGGTATCCTAATTTTATTTTAATTCACCTGTCAGTGTATCAATGTGAAATATAAATATGAGTTTTTGATCTAGCCAGATGCCTAGATATCTGTACTCTGTAACTCTGTCAATATTGTGTCCTGATAGAGTGGTGATATGTAAACCATCATTTGTGAAGCTTCTTGCTCTTGAAAATACCATGTATTTGTTCTTATCTGTTTTAAGGACTAATTTCAGGTTGAGAAGTGACTAGGGTTGCACTAATACTATTTTTTTCAAACCGAGTACAGGTATTTTAATTTGTGTACTTGCCGATACCAAGTACCGATAACCGATATTTCTACCTCAAAAATAACTATTAGGTTACAGATGCACTCAATTGGAAGACAGGATTTATTTTCTCCTCTGCTTGTTACAACAAATGTATATACATACAAAAAAATAAAATGATGTATATTGTATGAGGGCGCGCCTCTGTGAAAGGATTGCTGGTTGAGGATTATTCATGGACTATGATTCCAGTCAGATTTGACTTCTTTAATGAAGTACTTGGATTTTACCTAACTGTACAACTTACGTCTTTGTGTCTGTGGGTGTGTGTGTGGTCTGAAAATAAAGAAAGGAAATACACTCAATTAACAATAAACAGTCACAATCCAGATGTAGCTGCAGTGCTAGCAAAGGGCAGCTAACTATTGCTGAGACACAGGCTACTGAGCTAATTCAAACACACACACAACATATTCCCATGTAACACGAACTGCAATAGTGAACAAATTACCAATAACTACAATCAGAAACTACCAACATTTCCTCAAGAACGCACACATAATAAGGGAAACACACAGAAAGTCCATGCAGCTTGGTCTGCTTACTGACTGGTCTGCTTCTCATCCGTGTAACTTTATAACGTAACTATATACACAATGTATACTGCTTGTTGTCATAGTTTACACCAGTAGAGGGTGCTGTTGGGCCTTGACCTGTAGGGCTTTCTTACACAGCCGCCCCCAAATGTCTGCTGTGAGGACATTTGAACTCCCAGTTAAAATTAGCCCTGGTTGTGAAGGGAATGATAAAGCCCAGTGGATCATACTGGCTTGCTAGGGCTTTATAAATGTTCCTCATGGTTGGCTCAAGGTGGTCACACACAAATATATAATAATGATTGATTTTATATATATATATATGTGTATATATATGTATGTGTATGTATATGTATGTATGTATGTATATATATATATATATATATATATATATATATATATATGTATATGTGTATATATATATATGTGTATATATATATATATATATATACATACATACATACATACTTATATATACATAATCATAATTTCCTGTGCCAACAAAAAGCCTCCAAATTATCATGAAATTTGACAAATTAAACAATGAAGCTTATTACAGAGTCAACTTCCATCCATCCATTGTCAACCGCTTATCCAAAATCGGGTCGAGGGGACAGCAGCTTCAGTAGCGAGTCCCAGACTTTCCC
Organism: Diplodus sargus; assembly: GCA_903131615.1. Classification (NCBI taxonomy): domain Eukaryota; kingdom Metazoa; phylum Chordata; class Actinopteri; order Spariformes; family Sparidae; genus Diplodus; species Diplodus sargus. The sequence goes on from CAEMYA010001193.1 coordinate 12,843, forward strand.
CGGCCACATCGGCTAACTCTGACTGGGGAATCCCGAGGCGCTCCCAGGCCAGAAAAGAGACATAATCCCTCCACCTGGTACTGGGTCTACCCCTAGGTCTCCTCCCAGTTGGACGTGCCAGGAACACTTCCCTAGGAAGGCGCCCTGATGGCATCCTCATCAGATGCCCGAACCACCTCAACTGGCTCCTTTCCACACAAAGGAGCAGCGGCTCTACTCTGAGTCCCTCCCGGATTTCTGAGCTTCTTACCCTATCTCTGAGGGAGACCCTAGCCACCCTACGAAGAAAACCCATTTCGGCCGCGATCTCTTTCTTTCGGTCATGACCCAACGCTCATGACCATAGGTGAGGGTAGGGACGAAGATTGACTGGCTCAGCTCCCTTTTCGTCACAACCGCGTGGTGAAGCGCATGCAACACCGCACCCGCTGCACCGACTCTGCTGTCAATCTCACACCCCCTCATCCCCTCACTCGTGAACAAAACTCCGAGGTACCTGAACTCCTTCACTTGGGGCAAGGACACATTCCCCACCTGGAGTAGGCAATCCACCGGTTTCCTACTGAGAACCATGGCCTCAGATTTAGAGGTGCTGATCCTCATCCCTGCCGCTTCACACTGGGCTGCAAACTGATCCAGTGAGTGTTGTAGATCTACAGCCGATGATGCCATCAAGACCACATCATCTGCAAAAAGCAGTGATGAGATCTTAAGGTCACCGAACTGTAACCCCTCCATACCACGACTGTGCCTCGAAATCCTTTCTATGTCTATCACAAAACACATGTGGACTGGGAGATTGTACTCCCAGGCCCCCTCCAAGACCCCTGCCAGAGTAAAGAGCTGGTCCGTTGTTCCACGACCAGGACGGAATCTGCATTGTTCCTCTTCAATCTGAGGTTCAACAATCGGCCGGACCCTCCTTTCCAGCACCTTGGAGTAGACTTTCCCAGGCAGGCTGAGTAGTGTGATACCTCTGTAATTGGCACACACCCTCTGGTCCCCCTTCTTAAAGAGAGGGACCACCACACCTTTTTGCCACTCCTTCCGCACCGACCCCGACCCCCACGCAATGTTGAAGAGAAGTGTCAACCAAGACAGCCCCTCAACACCCAGAGCCTTCAGCATTTCTGGTGTTATCTCATTGATCCCTGGGGCATTGCCACTGTGGAGTTGTTTGACTACCACAGTGACTTCACCCAGGGAAATCGGCGATGATACCCCATCATCCTCCAGCTCTGTCTCCATTACAGAGGGTGGCTGAGTGGGATTCAGGAGGTCACCGAAGTACTCCTTCCACCGCCCTATGACCTCCTCAGTCGAAGTCAACAAGGTCCTATCCTTGCTGTACACAGCTTGGATGGTTCCCCATTTCCCCCTCTGCTGAGGTGGCGGACAGTTTTCCAAAAGTGCTGGGGATATCAAACCATTCAGGTTTGATATCCCCAGCCTCCACAGGGATGCTAGAGAAGTCCTTCGGAGGTGGGAGTTGAAGGTTTCTGGGACAGGGGCCTCCCCCAGATGTTCCCAGCATACCCGCACTACTCGTTTGGGCTAACCAGGTCTGTCCAGGGGTTTCCCCTGCCACCGGACCCAACTCACCACCAGGTGGTGATCAGTTGACAGCTCTGCCCCTCTCTTTACCCGAGTGTCCAAAACACACGGTCGAAGATCAGATGATATGATCACAAAATCGATCATTGACCTTTGACCAAGGGTGCTCTGGTACCACGTACACTTATGAGCATCCTTGTGTTCGAACATGGTTTTCATTATAGACGGACCGTGACTAGCACAGAAATCTAATAATAGAACACCACTTGGGTTCAGATCAGGGAGGCCGTTCCTCACAATAACGCCCCTCCAGGTATCTCCGTCAGTGCCGACGTGAGCGTTGGAGTTCCCCAGTAAGACCATGGAATCCCCCACTGGGGCTCCTTGCAGGGCTCCAGCCAGGACCTCCAAGAAGGCTGCATACTCTGAACTGCTGTTTGGTGCATATGCACAGACAACACTCAGAGTTTTCCCCCCAGCACTTAGGCGTAGGGAGGTGACCCTCTCGTTCACCGGGGTAAAATCCAACACGGCGGCCCTCAGCCGGGGACTTGTGAGTATCCCCACACCCGCCCGGCGCCTCACACCTTTGGCAACTCCGGAGAAGAATAGTGTCCAGCCCCTATCCAGGAGTTTGGATCCAGAGCCAATGCTGTGCGTGGAGGCAAGCCCCACCAGATCCAACCACAACGCTCAACCTCCCGCACCAGCTCCGGCTCCTTCCCCCCAAGAGAGGTGACATTCCACATCCCCAGAGTCAGCCTCTGCAGCCCAGGTCTGGGTTGCAAAGGCCCGTCACCACCACCACTGAACCCAGCGGTTTCTCCTGCGGATGGTGGGTCCACGGGATGGGGGAGGGAGAAGAGCCACGTTGCTCTTTCGGGCTGTGCCCGGCCGGGCCCCAGGGCAGACCCAGCCACCAGGCGCTCTATTACACAATCTCCACATTTGAATCAGTGTGATATATATTTAAGTAGCCTAGTAGTTGTATCAATGTCAGTATGTAATCAAGAACTGACTGTCAAATCAAATAAATAACATTTCAAAAACATTTCAACAATATTTATTGTTAACATTTAATTATACAGATATATAATACTGTAAATATGTATTTTTCTTCTCTCTTTATTGAAAATAAGGGCAGCATTTAAAAGTAAAATAGTGAAAATAAATAAAATAGCTTTTTAAAAATTGTGCATCTTAAAATAAAGTACTTAATTTTTGAAAAACAACATTTCTGTTTCTGTTTCCCTTCAAGTAAAGTTTCGGCTACTGCACTCATGCACTCAAAATAGAAGCGACCCGTCACAAGTTCAAATTCTTCAATAACTTGAAGAATTTGAACTTGTGACTAGTGTCCGACCGATAGGGATTTTTTGGCCCGATAACGATTGCCGACATTAGAGGGGGTGCAATCACCAATAGCCGATATGCAACTGATATAGTGAGTTTTTGAGCTGGAATGAAAACAGGCCTTGGATTGTGCATAGATTTTGCACCGATATGATTATACAATAGTACAGTCACAGTGACAGTAGTACAGACAGATGCTTCCTTAAACCAAAGTCTTTATTCAAGACTTTTAACATTTAACATACTTTGCTCCTTTTTTCAGCCATCTGTGTAATAAAGGAAAGAAAACATTTATATTATTTAACCTATACATTTTTAAATTTGTAAATAGAAAACCATACATTTTTCTGTGTTAATTCATATTTGCATACAAAACAGACGGCACAGCGTTCTCAGCTGCCTACAGCTGCTGCTGTTATTGTTTTTAACAAAGACGGAAACAGCGTTTGATTGCTGAAAGGCAAAACCCGTGTGGCGCCGGCAGCGGCCACAAATAAGAGACACCAGCGTTGATGAGGAAGTGATGTGGCACACTCGTAGCCTTGATGTTAAATATGCCTGAGGTTACTTAATTTATTGTGTTATCGAACAGACATGGCCAATGTTTCGACCTGGAGATTTTCATCAGGGCAAAAGAACAAAGCAAAGTGACAGAGTTTAAATAGATGCGGGTGGCGAGTTGATGCGGTGGTTGTGTCCACACACCCGGGTTGGTTTATGTGACTAAAGGGGACATTTCGGCGCAGGAGAGAGCGGAGCGTGGATGCGATCTCCTTCAACCATGCAAGGAAAAAGGGAATGATAGGAAAGGTTTTTCTAATTTATTGAGAAACAATGCCCAGGTCAGCAATGCATGCCAAAAAACATGTCGTTCATTCGTCCCCTCCATAAACCAACCCAGCTGTGGACACAC
>CAEMYA010001193.1:16864-33554 GCA_903131615.1 Diplodus sargus
AACGGGGGAAAAGTCCGCTGGTTGTCCGCTGGTTGGTCAGGTGGTCGGGAGGTTTCGTGGTGTAGAGTGGGGAAGGGACTTCACTGAAATGTGAGCTGAGCCAAAGTCTCTGTCTGAGCTCAGCGCACCCCACTGGACAGAGTAAAATCAGCACACCAGCGCGTGCTTTTGTCGTTGACGCACTTTTTTTTCTATCGGCGCAACATTTCACCGATACGATAGAACCCCCGATAGAAATTAGGCCGTTCTATCAAGCCCCGATATATCGGTGGCCGATAATCGGTCGGTCACTACTTGTGACGGGTCGCCGTCCAAGTCCGTACAGGACAGCATCTGGGTCTGGACACAGATCGCGGTCCGCCCTGTCGGAAATGTTCAGTTTCACGCAAAGTAAGGCTGTATGCAATAGTGGTATCGTGCGTGGCATCAGCAAATTTTTGCGAGTAACAGTATATGGGTACAGGTTTGGCGCAATACCCAGTGCCGGTATCGATACATCCCTTGAAGTGACCATTGTAATGTTTGAAAGGCTTGCTGGAGGATTTAGCGTTTCTGACATACACACAGTGGTCACTGATACTGAGGCTGAAAACATCAGAAGCAGCTATTTTTTTCATTCTTGTTGCACATAATTTAGTCTACTAAAGTTGACTTAGAGGGATCCTTCAAGTTAGGTCTAGTTGGCTCATTGATTTTCTGTGTCAGATTCAGAATACTACACATTTCTTTTAAACAATCTGAATCAGATGTCAACCAGTTCAGATTAAGGTCACCAAGTATTGTCATCTCTGAATTGTTGTACTGTGCCAGTAAGTCTGTTAAAATAATGATTGCACTTGCGATGGCTGAGGGTGGTCAGTTGTTCCAATTTAAATTCATTATGCTTCTTGTAGTTAAATGCAACAGCCCTAAGGCAAGTCTTGACTTGAAAGCATGGGGATTGGAACTGTCATTGCTGGAGTCATCGCACGGATAAATAGAGTTCGATTTTATTCTTCTTTTAAAGTTAGTTAATAAAACAAAGCTAAGGACTATTCAAATGGAGGCATTTTATATCTGAAGATCTCTGTGCTCTGTTTGACCTCTTATCACATGCTGTTTTTCAGATATTCACTCATCAGCATCTGTCACAGTGAGTCCTGACAGATCTCAACACTTCACCTCTGACTCTGTCTCACTGAGCTGTGAGGGAAACTCTACTGAGTGGACAGTGATGAGGTCATCACCTGAGGAGAGCTACCTGTCAGACTGCACCTGGTGGGGGACAATGACTGGATCTACATGCAACATTAACACTTACAGCCGAAGTGATGCAGTGTACTGGTGTGAGTCTACATCAGGAGAGTTCAGCAACGCGGTCAACATCACTGTACAGGGTATTATTCCATTACATTATGTTTTTCTTTGACTTATTACTTCAAACATCCCGTTGTGTGTTGAGGAAGACAGCACACTGACATGTTAAGAGTTCTGCCCAACACTCTGCTTCATCATCTCTCCAGTAATTCATGGTTTTCACTTAATAAACATAGTTGAGTATTTAATCACGCTGTGATTTTAACCAGGTATAAATACAGAATATAGATTTGTGGCTGATCTGTTCTTCAGTTTTTAGGTCCATGATCACCATTTAAAGTCCAGTGTGAGGGATTTATTGATATTTAGCTGTGAGTTTACAGATTCAGCCAACTGAAAGGGTTCTTGAACATTAGACACACAAGGTGTATGAAGATGAAACGTCAGATTTTATGATCAATGTTAAATCAGTGACAACAATGCAAAAGAAAAAAACCCAGTATGTCTTTTCTCATCTCTCTACATCAGCTCATTCTGAAGTTCCTCAGCCTGCTGATCTCTGACTGAAACCTGGTATTCTTTGACTGTTGAACAGGTGGAGATATGATCCTGCTGAGCCCTGCCCGTCCTGTGACTGAAGGACATGCTGTTAGTCTGAGCTGCAGATTAAGAAATCAAACATTTGACTCCATTGTGTTTTTCTATCACAATGAGAAACTCATTCAGAGTGACAGCAGATGGGAGTTAATTATCTCTGCAGTGTCAAAGTCAGATGAAGGATTCTACAAGTGTCAGCACTCAGGACGAGAGTCAGCACAGAGCTGGATGTCAGTTCAGGGTGAGTAGGATTAAAACAATTGCTGCATGTTCTTGTAAACTGTTTGTTTTTGACTGAGAAACAAATTTAGATGTATATTGTTTTTTTCCTATTTATTCCAGTGGTTTCCAGGCCTGACAGCTCTTCATTTCCTGTACTGTTGACTGTTCGGCTGGTTTGTGGAATCGTTCTTGTTATTCTTCTGCTTGTTTTGTTTTGCTACGGAGCGTCCAAGGGTGAGACCCTTTTCTTCTATTATTACATGTTCTTTAGTTATTCAAATACACACACATACTCTGACCTCATGAGAGAGAATAGCAGTGCTCTAGCGGTTTATTGTAAGGAATGTATAGTAGACTGGATTGAATCACTTGTGGCCGCTGTGGGTCATCGGTTAGAATACATAAGTCCAGATGTTCCTTTTAGTTTCTTTATTGCTGATTAAGAATGGTTGAGGGTGTGAGTGTGACAGATGAGTATGTGTGGGTGAAATGTGTGAAAGAGGTATGGAAGGTGTGTATGTGATCGTGTGTGTGGTTCTGTAACAGAAAATAAAAAAGATCAGTTATCAGAACAACATGTACATTATTAAGTATACAGTACCAGGAATGGTAAAGAATGAATCATTCAGCTTACTTTCAACAACCAGTAATAATACAAACATATATACTTGAGAGACCGCTTACAATTAGTAACTATTAGCATGAACAAGATAACACGTTAGCTGGATTATCAAAATATATATAAACATAAGGAATAACATAAAGTAATAAACAACCATAAACATCACACTCACTGGTCTCTGAACGCACACTGTCAAGCTCCCAACAGAAACGGCAACATTGATAATCCAACAAAAGTCTCTCTTTCATTCTCTGGCACATGTCCACGTGCTGCATCGACCCACTCTGTGGAGGCTCCTTTTAGACAGCAGTGGGCGCAGTTCTGCCTGTTATTTACCTCTTCTATATCTGTCCTTCAGCACAAGCAGTATAACAACCATCTAACAAATGTCTCTTTCACAGATTCATGCTTCGTCAGGTAGGTGCAACACTCTCTCATCTCATGTTGAACGTAACATCAACGCATTTTTATGTTCCTATTTAAATGTTCTGTATCTGATACATGTTGTAGACCAGTCCAGTCTGAGAGCACCAACGCAGATTGTGTGTACTACGAGAATGATCATTACTCCGCTCTTCACCAGGGTAAGCATTTAAACTAATCTTTATTTGTTACGTATTATATTTTAGATTATCTCATGCATTTTTGGTTTGTTTAATAAGTATTGTAAACTCACCTTGGCTTGATATTCATTTCTCTGTAGGTGATGTTTGTCTCTATAACACAATCGGAGACTGCCATCCTGAATCTTTTTGTTGACTTTCTGTTTTTTTCAGCTCAGTAAAGAAATCTGTATCAACCAAACCAAGACAACATGGAAAACTCCATCTGTACTTTGACAGCTTCTCTGTGATCACTGTGTGTAGCTGTGCTGAACAAATAACACACAGCATTTTGTAAAGTTAATCTAACAGCAGCTCATTTAAAATAACTGTATCATATGGTTTTAATCTCCTGTTGTATTTGGTATAAAGAGTTTAGATCATCACATATAATCATTGAAATGTTTGGTTGTTTACGTCCGGTGTGTTCTGACACCTTTGTTGCTGTTTGTTGTTGCAGAGAACAAATATTATGTGTGGACACTCGGTACGAGATAGTGCCACTTTAAAGTCAGCTTCTTTTGTAGCTTCTGATTAAAAAGAGTTGAACATTCATAACTTTTGATGTATTTTATGTGAAAAACACTTCCTGTTAACATACAAGCTTCTTCTGTCATTTAAAAATGCTTGATATTTTCTATATTTCATGTTTTTATATCTATAAATGCATTTTCAAACGGTGGTTGACCATTTTCTGCATCAATAAACTTGCTCCATCAATAAGCTGTCAGCAGTGTTCCTCATAGATTTAGAGGGAACCAGGGCCGGAGTGGGACTCATTTTAGATGAGATCACGACTATAGATCACGACCTTTAGTGTAATTATAACTTTACATGTTAAGCCTATAATAGCGCACTGTTCTCTAAAGCCTTGTAATTCTGTGTATTTTTTTGTTGTATTCTTTCCAACAAATTCAAAAAAGAATAAAATCATTGAATATTAAATTTTAGTGCTACACTCTCTAATAACATTATAATCAGAACTTAGATTTTTCAAATACAACATCAGAATGTCCTTTCCTGCAATATCAAATATCAAGCAAATTAGTGTTCACAGGTATCTAATCCCTAAACATGAAATGGAATATGGTTCCTCCCATGACAGCAGCGATCCTTCCTCACCACTGGCTCCTGCTCTGCCTCTGACACTAAATCACATTTTAAAAATGGTCAGAATTCTCAACAGAAATATCTTTTTTCCAAGTCAAAAATTCAAGTCAGTTTCATTATTGTAGTGCTGAATCATCTATCATCATCAATTATCTGAGGGCATTTATCATACAGAGCAGGTCTACACCATACTCTTCATTATATTAACTCTAATAATATTCACTCAATGAACAATCCTACCTGCCCACTCTGGACCTGTGGTGGGCTCATGGCTGGTGCTTCGTGCAGCATCTGAAGGGCTACAAGACAAAGTTTCCCAGTTATGTGGCGTTGCATCATAATATTATATTTAAATTATGTAACGTCAGGTTTGGCAGGCTATATGTTACTACGCCACGCAATTCATTGGATTGATGGGCTGATTAGTTATCTTGAACGTGCAGGTAAAGTTGCATTTTCAGCATTTTGCCTTCTTACCCGTTTCATCATCTTCATTGGTCGTTTCAGACCGTGAGCTCGTTTTTATTGAAAAAGCTGCCGATTTGTGCACATTTGGCTGCATCTGTCTCCAGTGCTTTTCTCTTTTTAATTCTCGCTTTTTCTGCGCCACCCATGCTCTTTTTATTTTCCATTTTGCAAACACCTTTCACCTTGAGCCAGGCTACAAACACTACTGACAGGGTGCGGTGTGCACGGACGTGTTAAATCAGGCTGCGTCTGCTGCCAGTGGAGAGAGACAGTCCAGGGAGAGCGGTAACAGCATACACGTAATACCCACTCAGTGCCATGACTGAACACTGGCCCAAAATAAATAAATAATTAGATAAAAATACTAATTAAACACCTTCCCTCGGGTTAGGGTTAGGGTTAGTCCGGTTCTCCCAATTAGCCACTCCGTGCCTAGTTTCTGTGGATAGAAGAGAAACCTCTGCAGCTGTCTTCATGATTTAATTCTCATGCTTCAGACACGTATCGATAGAAACGAGAGAAAGATGGAGCATAAAGATTGGACTCTGGAGTGGATGGAAGAAGGTCATGTGGTCTGATGAGTCCAGATTTACCCTGTTCCACAGTGATTGGAGCATCAGGGTCAGAAGAGAGGCGGATGAAGTGATGTACCCATCATGCTTAGTGTCTACTGTACCAGCCTGTTGGGGCGATGTGATGATCTGGGGTTGATTCAGTTGGTCAGGTCAGCTGACTACCTGAATATACTGAATGACCAGGCTTTTCCATCAGTGCTCTTTTTCTTCCCTGATGACACACTGTGTTCCAGGATGTGTTGAGACTTCACACAGCAGCTTGACTCTCCCATCATTAACACAAAATGTTGGTGAAAAATTAAAGCAACTCTGGACTGAAAGAAATGTTGTGACATTGATCAGCTGATCAGAACGATGCCATGGAGAAACTGTCTGTATTCAAAGCTAAAGGTGGTTCAACCAAATATTAGAGTGTTTGACTTTTTTTGGCATGACAGTATGTTATATTTATATTTTTCTCTACACGAGGTATTAATCCATAACATGACATCATGATTCATATCTCATCTACTGGATTCCTGTTCAAAAACCTTCTTTTTCATAAACTTTGTGCACACAAACAATGTTCTCAATGCTCATGTTCATGAGTAGAGACCCTGGTGATGCTACGAGCAAAGTTTCATGTTGTGTCGAGCCTTCTTAGTGTTCTAAAAATAGTGATTTTGATGCCATCGTATCTCTGCTCCTAGCACTCCCGTTCAAAATTAATGTGCCTGAAAATCGAACTACGGTCAATCTTAAAAGTGCCACTTTCATCGTTATAATGCTTTTACACAAGGTTTGACTCATACTCAATCCCAAATAAAGCCTTGGTTGCTTTTTGGTGAAACATAATGGTGCCCCGTGTGAGGCTTCCACATATGGTGCCACGCGAGAGGCAGTGTACTGTCGGCAATCATTCCTACACGGGCAATATTAAAGTGAAACTCTTGCTAAAATGCAACTTTGGCTTTGTTGTGAATTTAAATGAGTCAAACCTTCGTGTAAAAGAATAATTACAACGAAAGAAGCACTTTTAAGATTGACCGTATTTTCGTTTTCGGCAAAAACTTGTTTTCAATGGGAGGGTATAGGGCACTTTCAAGCTAGCATCAAATTCCCTAATTTTAAAAGACTAAGAAGGCTCGACACAACATGAAACTTAGCTCATAGTATCACCAGGGTCTCTACACATGAACACAAGCATTGAGAACATTGATTGTATACACAGAGTTTACTAAAAAGAGAGTTTTTGAACAACTCATGTTAGCAGGTGCTTCTTCCTCTAGCCATAGTCATGGCAGCTGAGATGTACTCGGGGATCGACACGTCTGGGTAGAGTGTATGTGGTTCAGTTGAGCTAAGTGTTTCTGGCCAAACTGAAAAAAAAAGAGGGAAGAGACCCCAGACCAGCCATGACCATCGCATCCCAACTAAAGCTGCCTAACCAAAAACGACTGACATATTAAGAGAAAAGCAAAGAGATACGAAAACAGGACTACCTGGAAGTCAAAATAAATTAAAACAAAGCTCTGGGGCTCTAACAGGAACTGAACCCAAACTGAAATCAGCAATAAAGGAGAAAACTGTAAAACACTGTGAGGCCAGTGCAGCCTCCCTCCTCCTGCAACACACCTGTAATGAGAGAGAGAGAACTGCCCTGATACTGCCTCCTTTTTACCTGCTCGGGTTATTACCTGCACCTGAGCTCGGGAAAGCAGAGCAGGGCAGAGACAGAGGACACACACACACAGGGCACTGACCTGGCCACGTGACATTAAGACACGAAGATAACTGACATGCAGGACAACATTTGTCTGAACAGGCTCGACTCTATGTCACATGATGAAGAGTGAGTAGTGACACAAAGAGGAAGAGACTTTTAAAACTGAAGTAACTCCAGTTATATTCCTTTTGTCCCCCCTAAATCTATGAGGAACACTGCTGACAGCTTATTGATGGAAAGGTTTATTGATGCAGAAAATGTCCAACCACCTTTTAAAATGTAATTCTATATATAAAAACATGAAATATAGAGAATAACAAGCATTTTTAAAATGACAGAAGAAGCTTGTATGTTGACAGGATGTGTTTTTCACAAAAATATATTAAATGTTCTAAATGTTTAATTCTTGTTAATCAGAAGCTACAAAAGAAGGCACTTTAAAGTGGCACTATCACCTTGTACCGAGTGTCCACACATAATATTTGTTCTCTGCAACAACAAACAACAACAAAGTTGTCAGAACATACAGGACGTAAACAACTAAACATTCTAATGATTACATGTGATGATCTAAACTCTTTATACCAAATACAACCGAAGATTAAAATGAATGATAAAATGATAGTTATTTTAGACAAGCTGCTGTCAGATTAACTTTACAAAATGCTGTGTGTTGTTTGTTCAGTACAGCTGCATACAGTGATCACAGAGAAGCTGTCAAAGTACAGACAGAGTTTTTCATGTTGTCGTCCGTTTCGTTGGTTTAGTTGATACAGATTTCTTTATTGAGCTGAAAGAGACAGAAAGTCAACAAAAAGATTCAAGTCGATGTCACGATCAACATGTTTTCTCATATTTCACTGTCCTCTCTTTCTCTCTCTGTATGTGTGTGTATTAGAACAATTAAAGAACATGTAATAACAGAAGAAGAAGATCTCACCATTGGATTCTCTGTAGCAAAACAAAACGAGCAGAGGAATAACAAGAACGATTCCACAAACCAGCCCAACAATCAACGGCACAGGAAATGAAGAGCTGTCAGGCCTGGACACCGCTGGAATAAATAGGAAAACAACATTCATCTAAATTTCTTTCCAAAACAAACAGTTGACCAGAAAATGCAGCAATTGTTTTAATCCTACTCACCCTGAACTGACATCCAGCTCTGTGCTGACTCTCGTCCTGAGTGCTGACACTTGTAGAATCCTTCATCTGACTTTGACACTGCAGAGATATTTAACTCCCATCTGCTGTCATTTTGAATGAGTTTCTCATTGTGATAGAAAAACACAATGGAGTCAAATGTTTGATTTCTTAATTTGAAGCTCAGACTAACAGAATGTCCTTCAGTGACAGGACGGGCAGGGCTCAGCAGGATCACATCTCCATCTGTTAAACAGTCAAAGAATGCCAGGTTTCAGTCAGAGATCAGCAGGTTGAGGAACTTCAGAATGAGCTGATGTAGAGAGATGAGAAAAGACATACTGGGTTTTTTTCTTTTACATTGTTGTCACTGATTTAACAGTGATCATAAAATCTGATGTTTCATCTTCATACACCTTGTGTGTCTAATGTTCAAGAACCCTTTCAGTGGGCTGAATCTGCAAACTCACAGCTAAATATCACTAAATCCTTCACACTGGACTTTAAATGGTGATCATGGACCTAAAAACTGAAGAACACATCAGCCACAAATCTACATTCTGCATTTATACATGGTTAAAATCACAGTGTGATTAAATACTCAACTATGTCTATTAAGTGAAAACCATTAATTACTGGAGAGATGATGAAGCAGAGTGTTGGGCAGAACTCTTAACATGTCAGTGTGCTGTCCTCCTCAACACACCACGGGATGTTTGAAGTAAGAAGTCAAAGAAAAACATAATGTAATGAAATCATACCCTGTACAGTGATGTTGACTGCGTTGCTGAACTCTCCTGATCCAGACTGACACCAGTACACTGGATCACTGGTCCTGTACTTGTTTATGTTGCATGTTGATCCATTCATTGTCCCCCAGGTGGAGCAGTCTGACCAGTATCTCTCCCCAGTTAATAACCTCCACACTCTCCACTCAGTAGAGTTTCCCTCACAGCTCAGTGAGACAGAGTCAGAGGTGAAGTGTTGAGCTTTGTCAGGACTCACTGTGAGAGATGCTGATGAGTTAATATCTGAAAAACAACATGCAATAAGAGGTCAAACAGAGCACAGAGATCTTCAGATAGAAAATACCTCCATTCAAATAGTGCTTAGCTTTATTTTTATTGCAACAAAGTTCAGTATTTTGGTAAAATTCTACTTCGGCCTCTTGTTACAATTTTGAGTACATTTTTAATGATAGACAACCAAGTGACTACAGCTGCTGTAAGCAGAGGACGAGCTTAAGTAGATCTATGTCGGAAGCTTTTGGAGCCACGCGGATGGTGTCTGGTCAGATTCAACTTGAAAGTCTGAGAGTGTCGGCAGTCAGAGAATTGGACGCCATCGGATTCTCTGATAGGTTGTCTGCTAGTTGTTCAAGAATGTGACCATTCTGACTGGCAATGTGCTAGTGAATCTGCGTGGTATGTGGGATGGGCAGAAGTGACGATGGTAAACAAACCACTTTTTCCCTCCTGCGACATCTTCACATAATAACGGGCCCGAGGCCAGACAATGCGACCATCAGTTCAGCCAAAATTATCTTTCAAGTGATGTCAAGTATTGTATTCCACAAACGTCTTCACGTCAAACAAATACTGAGCCAATACTGTGTGCACTTTGTTTTTCTCTGATAATCTATGGTCTGCACTCCATTCCATCATTACATGTTTTCATGTTTTGGATTACTGGCATGAGATGAGCACCACCCGATGTTAAGGAGACTTATTGCATCTTGCACAAACGCAGAACGTACACGCTACTGTGTAGTTGGCAGTAGCCGAGGCAGTATGTTTCAATGCAACTTTTCTGCTGGAGTGATGTGATCTACTTTTTTGATTCTTGTTATGACTCGAGCAGCAGCGTCCTGAATCAGCTGCAGCTGTCTGATGGAGTTTTTAAGACAGTCCTGTAAAGACACCGTTACAGTAGTCCAGTCTGCTTAAGATAAATGCGTAGAAAAGTTTTTCCAAATCCTGTTGAGACATAAGTCCTCTTATCCTGGATATATTCTTAAGGTGATAGTAGGCTGACTTTGTAATTGTCTTAGTGTGGCTGCTGAAATTCAGGTCTGAGTCCATGATTACACCGAGGTTTCAGGCTTGGTTTGTAGTTTTCAACAATACAGGTTGAAGCTGAGCAGAGACTGTAAGTCTGTAAGTAATGCATCTACTCAGCGTCTGTATGGGATTATAGTCCCCTGGTGATATGGTTATATAAATGTCTGTGTCATCTGCATAACTATAGCAACATATCTTGTTTTCCATTATCTCAGCTAGTGGAAGCATGTAAATGTTGAATAGTAGAGGCCCCAGAATGGAGCCCTGGGGGACTCCGCTTGTCATTTTCATCCGCTCAAATGTGCTTAGATAGGATTCAAACCAATTTAGTGCTGTACCAGAGAGTTTCACCCAGTTTTCCAGTCAGCCCAGTAGTATATTAAGTCGGCCCAGTTTTCTTTCATTAAAAAGATGAACAGAGCTGATATAACATCTGTTTCTTAAAAGATAGAATCACACTGACCTGCAGACCAGACAAACTTAGGTTTACTGTAGTAAGAGTAAAACTCTGGATCTCCTCTTCCAACTCTGCACCTATATTCGGCTGTGTGTGTCTGTCCATGAACAATGTAGGAATCCTGTTCAGTCCCTCTGCTGTTGCCAGGTAGCCGCTCAACTCTGTAGGAGTCATCTGATGGTTTGAGAACCCTCTTATACCAGTAGAACTTCCATCCTGCAGATGGATCTTTAAGTCTGCAGTTCAGAGTAACTGAGGCTGCAGCACTCAGCCATGATGGAGACACAGTGAGGACAGGCCATGGATCTGTTGGAAAATGATTTTATAAATGAAAACATGTATTGATAGTGGATCAGATACATTCTGCACAATCAGTACATACTGGAGATGCACTTTAAATATATATACATGAACAAAAACAGACTTTTAATGAGTATATAATCTTCACTTTGAAAGAAATGTGATGTGATTTACCATCTGATACTGTCAGTATGATGGGATCACTCCAACCTGTTGAAGAATGCTGCGTATGTTTCTTTCTGCCCTTACACCTGTAGTCTCCACTGTGGGATTCAGTCACAGATCTTATAATGTGTTCATTTTGATCTGAAGGTTTTTCTGAGCTGGTTGTTCTCCATTCATACTCCCACTCAGTGTCTCCACCATCTTTGATCTCACATTTGAGAGTGGTCCTTTCTCCTCTGTATACTTCAGACCAGTTTGGCTGCAGAGTCACAACAGCCTTGTTTGGACCTGTTCATGTTCAAGAATTCACAGAAAGGAAACAAAAATGTACAGAAGTCCAGAGGGACAAGTGAGAATTATCTTCTTCTGGTGCTCCATTTTCTAAGTTATACTTTTTTTTTCTTTTTTTATCATCGTCAACCATAGCCCTGTGCGCACCAGATCCAATCACCGTAGAGCTCACCCCCACGACACACCTTACGAAACGAGCGGACTTCTACCTGCAGCGGTGCGAGCTGGACCGGGATTTTGCCGGCAGTTCGGTCCCGTTCTGTGCATCTAAACTGACTGTTCAGGGTTAATGAGACTAAACAAGTCCGGACTGAGTATGTTCCGGTCTGAGGAGATCCGGATATGCAAGGACAACAAAGTGGAATCGGAATCTGTGGATGTTCGTGTGTAGCTAGCTGCTAGCCCACCCCCATGCCCCACCTCCTGAGTCGACTCGCCGGCACGTCCAAAACCGTACTTACTGTACCGGCAAATAATGTCCGCCACGCTTTTTCGCGAAAATTGCCGTCACATTTGCATTGTGTCTGGTGCAGGAATAAATGGTAAAAACGGTCTTTTGTCACAAAAGTGTCCACAAGCAGGAAGTGTTTGGAAAAACACGTTCATATTGGTGGAAAAAGGCACCACACCAACCAATCACAAAATTATGTGGCAAACCACGTGATTTGGTTGCTGAGGAACAGGGGAAGTTGTGGGAGGGACGCCGGCGGTAGAGTGACAGTGATTGAGATCGCGAGTTTTGAGAGTTGAGATATTTCTGACATATAGCGTGTTTGGAGTGTATAGTTAGTATGTTAAATAGTGTATAGTGTACTGTGTTTAGTGTGTAGTGTAGACGTTTTTTTGTGTTGTGAGTCAAAACAATGAGGAGACTGCTGAATGTGGAGCAGGCAGGGAGGAGCTGAGGGAGACCTGAGCCTGAGGCATTGTCTGCATTTAAATGTAAATACTTACATATAACCTTGTAAATTTCAAAAACTCATGCACAAATTTAGCAAACAACAATTTATATTTGCATTGTAAGTAATAAAAATGGTTTGTTAAACATATTTGTGGTTTTCACAGTAGAAAATTTACCTTTTTCCTACTCGGATTTTATGTTTTTTGTGATTTTAGGTCCATTCTGTTAATACAGTATGTCAAAATGGAAGAAAATAACTATACAGTCACACATGTGAGGTTGTGCTGAAAGTAATAACACCAAACAAGGCAAGGTAAATACTTTTTACAGTGAAATATAATGGTAAAATCAAAAGTAGTCAAAAACAGCCAATTACATCCCTGACGTTCCACCTTCAAACACAGCCTCATTTGGCCATCCATGAAAAAGCTACTTAACCTCCCACTTTTTGATCGGAATACAGACTTCCTATGGGCACTGCACTAGTGATAGAAATTCAGTGTTTCTTTCTGTAATACTCATTTTGACCACCAGGGGCAGAAGTGCACCACTACTCATGTCCTGAATCACACATCATACATACACAGTGCAAAACATGATTATAACAACATGGCTTATAAATAAGTTATATTGCTGCTGCTGAACTCTGTGACAGTAACAATAACTTTACAGAGCTGCTGGATACAGTTAAGAGTGATGTTATCACTCATACATAGAGAATATAGAGAAATAAAGTTTAAAGACGTACAGAAATTGTGCCAACGAGCATTGAAACTGTTCTGCAGGTTTGTAGTTTATGATTACTTTGATTATATCAGACACTTTAGTTTGGTTAATAATTTGTCATCATCTGTTTGTGAAGCATTTGACAACTTGTGACTGTTGCAGCTCCCAGAGGTCATAACGAGAAACACAGCATGTGGCAGCAAACACACCACGTCACCACCCACAATGACTGAGTGAGTGACAGACTGTTGTAAGTGACTGTATCACACAACTATACACAGTGTTGGGCCATAATAATAATAATAATAATAATAATAATAATAATTAAATGATTATTTTATTTCACCATTGCTTCTCCTCTCTGTCCTCTTTTACTGTAAACCTTACATTGTTTCTTTGATCCTGACTGCAGTGAAGGCTTGTCGAGGCAAAAACTCATCTGGACTCTAGTTTGTGGAAGTGTCTGTTGGACATTAAGATACCAAAACCAAACAGACATTCGGCACTTCCCCATAAATAGTGAGCTTTACTGTCTGTCGGGGGGGGGGCGGGGGTCCAGGGGCGTGCTCCCCGGGAAGAAAACTTTGAGTATTTCATATTTAAATGCATCAATCTGATGCCCCCGGAAGAACATTTTGAAAAATGATCCTTTAAATATCACCTATTGGTGAGATTTTATGACATGGGAAAAAGATATATAATTTCTACATATTAATATTCATATAAAATAGAGGAAGCACTAAAATACAGTGTAAAGAGCTGTGTCTCATTCGTCCAGTTTACTAATACAATCTGCTGCTGGTTTGGAGTCACTGGGCCACATGACATGGTAGATATCGCAAAAAAACAGCATTGATATATTTATGCTAAGTAATTTAATGACGGTCCCTAAATCGGTCCCGCGATATTAAACCTTCAGAAATCATGCCATCATCAAGATCAAATGTCATTATGTTTACCAATACCTGACCCGTGCCTTGCGCAAGAGTTGGCAGCTCTGCATGTCCCGTCCATACTCCCCGCAAAATTTTTTTTAATTTTCTCATCGGATCTACACGATTCACGTAGGTCACCTATTTTGGTTTCAAAATGGTGAGTTTCGCTGAAAGGTGAGTGATTTTCATGCCTGGTAATATTCTGTTATAATTTAGGATTAGATTCAATATTTTCAAGTTAGTGGCATCATGCAGAGCTACACTTAACAAGTAGCTTCCCTGAACAACTGAGCACTAATCCAGTCATTTCATAATGTGCACTAAGTAAATTAACACATAGATGGAAAAACACAGCTGCTAAAACAAGTGATCAAGAGTGATACAGCAGGTAACATACAGGACAAACATAATCAGTAAATATAGAAAAGATAACTAGTCACCTTCAGCATGTCCATACAGGAGTGTATTCAGCACTAAAATAAAGATTAAAACTTCATTAGACCAGAATCAAATACAAAATCCAGCTGGAGTTTCATCAGTGACAACTATTGTTTATCAATCAACAGTATCACACAGTTCTGTGATGATACAGAGCTACAGAGGTGGGAAACACATTTAAAAACCTCTTCAATATATAAAGGCCTGGTAAATAAGCAATACATGTAATTCCACAGCTATATACATAATACCTGTGATCATATACTGTACATGCATTGTCCAGGTACGTGTGCACAAACTAGTGCATAAGTAACCAGTTGTGTAATAAACTTAACACAATCCTCCAATCTGAACCAAGACAAACAGCAACACAGTTCATGTCTACACAACTACTACACTGATATAAATACTGACAATCACATAGAAAGTCACAGATGTACTTACAGAATAACCCGAACACATCGAGTAGAGCGTGACCCATCTTCACATCCAGCACCGACACTGTCACTCTGGTTCTGATCAAACTTCCTACTTTGTATTGATTAAAATGCAGCAGAGAGAAAAGAGAAGTTACTTTTTTTAGAAATGTGAGAGCTGAGATTTTCATCAGCTTCTTCTTAAGAGTGTCTGTCTGACTCTGTTCTAAGTTCCCCTTCACACAATGTTCAAAGTACTGGAGGTTTTGACCACAGCAGTCTTAGACATGTTTACATTTCCTGTCAACGGTGAATAAGTGATAAACTCATGAAGGTTTGTTCCTCATCTATATCTCACATAAAAGAAACATAAGATCATTGGATTCAATCATATTGCATCACGATAACATTTTGTCAACTAATCTGTACGTTATGCCGTCCAACAGTTTTTCTGGTAAATGATGAGAGACAAAGAAACAGAGGGGAGCTGTGAGAGACGGCTTTCTGCTGTCTTCATGCTCACTTCTGTTCATGTGAACTGTTTTTCTCTCAGCTCAGTAACTTCCTGTGGGTTAAGTTGTGACAGAACCACCTAAAAATTGAAGACATGCAAAGGTTTTTAGTTGGTCCCTAAAATGTGAAATGCAAACGTGGCATGAACAGTAATTATTGAATGTACATGAAACATGATATTAATCATATCAGACCATATACTAACATTTTATTGCATCCACACTGTCTGTGTTTTGTTGTGGGCCTGTGTTATGTGTACACTATGTCACCAATATAATCTTCTTAAAAATACTACATTAGCAAATACTCACCAGAGTAAAACGTGTTTGGCTTTAGAAAATCAAGGATTTCTTAAGTTTTCAAAGTGGTGTTTTATTCAGTTAAAGAATTAAATTTGACAAACTAGAAAAGATTGTCAGTCAGGTGTCTTCAGAAAGTTTTATGTTAGCTATCAATGTTTCACAACTTTTAATCTGTAAGATGTGACCTGTCCTGTGGGCTGCAGCCTGATAAATTGGAGTAAAGATATCTGTAAACTGAGATTACTTTGTTTTTGCCTCATGTTACTACAATGACTCCAGATATCAAATAGGATCATCATGAGGGGAAATAATATATCATGAACAAAATACTAAAATAAACTGCAGCATGCCTGAGCGTGAGAAGAACAGATGAAGCCAGTTCTCATCAGCATGACTGAAATATGTTTCCAGTTAAGTTTCATGAATATAGATGTGATGCTGTGACAGACAGAATTAGACAGAGTCATCATTCACAACTGAGAAGTGGTTGGGTTTTTTTTCTCTTGCAGTCGAAGTTGAGTCGAGTACAGCAGGGTGACATTTTCAGATGCAAAAGAGTCAAACAACATGAAAAGTTTAAAATTAGATCACTATTACTTAGAGAGAACTACAACTTTATGAGAATGAGGCTCTCAGGTAACCTTGACTTGGCGTCCTGGGACTCAACTACAGCCGCCCTCATCTCAGAGGTAAAAAGGAGCACATGCATTGTGTCGGTATCAGTTAGTGTGGTTTGGCGCCCCCTGTGGTGATCTGTGGAAGAAGCTTTTACTTCACCTGCACAGTGACTGGGGTCTATCAAGTACACTGACTGACTAACTCATCCACCTGATAGTGTTCATTTAT
>CAEMYA010001193.1:45157-62943 GCA_903131615.1 Diplodus sargus
GACAGCAGATGGGAGTTAAATATCTCTGCTGTGTCAAAGTCAGATGAAGGATTCTACAAGTGTCAACACTCAGGACGAGAGTCAGCACAGAGCTGGATGTCAGTTCAGGGTGAGTAGGATTAAAACAAGTGCTGCATTTTCTTGCAAACTGTTTGTTGTTAACTGAGAAATAAATTTAGGCAAATATTGTTTTCCTAGTTGATCAGTTGCATCCAAAGCACGATCAGACAGACACAAAGTGACGACACTGTGGGAGACAGAAGTCTGTGTTATGAATTCACTCTGTGATGGACTGACTGTCTGTCCAGGATGTAACCTCGCTCTCATCAAATGTGAGCTGGATAATCACCCTGTGACCCTGTTAAGGATAAGAGGCAACTGATAATTGATAATTTAATATTTGTCTTTGATCAATTAAAGTCACAGTGAAAATGTTCAACTTGGCTCTTCAACACTTAAACAAGGTTTCGCCCTCACACATGTAACATTCAGTGGTGCAGCCTAAAAGAGACATTACATGTAAGAGAGGTCCTTGACCAAATTTAAAGTGAAGTGTTTCCAGTATTTATACAATAATTCAGTCTTAATATTATTTTACTGTTCAAGTATTTCTAACCTGTGTGTGCTGCACTATATAAACTGGACTTAATCACAGTGACATTAATTTCCTTGTTTGTGTCTTTGTTCTAAATCAAACAGTAATCACACCAAAGGCTGAACTGAGGGCTGATGACAGAGACATTCCTGTAGGGGGCAGTGTGACCCTGACCTGCTCTGTGAACCCATCATCATCTGGTTGGAAATACTTCTGGTACAGAGGAGAGAAAACCTCTGAACCTCTGACCTCTCAGCTCTCAGCTGGACCAATCAGAGTCTCAGAGGAAGGAGTCTACTGGTGCAGAGGAGGAAGAGGAGAGCCAGTTTACTACACAGAGTACAGTGATTCAGTCACTATCTACAAAATCAGTGAGTTTGACCTTTGCACTGGAAACAGAATAAAGATATATGTTGGATTAAAAGATTGAAAAACATTGTATGTTTGATGCGGATTTAACTTTTCTTCAATTTTGTTTCCTTTCTGTGAATTCTTGAACATGAACAGGTCCAAACAAGGCTGTTGTGACTCTGCAGCCAAACTGGTCTGAAATATACTTTGGACAGATGATCTCTTTCAGATGTGAGATCAAAGATGGAGGAGACACTGAGTGGGAGTATGAATGGAGAACAACCAGCTCAGAAAAACCTCTAGATCAAAATGAACACAATATTACATTTGTGACTGGATCCCACAGTGGAGACTACAGGTGTAAGGGCAGAAAGAAACATACGCAGCATTCTTCAACAGATTGGAGTGATCCCATCAAACTGACAGTATCAGACAGTAAGTCACATCACATTTCTTTCAAAGTGAAGATTATACAGCTCAATAAAAGGATGTTTTTGTTCATGTATATTTTTAAAGTAAATCTTCAGTACACATACTGAAGATCACTTACTTACTTAATTACTTGTACAATCAGTGCATACTGATTGTGCAGAATGTATCTGATCCACTATTAATACATGTTTTCATCTAAAAAAAAACCAAAACATTTTCAACAACAGCACTTGAGCCAGTCCTCACTGTGTCTCCATCGTGGCTGAGTGCTGGAGCCTCAGTAACTCTGAACTGCAGTGTTGAAGATTCATCTGCAGGATGGAGGTTCTACTGGTATAAGTCTCTTCCTCATCCATCAGACATCTTCTACAGCTTTGCGCTGCTACCTGGCAGCAGCAGTGGGACTGAACAGGATTCCTACATTGTTCATGGACACACAGCACGATATATGTGCACAGCTGAAAGAGGAGATCCAGTGTATTACACTTATTACAGTAACCCTAAGTTTGTCTGGTCTGCAGGTCAGTCTGTTTCCATCTCTGTTCATCTTTCTTCTATATGATAAACATCCAGAATCCTGAAAAAAGAGAAAACATGGTCTTATGATCTCTTTGTCCTGCTAGCGTCAAGCTAAACTTTATGCTGTCCTCTTTCTTTAACATAATACACAAAAAGACAGAGATGATATCTTGGCTAAAACTCTGCTCTCATTTACAAAAAGTACTTTTAGTCTGGATACTTAAGCTCTTCTTCTGCTTACAGCAGCTGGAGTCACTTGGTTGTCTATCATTTTAAAATTCACTCAAAATTGTGGCAAGAGATCAAAGTGGAAATCATAATTTGTTTTACCAAAATACTGAACTTTGCTACAATAAAAACAAGGCTAAGGACTATTTAAATTGAGGCATTTTCTATCTTAAGATCTCTGTGCTTTGTCTGACCTCTTATCACATGTTGTTTTTCAGATATTTACTCATCAGCATCTCTCACAGTGAGTCCTGACAGAGCTCAACACTTCACCTTTGACTCTGTCTCACTGAGCTGTGAGGGAAACTCTGCTAAGTGGAGAGTGAGGAGGTTTTCAACTGAGGACAGCTTCCCGTCAGACTGCTCTGACTGGGGGACAATGACTGGATCAACATGCAACATAAACACTGACAGGACCAGTGATGCTGTGTACTGGTGTGAGTCTGGATCAGGAGAGTTCAGCAACGCAGTCAACATCACTGTACAGGGTATGATTTCATTACATTATGTTTTTCTTTGACTCATTACTTAAAACATCCCGTTGAGTGTTAAGGAGGACAGCACACTGACATGTTAAGAGTTCTGCCCAACAGTCTCCCCTGTAATTAATGGTTTTCACTTAATAAACATAGTTGAGTATTTAATTACACTGTTCTTCAGTTTGTAGGTCCATGATCACCATTTAAAGCCCAGTGTGAAGGATTAAGTGTTATTTAGCTGTGGGCTCACAGGTTCAGCCAGCTGAAGATGAAACGTCAGTGTAGCCTTTCCTGTGCTACCTTTGGTAATCTCTGCAAACACTGCACACACAGTCCTAGATTCAAGCCAGTCTTTATTTTGCTTAAACCACTTAACACGAAGTAATGCACTTAAAGAGACCAATCGCAGCTCAATTGGAACCCCAGATACTGTACCTCCCCCCATTCAACTGCATACTTCTTTGGGTTGCCCATGAGCCCCGCCACCCACCGTGACTCGAGCACAGTCGCCACCTGCTGCATATGCTCGGCCCAACTGCTACTGTGGATGATAACATCATCCAAGTAGGTGGTAGGTACGCAGCATGCAGGAGCAGCACTCGGTCCATGCTGGAAGGTGGCTGGGGCACCAAACAACCCAAATGGAAGCGTCATGAATTGGTACAAACCATACGGGAGACAGGGGAATCTGCCTGTAGCCATTGGTTAAGTGCAGTGTTGTGAAAAAGCGAGCCGTGCCCAACTGATCCAGGAGCTCGATATGGTATGTATGAGTTCTGTGCATCCTGGCAGGGGGGAGAAAACATCAGAGTAATGCTGCTGCAACCTGGCAACATCTGTTCCCTGAGACAGTGTGAGATGGTCATCACAGAGGAGCGAGGCTTGGAGGAATTGGAGGACTTTGATGCCTCAGGCCCTAGCTCATCTCTCTGTAACCGTTGTCATCAGGGAAACAGGCTCTGCCTTTCTCAATGGTTTGAGGAGGTTGAAGAGGGAGATTTGTGTTGCACCTCCCCTGTCAGAAGGTACATCTTATAGTCAACACCGCCACGTGACCACGAAGGGTCCTGCCACTTTGCAAGTAATTTGGAGCTGGATTACAGGAGTGACACAAGCACAAGACTCTCCCGGTGCAGGTTGTCTCCATCTAGTTCCTCTGTTACAGGCGCTGTTGATGGTCCTGGGCCTTAAGCATATTCTCCCATCATAGCTGCCAAAGTGTGTGGAGCTTTGCTCTGAGGTCCAGGAAGTACTGAACTTTTTACTCAGGCTCGACCATTCCTCCCAGCTTTACTTGACCAGGTCCAGACCCCTCTCGAGGGACAAAAACCAGTGGAATCCTGGGGTACCTCCCGCACTGCAAACAGCAGAGGATCTAGCCACCTATCCCAACTGCGCACAAACTTATGGATCATGGGGTCCAGACAGGATCAGCTCCAGGCTCCTCAAGTCCTGTGCAGACCAGCTGTGCAGGATTGTGGAGTACATCTTCAACATGAGTCTGAAGCTGGGAAAAGTGCCACTGCTGTGGAAAACCTCCTGCGTGGTAACTGTACCAAAGATCCCTCACCCAAAAGACTTCAACAGCTATATGCCAGTTGCTCTCACTCAACACCTGATGAAGACCCTGGAGCGGCTGTCATCTCCACCCTCTGGTGGGTCCTTTTATGGACCCACTCCAGTTTGCATATCAACCTGGCATCGGAGTGGACGATGCCATCATCTTCCTCCTGGACAGATCACTTACTCACCTGGAGAAGCTTGAAAGCACTGTGAGGATCATGTTCTTTTATTTCTCCAGTGCTTTCAACACCATACAGCCTGTGCTTCTGGGGGACAAGCTGGAGCTCATGGGGGTGAACCAACACCTTGCTTCCTGGATCATTAATTACCTCACCAACCGGCCATAGTATGTGAGGACTCAGGACTACGTTTGGACACAATAATCTGCATTACACGGTCCCAACAGGAAA
Organism: Diplodus sargus; assembly: GCA_903131615.1. Taxonomy (NCBI): domain Eukaryota; kingdom Metazoa; phylum Chordata; class Actinopteri; order Spariformes; family Sparidae; genus Diplodus; species Diplodus sargus. The sequence continues at coordinate 49,735 of CAEMYA010001193.1, forward strand.
CAGTCCTGGCCCCTTTCCTGTTCACCCTGTACACTGCAGACTACAGATGATAAGATTCACCGACTCGTATCTTTACATCCGTATGAACATTTATGAGGTGGTTGAATCGATGACAGAAGAGTGCATCGGTTAGAAATTCTGGATGAACTCGAAATGTATCGTGGACAAAATCTCTGCATCGATAAAAACCGACTCATATCTATACTTAAACTCATTTAGAAGTAGGAGCAAGTCCTTGTTTCTGTTCTCATCACCACAGCCGCCATCGGCCAATTCAGCCAGAGTCTCGTCTCACGTGAGTTGGAGGCAGGGTGAGCAGAGCATCAAACAGCTGGTGTTGGCCCAGAGTTTATGGTCACTGTTAAATCAGTGACAACAGTGTAAAAGAAAAAAACCCAGTATGTCTTTTCTCATCTCTCTACATCAGCTCATTCTCAAGTTCCTCAACCAGCTGATCTCTGACTGAAACCTCATATTCTTTAACAGGTGGAGATATGATCCTGCTGAGCCCTGCCCGTCCCGTGACTGAAGGACATCCTGTTAGTCTGAGCTGCAAATTCAAAAGTCAAACATTTGACTCCATTGTGTTTTTCTATCACAATGAAAAAGTCATTCAAAGTGACAGCAGATGGGAATTAAATATCTCGGCAGTGTCAAAGTCAGATGAAGGATTCTATAAGTGTCAACACTCGGGACGAGAGTCAGCACAGAGCTGGATGTCAGTTCAGGGTGAGTAGGATTAAAACAAGTGCTGCATTTTCTTGTAAACTGTTATTGACTGAGAAATAAATGTAGATGAATATTGTTTTCCTATTTATTCCAGTGGTGTCCAGGCCTGAAAGCTCTTCATTTCCTGTACTGTTGATTGTTGGGCTGGTTTGTGGAATCGTTCTTGTTATTCCTCTGCTCGTTTTGTTTTGCTACAGAGCGTCCAAGGGTGAGACCTTCTTCTTCTATTATTACATGTTCTTTAATTATCCAAATACACACACATACTCTGTCCTCAAGAGAGAGAACAGCTGTATAACAACCATCTAACAACAAGCGTCTCTCTTTCACAGATTCAGGCTTCTTCAGGTAGGTGCAACACTCTCTCATCTCATGTTAAACGTAACATCAACATATTTTTATGTTCCTATTTAAATGTTCTGTATCTGATATGTGTTGTAGACCAGTCCAGTCTGAGAGCACCAACGCAGATCGTGTGGACTACGAGAATGATCATTACCCCGCTCTTCAGCATGGTAAGCAGTTGAACTAATTTCTATCTGTTGCATATTATATTTTAAGTTATTTAATAAAATCTTAGTCTCTTTAATAAGTACTGTAAACTCACCTTGGCTTGATTTTATTTTGTCTGTAGGTGATGTTTGTCTCTATGACACAATCGGAGACTGTCAAGAAGCTGAACATGGTAAAGTTTATACCTTTTATTCACCATGGAGCTGTTAGAAATACTAGAAAAAGACAATTTGATTTAACTGTAAATGACTTATTGACAAATCCTTGGGCATATTTGTTTTCCTGAAATGACATATTTTAGACTGAGTTACACATCTAACAACAAGTGTCTCTTTCACAGATTCAGGCTACGTCAGGTAGGTGCAACACTCTCTCATCTCATGTTGAACGTAACATCGACACATTTTCATCTTTAAAAATGTTTCTGTATCTGATACGTGTTGTAGACCAGTACAGTCTGAGAGCACCAATGCAGATCGTGTGGACCACGAGAATGATCATTACTCTGCTCTTCTCCACGGTAAGCAATTAAACTAATATTATAAATCTAATCTGATATACTTATACAGTGGGGTCCAAAAGTCTTCGACCATTGAAGATTTCTACTTTTGTCACGTGAACCTGGAAATATCAATCAGAAAGTGCTCAGAAAGTGTGAGTCTGGGCATCAAATCATTTCCAGACTCAAGGTTTCTAAAGGGGCAGTGCATGTAACAATATAAACTGTGAAATACTTGATAAAAACTGGATCAGTTGGATCCAAAGACAGACCCAAAGTGACCACACCATCAGAAGATCAATAAATCAAGCTTTGCTCTGTTGGGCCTGCATTACACGAGGCACAATTAAGTGGTGTTTATGCAGTATTAAAAGAGGGTTTTAGGTTAAATTTGGCTGACAATAATTAATGATATTCAGGGATAATTATTAGCTAACTCTGCGGCTCTTGGAGTTTAAGTTTTGCTTAAACTGTGGCTCAGGGCTGCAACGCTCTGAGTAGCTGGGTGCAGAAAAGAATTCTGAGGCACTGTCACTGTCTCAGGGATTATGACTGTGCACTGAACTGTGGTCAGACGCTGTGGACATCATCTGAGCAGTTTGCTGGCTGGTCATAATTCTCGGCCAAGATTTCGGCAGTTGGCCTTCTACAACTCCTTTTGTCTGCATGTCGCGTTGGTGGACATGGCGGTTACGCTCGGCGTCCCTGTGCTTCCTTTTGTCACTCCCCTTTGGTCTGTTAGGAAAGCGAAAGGAAACGTTTTGAGGCAGACGATTTCTGAGACGCTGCTGTGTTTGAGCAGGCAGCTCAGGTGTCTTACCCATGTAGTTGGAAGTGACAGTTTCACCTGTGTCATCTTCGTTATCTCATTCAGTGGATGATTCTCTTGCCACACTGTAATTGCAATGTGAGTGCGTACACATGGGTGAAGGTTATTCCCAAACAAATACGTGAAGGTAGGGCTCTCTTCTAAGCTTGGTGCATCATCGTCTTGAAAGTAAGCATGCCTCAAACACATGAAAGAGCACTTTCAACTTGAATCGATAGCGGCAATAGCAAATGGCTCAAAGTGGCAGTTAACAACTTAAAAGATTAAGGTTAATCAAATGGGCTATGAATTTGATTGATAAATCAATTCTCATCACAGTGCAATTGTTTGTAAGTACAAATCAACGTCTACTCCTGTAGTAGACCAGTGGGATTAAATAGACTAACACTTTTGGCTAAAGGGCTCAACATGTGAATCTCAAATTTCAGCACTGGCCAAATAATCCCGAAATAATATTGCACATTTATGGATGATTGCCAAAAGTACAATGCCTCACATGGGGCACCACTATGCGGATGCCTCTTGTGGGGCACCATTATACTTTTTGAGCCAACACATTTTAAATAAGCCAACAAATCTGAGGCCTCACAGGATTCATAAATTTTTTACAGTTAAAAGGATTAAAATAACTTTGTCTTGATTTTCATTTCTCTGTAGGTGATGTTTGTCTCTATGACACAGTCAGAGGCCGTCAAGAAGCTGAACATGGTACAGTTTATACCTTTTATTCACTATGGAGCTGTTGGAAATACTAGAATAAGACTATTAACTGTCAGTGAATCACTGATCAATCCTTAAAATTAATCCAGTAATCACACATATTCTTTGATTGATCGTAAAAACAGAGAGTGATTCTTTAGAAACGGAGAGGGACAGGTTAGGGAGAGAAAGAGAACGGTGGAAAAGAGAGGGAAGGGAGGAGAGAAGAGAGGAGAGAGAGGAGGATATGGAGAAGAGAGATGGGGAGGAGGAAGGGAGGAGACAACAAGAGCGGGGTCGGTGGAGGGAGAGGGTGGATAAAGAGAGACGAGAGGGGTCGTGGGAGAGAAATGGGGCAGTGGGAAAGATGGAGGAAAGATGGGGAGTGAGAAACAGGTGGGAAGGAGAAAGAGAGAGGGGAAGAGAGAGTGGAGGGAGAGAAAGGACAGTGAAATGTGATAAAACATGTTGATTGTGACATCAACCTGATTCTTTTTGTTGACTTTCTGTGTCTTTCAGCTCAATAAAGAAATCTGTATAAACTAAACCAACAGAACAGACAACATGAAAAACTCCATCTGTACTTTGACAGCTTCACTGTTTTCACTGTGTATTCTGTAAAATTAATCTAACAGCAGCTCATTGAAAATATAATCGCATATAATCATTGAAATGTTTTGTTTACGTCCAGTATGTTCTGACACCTTTGTTGTGGTTTGTTGTTGCAGAGAACAAATATTATGTGTGGACACTCAGTACGAGTTGATAGTGCCACTTTAAAGTCAGCTTCTTTTGTAGCTTCTGATTAAAAAGAGTTAAACATTTATAACATTTAATGTATTTTATTTGGAAAACACATCCTTTTAACAGACAAGCTTCTTCTGTCATTTTAAACATGCTTGATAGTCTCTATATTTCATGTTTTTATATATAAAAATGTATTTTCAAGAGGTGGTTGATCAATAAACTTGTTCCATCAATAAGCTGTCAGCAGTGTTCCTCATAAATTTAGAGGGAACAAAAGGAATATAACTGGAGTTACTTTAGTTTGAAAAGTCAGTTATCTTCGTGTCTCAACATGATGCTTCATACTGTGGAACTGTTTTATATCAAATTTACACTTTATGTTTTTTACTAAATTGGCACCAGAGGTAGTTTGAAAATAAAAGTCAGGAGACTAAATGAAACCATTTAGGGGGTTTGAACATTGTTTGAAACATTTAAGATAATATTAGCACACAACTCAACAAAGTATATGAAAAAGGTTATTTTAGACATTTTAATGTAGAATTGTTTCAAATTATTATATAAAATTGACACCAAATAAAAGTTCTGAGCTCATTTCATATTAAATCCAGTTTAGAGAGTATGAAGCTCACATACAGGATGTACAGGCGTACACAGTATAATCATACAACAACAACACACAAATGAATACAATGAGATGTTGGGGAGTTTATGATATGATTAGATGTAATGGTCTTGTGTTTCCTGGATGTGTTATGACGCATTCTTGATGTCATTTCTTATTGTTAGTAGGAAGCCTGACAGCTGTTTGAGACTTACTTGTGGAAAACAAAATCCACTTAATAGAATAACTTCAAATTGCAGTGCGCCCTCTGCTGACCTTGATCTTTAACACCAGTGTCACAGGGGTGTGTGGCTGTTCAAATATGAATAGATAAATAAATCACTTAAAAGAGGTCTCTACTGGGGAGCCACTGGCCATGACAACAACACGCAGGAGTTAGGAGTGGAGAATGGTGATTGTCTCTTTATTTAACACACAACAAGCTCATGTAGGCAAAGATATTATAAAATGCAATGCTTAAGCAGCTGTTATTAAAACACAATCAGCAAAGGAGTCCACTGTGGCGATTGGTGAGCTGGAGGTAGAAGAGCGGTTCCCACAGTTCGACGTCTCGGTATAGTGTCCAGTCATCCAGTCACCTCCAAATAACACGTACAAAGAATGCTGTCAATATTCTGTTTTTGCGTCTGGCGAAAACCCCTGAGGCAATATACTACTAATACTGTTATGGACCATGGGTTGTCCCGCCAGGCACCTCCCTGTGGTTCTCTCATCCCGGTCATGTCTCCCCGTATCCTGCTCCCTTTCACCTTTATAGGCACCGCCTCCTCCTCTGTTCCGCCAACCGCACACCTGCAACCTCCTGTTCCCTTCTGGGGCAGCACTCCATAACGCGCCAAACCCTGTGGAATCAAATGAAAACAGCGCCCCCCTCCGCTGGTCCCGCCACCAGATGCAGCTACCCTGTGACACTCCCCCCAGCTTAAAAAGGTTCTAGTCCCCTAGAACAGCTCCGTTGCGGTACCTTGCAGGCATACGCCTGTGTTCCCTTTGGGATCTCCTTACCGAGCGGCCCTCTGCTCCTTGGGCCATACCCTTAGGGTGTAAAGGAAGGAGAAGTGTAAACCCCCAAATGGTCCCATCGTCATTGGAACCTCGGTTCCTGGGTTCTGCATCATCTTCTGCTCTTTTACCTCTTAGAGAAATTCATTCCGCAGCTCCTTCTTCCAGTCTGTTGTGCGGGGGGGGAAGCCAGGGGTACCTGTTTGTGCACTGCCCAGCAGGTAGTTGGCGGTCATTGTTCGTCCTGCTCCTTCTCTAGTGTCATCGCCTCCATTTTGACTTCATCAAAGGAGAGTAAAGGTGTCTTCTTCATCTGGTGGCGTGGCTCTTGTCGAATGGGGCCTTCTCTCAACCCCATAATGAACTGGTCCCTCTGCAGAACATCTGTCACTAAGGACGACGTCCTCTTCTGCCTTAATCAGGAGAGGAACTCTCTCAAATAGAGGGAAAATGATCGCAGTGTCTGTTGAGGTTCTTGCCTACAGTTAAAGAACTGTGTGCGGAGGATGGAGACATGGGTATTGCCATACAATACAATCAACGCGTCAAATATTTTCTTTGGAGTCTTCCTACATGCTCTCTCTAAAGTCAAAATCTCCCTCTTAGGTTAATTCTTAAGTCTCCACCACTACATTTTTGCATCCATGGGCCCCCCATAAAAAAAGGCATCATCATTGTATGAGGCCCTGTAGCCTGTGCTTCATCCTCCTGCATGCTGGAGGGGCCAGCTACTCAACCCAGTAGAGATCCTGCCGACAAAGCCACATTTTTTCACGGGGGTATGTGGGTGTTCAAATATGAATAGATAAATAAATAAATTAAAAGAGGTCTTTACTCGGGAGCCACTGGCCACAACAACAAAACGCAGGAGTTAGGAGTGGAGAATGGTGATTGTCTCTTTATTTAACACACAACAAGCTCATGTAGGCTAAGATATTATAAAATGCAATGCTTAAGCAGCTGTTATTAAAACACAATCAGCAAAGGAGTCCACTGTGGCGATTGGTGAGCTGGAGGTAGAAGAGCGGGTCCCACAGTTCGACGCCTCGGTATAGTGTCCGGTCGCCCGGCCACCTCCAAATAACACGTACGAAGAATGCTGTCAATATTCTGTTTTTGCGTCTGGCGAAAACCCCTGAGTCAATAATTAAAAAATTACAATGTGCATGCAACAAACGGAAATAGATGAAGCACAAAATAAATCAAAACCATACAGCATGCAAATAAAGTTTAATTAAAATGAATAAAATCAAGGAGTTTCTTCCATCAGCTATTCAGTCAAGACAGTTAAGATGAGGGGAGTGGGATAAAAACGGTACTCGAAGGAGGGGTGAAGCTCACATCTACCCCTCCACATTTCCCACGTTGCATCTCCCCTGTACCTAGTAGTCGACCAACACCGTCTGTGGCCTGTTTCGCAGCTACGCTTACTCTCGTCTCCGCCATTGCACGCCGTGCGGCGCGCTGCCACGCAGCCATGCTCCGCTCTACTGCTCTCTCATCTCCACTGTAGGCTGACTCTGAGCTCCGCTACCGTTATGCACCATGGGTTGTCCCGCCACACACCTTTCTGAGGCACTGCCTCCTCCTCTGTTCCGCCAACCGCACACCTGTAACCTTCGGTTCCCTTCCGGGGCAGCACTCCATGGCGCCAAACCCTGTGGAATCAAATGAAAACAGCGCCCCCCTCCGCTGGTCCCACCACCAGGCGCAGCCACCCTGTGACACCAGCGTTAACAGATCACAGCTTTTCTTTCATCACACATACAGAGACAGAATGACGAGCAGCAACAGACAGTAAGCAACAAACACAAATCAAACAGCAACACTTCGTTTCAGTTCAAACTGCACATTACAACCAGGAAAGGTTAAAGCTCCACGAGAGAAAGTTGAATCTGTTCATAAAATCTGGACAGACGATCAAAACTAAAAGATTCATTCTGAAAACAAACATCTTAATATACAAAAACAACACAAACAGAACAAAGTGAACATAACAAACATACAACACAAAGTGCATAGATACGGATCATATGTGAGATTATTATTATTATATTAAAGACAAATATGTGAATACAGATTTCTAATGTTTTCAGTGGTTCACAGTTCAGCTTGCAGCTCACAGTTCAATAGAAGTAAATGGAGAAATCTTCAAGCCTACAGCCCACATTCAACCTCTGCTGGTCCTCTATACTTTGAGCTAAGGACGACATTCGAACTTCTCAGCATTCAGAAGACATTAACCTAGTCAGCTTGTATTCAACTTTTTTTAAGTTGAACAGTTTTAGTTCTAAAGTGTTTTTGTCCATCCCCCATAAGCCACAATGTTAATTTTGAGCCTAAATTTCTGGAGGAGAGCAGACGAGTTAGGTACTTTTTCTGCATCAAAATGACTTGATTTCACTATTGCTGGTTATATTTGCCAGATTATAACCAAACCAGTCCTTTTTACCTGATGAAATACCTTTAAAGGGATGCTTCTGTGTCTGAAGAGTTTGTTACCTCCAGCAGCTGAACCTCAACATTTACACCTCACGTATTAAAGAACAAAACATACTGATAGGAAACATGTCACATTTTACAAATACAGTAAACTACAATAAGCTGCAGCTCGTGGTACATGGAGAAAGTCACCATTCAGAAAGAGACAAATTGTTGTGTTCAGAGAAACTGTAAAAACTCAGATAAACTCTGTCTACAACATATTATAAGTGGGTCTTCTTGTTAATTCGGCTCACAATACAGTGGTAATAGTTAATACGTCAAATCAAGTCTTGAGGTTACATTTAAACATGAATAAAACTTCAGATCAAACTTGTTTCCATTAGGAGAAAAGTGGAGTGTTTCCCATCATGCATGGTGTTCTGTGGAGAGAAGAGAAACATCTACAGCTGTCTTTATGATTTAATTCTGATGCTTCAGACACATATCGATATATACGAGAGGAAGATGGAACAGGAACAGAATAACCTGTGATTTCCCTCTTGGGCTGTGCAGGAAACTTTGAACCAGATAACTGTCAGAGAGTCACAGCAGTTTGGCTGTGAAGTGACAGGCCGTCACTAGAAATGCTAAATATTTCTCCATTCCTCCATTCAATGCACAACATGCTGGAACTTGTAAAGTTTGTGCATGTACCTGAGAGGGGATTAAAGGTGGTGAAGTTGCTGATGCTGCTCACACAAGCAAAAGTGAAAATGGATGACAGCCAACACAGAGTCACACTAGTTTGACTGTTAAATGGTCTCTGTTCCACCCTCCTCTCCTGAGAGAAGAGAAACATCTGCAGCTGTCTTTATGATTTAATTCTGATATTTCAGACACAGATCAATATATATGAGAGGAAGATGTAACAGAGACAATATGAAAAACTGTGATTTCACTCTGAAGCTGCTCAGGAAACTTTGAACCAGAACAAAGGGAAGTTGTCAGACTGGTTTGTCTCTATAGCGACCTCATTCATTCGTGGGCGTGAGGTTAATGGGACATTTTTTGAAAGTAACTAAAAGTATTGTAATGTGTAATGTATTAATCTACGCAGACAGTAATATTGTAACTCAATATATTACTGCCTACTAACTGGTAATATGTGCTGTATTGCAGTAACATGAGCTGAACATGATGGATGAATGTAACAATAGGATGATTTTAATCCTTCTTACAGACACTTGTAACACAAAACTACACTCCACTGCACGTCACACTACGTCACACCCGCGCGCGCGTGTGTGTGTGTTGTTAAACAGTCGCGCTCTCATTTCCGGCTGATAAGATGAAGCCTCGTCTGGATTTGTTCGGATCGACACACACGCTGAATGATGACGCAAACACACTTTAAACGCTACACAGTCATGTATAATGATAAAGTTCATACACCGAACTGTGTGTCTCTCAGCTGAATGACGCAACACAAACTGGCTACAAAGTTCCGAGTCAGCAGAGAAACACTGACGTCAGGACTTTTTCTTCTGCACGTGACAGTTTTAGTTCATCCTCTGAATGAAACATCGTTGTTACTCACATGGAAATAAGAACCACAGGTCGAGAGTCATCCTCCTTCTTCTGTCTGTAGAACAAGTGACTCCGGTGATCAGCAGAGCAGTGAGCAGTGTGTGAGGATGGGGGCGGGTTTGGCTCCTGACTTCATCACGTAGTAAGCACGAGACAGAGAAGCCGGTGTTTGTTTTGATAGATGTGTTTTAATCACAGCAAATATACACAGAGGCAGGAAGCCCGCCCTCTACACCTGAGCCACGCGCACATTGCTGACCAAACAAGGAGCGTTTTACCACCTTTGGAAAATCACCTGAGCGTGTGACGTCACAGCAGCCTGCCTGGTGTGTTTTGACGGGAGGCTCGTCTCTGTTGATCAGTCCTACTTCCTGAGACATTCCTCGAAGATGTACAAGAGTAACCTCCACATGTCAGACTGCTAGAGAGAGATCGTCTGATCTGTGTCGTCCAATCACAGCGTCTGTTTTTACAGTTTTTTACCCTCTGACTCTTATCACTCTTAACGGTCTCCTTGAGTTGTTGATCAAACTTGTCTAAATCCTCCAGTTACATATTGTCAGTGTTGGGAGTAACGGCGTTTAAGTATAACGGCGTTATTTTTTCAGTAACTGAGTAATCTAATGAATTACTTTTCCCATCATTACAACGCCGTTACCGTTACCGACTATAAAATGTGGCGTGTTACAAATTGAAGTTTCTCATTGAAGCTGTTGTCATCCGACTCGGCTCTCAGCCACCGGAGCAGCAGGGCTGCTTTATTTTTCTCCGGTGAGGCAGGAGGGAGGGGCGGAACAACCGCAGAGGTGATGATTGGCTCTCTAAGGTAGAGTGAGAGTTCGTTAGCCAATCAGAGGCAGTGTTCGGTTTACACACAAACCACACAGCCTCGCACACACAAACTAGCAGAGGTGAACTGCAGCATGGCGAGTCCAAAGGGAAAGTTTACGTTTTCAGAGTGGAAGAACAGACACTACTTCAACCTCCTTTGTCCACGTCCGTTTTAAGCAACTCAGATCTAATGAAGCATCTCTCAAATGCACGCGCTTCTACAACACTAGTGGCCAAAAACTCCGTTGTTGATGATGATAGCAGGTGTGGCTAACGTGAGTCCTGCTAACACAGAAGGACACGGAGCCATCCGAGCAGCTAAAGCTGGATGTTTCTGCTCCAGCTTCACTAAAACATGTGACACAGACTGAACTGAATGCAATGATAGGCAGGTATGTTGTTGAGAACTTGCTCCCGTTATCAACAGCTGACCCAGACTCCTTCATTGGCTAAATACCAGGGAGAGCAGGAGCCGGTCCGCCATGCAGAAAGACATTTTCTAAATAGGCTACATAAATGCCGAGTACATTAAAATCAATGCCGAGCTCAAAAGGGGAAGAAAAGAAAGTAACGCAAGAGTTTTTTCTGGTAACTAGTTACTTTTATATTGGAGTAATTCCGTTACTAACTCAGTTACTTTTTGAGAGAAGTAACTAGTAACTATAACTAATTACTTTTTAAAGGTAACGTGACCAACACTGCATATTATACATGTGTACAAGTTACACAAATATCTTGAAGTTTCCAGATCTGACTCACCAGGACGTTTGGATGAAGATAAAAACTCTGACATGAAGGGAAATGATAGTTGCTAAAGGGCTCTGTGGCAGTTTGGCTGAATGAAAAACACAACTGACAGCTTACTGCTGGAAAAAAGAAACTGTTTATTGATGGACAAAATGTTTAAAAGATTTTAAAATATGACAAAATAAGATCCTTTGAGGTGAAACAACACAGAGAATACCTCTCAGTTTAAAAAGGACAGAAACAACATACGAACTGTACATGCAGGATTATTACTTGTATCCAAAGTGTTGACGTCTGTCCTGAATCTAACACTGAACAAAGACGTTGACCTTAAAGCTGGAACCCTGCGACACAAGCTCAAACATCTTTCATTAGACTTGCAGTCAATGTTTCCAACAAAACTTAAAAACAAAAGGTGACAACAAAATGGTAAAAATGAAAAGTAACGAAGAAGTGCGTGAAGAAAATTGGGACTTTGCTTCAGTAGTTAAAATCCATATTAAGCCATTATTTTACATAATCTGCCAACAAATAAACTGTACCGAATACTGAGCATGTCTCGTATTTCTACAGCAGTCGAATGAAATGCTGTCAACCAGCTTCCTCTTCCTCCTCTCCTCTCTCCTCACAGGCCTGGAAGAACAACACAACAAACAAAGGTACTGGGTTACTCAAGATGTGAAGATGCTTTCTGACATGTTATTCTGGCTTTTATCCATTTGACCAGCTGTGGACGATGTCACTACAGTCTGGACGTTATATGGCAGCATTATTACCGAGAGATGATCCTGGTTTGACTTCAGAATAAACAGTTTCATCAGCTGCTGCAGGAGCTGATCTTCCTATCAATGGAGATAAGACATGGACATTGTCAGGGTTCACGTTTCAACTGGAGTAGTTTACATTTTTACAGACTTGAGCTTTGTATGAAGTAAAACAAATTCTTCTTAAGTAATGCATATAATATACAATACATCACTTAAAAGAAATATGAGGCCTAAAAACAATAAGTAATAACAAACAGCGAAACCAAGACTAACATGTTGGAGGATAACGACAGCAGGTGGATGCAGACTTTACTGACCTTTCGTCTTCTTGCCTTTATTGTGGTGGACGACTTGGGCATACAGCAGGTTGTCGTCTGAAACAGAGGGCAGATCTCAGGATTTGTTGATGAAATGTCAAACTTAGAAAAACCCCAAAGTGTGAAGGGCCAGAGAAATGTGTGAGATTTACAACTCTGGTGACACCTCGTGGTAGGTTTTAATACTTTGCCAAGGGATAACAAAAGATTAACAACTAATAACAACAAATAATGACCTCCAGTAAAACGATACACAACATTTCAACCCAAACGTTGAACATGACAGTTGTAACTGACTGTACCTGCCGCTCTGGTCCTCACATCAGAGTAAACTGATGTCTCCTCTGGTGTTTGTTGTTTCACTGTGAAGACAATCACATGAATCTATACAGAAAACAAAAAAATCAATACTTTTTACATTAGAGATATTTCTATTTACTTCCTGTATTTAGAGAACTCACCCTTCTTCCCAACACGTTTAAGTTGGATTGTAGAATACGTGACGTCCTGGGATCCACCTGCAACTGTAAATGTACATATTCACTTCCTGGATTTTTTATAGATCACTTGGAATCAGTTCACTTAAATCATTCAGTGGTTGCATTTCTAACGTTCACTGCAGAACCTCAATAGATTCAGAAACAGTAAATGATCCAGAGTAGAACATGTGGTACCTCTATATCAATGATGACAGACATGCTGCTACACAGTGAAGTTGACACTCAAAGTAACTACATCATTAATAGTCACGTGTCATCAAAGGTGAAATTTTCACAACGCACACTGATAATAAGGTTGTTAAGTGCCGTCGACCTGAAATCTTTTCACTTATATTTAACTGGTTGTTAATAAAAGGTATAAACTGAGTGTTTGACTGATTCATACAGACAGAC
>CAEMYA010001194.1:10048-29273 GCA_903131615.1 Diplodus sargus
TATGGCGTTAAAATTCGAGTGCACCTAAATTTTGTGCCAGTGCACCTAAAAAAAAAAGTTAGGCGCACCAGTGCAACCAATGCAAAAAGTACGTCTGGAGCCCTGAGTGTTGTTCTCAGATGCTGATGGAGGGGATGTGGAGGAGACAGCACCATTCACACAAGCCAAGGGTCTAAGATAGCTCAGTGTGCGCACCTTTGGTTGGTTTAGATGACGTTGAGCTGGTGCGATGGAGCGCCTGTCAGTCAACATGGAGGGAATAGCAGCACCGCTGTCAGCGCTGCAGGGAAAAGCACTGTTCGTCATAAACTTGCGTCTGGAGGCCTTGTGCATATAGCGGGGACGACGAAGGAGACCAAAAGATTTAATCCTAGCGATGGAGTTTGGGGTGAAGTTACAGCAGAGGTCCAGGAGCCCCAGCGCTGAGTATTTAAAGACCCCGTCAGCAGCGGCGGAACAGCGACCAACCAACATCTTCGCAGGTCGGGGGAGATCACAGTAGCAGAGGAGAGTGATACAGGAGCCAGGCGGTGAATAATCCTGAGGTTGTAGTGGAGAGAGGACCAACGGTGTAATGCTGGATAGCCCAGAGTATTGAGAACGCCGGTTTGGAAGTTAGCCTTTGCCAACGGTTAATTAGCGGGGCTAACAGCGGAGCTAACAGCTGACCAGCGGGGCTAACAGCTGATCAACGACGTTCAGGTGCGCAGCCTTCAAAGTTTATAGCGCAGGCCTAGAGCTTAAAAAGACAGTTTGGCTTTCAAATTTTCAGCAGAAAAAGTTGTTTTGTTGTGGATGGAGAAGCGGCGATATTCACGCCAGCGTCCTCTCGCATCCGGTTGCCATGGTGTTATGTTTTAACATGGTCAATTTTTTTAAAGTATGAATGCACAATTGAATTTTTTAATTCATAGAATCAAATTTACTATTAAGATGGCATTACAATTCTGTATTTTGTCTTTTTTTACTGGTTTTAATACCTATATTAGTATTTCTTCCTCCTTACCCCAAATCATTACTGATCTTATCATATTACCTGTGTGACATCCTCATTGTTGACGTAATTCAATGTTATCACAACTGCCTCGTCACCGTCTGCTCCGCCAAGGTCATCTTCCGGATCCCATTCAATTGTATCTGCCTCGTCTACTTCTGAAACATCTTCAAAAGTTTCATGACAGATGTGCTCAGGCTCTGTTTGCGGGAAGTCATTAGGAACTGCACTGGTCAGATCAATGATTTCAAAGCAGGAGCCCAGGAAATCATTAGAAGGCTGGAAATTATTCCAAACTTTATCATCATCACTTGTGTTGGTGTCCTGCCCCTGGCCAATGAGAGTTTGTTTAATGTCTGTCAAATGAGAGGGAAGTGATTTTCCTTGACCTTGTGCTGTCACAGTCTCAGATATTGCTCTTTGTTTTTTAGATCTTGGTTGCCTCTGGAAATGCAGATTCTGCAACAAATAAGACACATGTTTTCAATGTTGTTGTCAGCAGTAATTTAAAATCATGGCAAGGAGAAACACATGTTCCACAGTTAACATTAAAAGGTGTGCAAAAAATACATATGGCTCAGAGAAGCTCCGCTAAAGTCCATTAAGAAGGAAGGACAACTTGAGCGATTTAAAACATTTTTTTTTTTTTTTTGATTGTCTTTCATCTTCCCTCAGTCTGTAAGATACATTGGCAACAAACGTATACATACAGTATATATAGGGGATATTCTGTCATTAATAAAATGTTTCTTACTGGTGAAAAAAAGGTGTGTACCACACTCAGCCAATGCATTAATGAATACAACCAAGTAAGCATTGTATTAATATAGTAATCCAAAAATTAAAAAAACATTAAAAATACATGTGTTAAGTTAAAACAAAAAAAATTATCTGACCACAAATGTAAACAATAAAGTACTAGTAAAAGTGTATCCTACAGAGGTGCAAGTATATGTAGATGAAAGTTTCTGACACATACTGGGTGACTAGGGAACACACAAAGGAACCTCTCTCTCTCTTATGGAATACATGTGCATTATCTTCTAATGAAGTTATTACCTGAAGTGCAATCTCTGAGCAAATTCTCTTTCCATCGGTCCCTGTCATTATCATTACTTTATTTATTACAAATATATTTCCTACTGCCACAAACCTGTTCACTTTTGTCACTGTCAGATGAATGCGTATGATCCAGCAGATCTGTAAACGAATCATCTGCATCAATGCGAGATCCATCTTCAGTCAACTGTGAATCTGCTCCTTCACTGATGTTGCTAGATAAATCCTCAGATAAGGAATCTTCAATACATTCAACCTCTTCACATGAAGATCGTTCTGTTGAAGGTTCTTCTTTTTTTGTGCAAATGTAAAATCTAAGCAGCTTCAGTTTGCTTTGTTCATACAGTCTGCCAACAGTGTCATCAAAGGGAATCTTGTTTCTTTTAAAATCACAGATGTCAAAGGTAAACTTATCAGCTCGCCCTTTTGTTGACTGTCCATCTGGGAAAAATAGGTCCTTTCCCATTTCCAAAATCTGAGCAACAGTTGTCGTTTTGTCCACAGTTGCATGTCTTGTTCCTCCGCCTTTGCTGGTCCTTACTTGATGGTATTCATCACTGCCAAAATGAAGCCATCCAATTTCAATCTTCCTGGAGGTCTTTTCTCCTGCAGAATTTTTGGGTCTTGTCATCCCTTCACTTCTCTTTTGGAACAGACTTGAAGTTCCACACAGCGCTTCTTTTGTCTTTGATTTCATTTTTTTGCGTTCCTATTTTATCTCTCAATCTCTGTATAAGAGTATCTTTATCAGTGCTGCACTTTGTTGACAGAAAGAGAGGATAGCTACTCGGTCACCATATGAAGTGATATATCTTGCCATTTGCTCATCAGTCATGAGGGATAGCACTGCCTTGTCAACCTGCAAACATAATATAGAAGAAATACTTTTAATGCTTACTTTGAACATGAATGATAAACACACACACACACAGATCAAAAGCCAGGACCCCCCTCATTCAAAATATTGTCTGTGATTCAATGGCAGCCAGCCCCTGGACATAGCTGGTCTTACAGTAATAGAGATTGTACAAAGAGACGCCAGATAGAAAGCTGGCTTACTTCACATGAAGTCAATTATATCCATTTCTCTTTTGCAGAAATCTAGTTTTGTTTTCTTGTTAATTTATTGGGTGCAGTTTCCAGTTAATGAGTAGTAAATAGTAAATGAAAAGCCCTGCAAGTGGCAGCACATTTATTTATTCTGCTGCAGAAAGGTGTTCATGCTAATACGTCAGCAAAAGACAGTGCTCTGTCAGTGATCATTTGGTTTATCCAATTGCCTGCATTATTTTGATGCAGTTTTGGTCTTGTTAAAGCCTGGCCAACGTTAGGTCATTAATAAAATAATCTGCAAATGGAGATCGAATTGTGTTTATTAAGGTTTCTGCTCACTGCTCCCATTTCAGTAAGATCACTGGCAAGAGTTGCTTGCTAAATTATATTTTGTGCAAAGCTTGTTCATCACTAGGACGAGCAAGATCAAAGCTCTTTAAGCACAAAACGTGTCACTGTAATATCTTCAGATATACTTAAAGAATGGATGGATACGGGAGGTCAGTTGTGGCTGGTTTACTGGGAGCACTTCACAGATTAACAGGAACATGTCAAGAGGGCAAACATGCCAGCAAAGGCGCTCAAGACTGACTACTGGGTAAAAACAACATTTGTCCTAGGTTATGCTGCCACCTAGCGGACATCACTCAACATAGCACTACATTCTCAATCCTCTACATTCCTCCCTCCTTAAGCTGTTTTCTCCCTCTCTCTCTTTTTTTATTTTTTATTTTTTTATTTAAACACAACAACCTGGTAACATCTTGCGCGTACTCCATCATTACACTGAAATAACACTTAACAGATACTCAAGTTTGTCTCAAGAGTAACAAAAACAATCAACAATCACCAAGTTTTTTTTTTGTTTGTTTTTTTTAAACACACACAGTCCTTCAGATAACCTGGTTTGCACACAGTCCTTTGTGACCGTCGCACCGGTTCTACCACAGGTTGTGACAGCCGCGCAGCGTCTGGGGGCGAAATGTCAGACACTGATGGATTGACTTTGCCTGCAGCAGGTTTTGAGATATGTTGAGTATTTCCTGCTGGAATAGGGCCGTTTCCCTCCAGAGTGGAGGTCCCCGATGGTCCCATTACTGCTGTGGGTGAAACAGACAGTCCAAGTGGTTCTGTGACCTGTGGCTCAATACAGTCCCTTTCCTCAGATCTTGCCAGTATCTGATCCACATGTCTGTGCACAATATTTCCATCTCCTAACATGACCTTGTAAGAGACAGGACCTGTGATCTTTGTTATGAACCCAGGAATCCACCTAGGACCATGACGGAAGTTTCTTGTGACCACCGCATCTCCTTCTTGGAATCCTCTCTCTTTAAGCTGCTTGTCATGATTTTTCTTTTGGCTGTTTTGATTCCTCTCCACCTTCCCTCTGCGATCTGGGTGGATCAGATCCAGTGTAGACCTTAACTTTCTTCCTTGCAACATTTCTGCCGGTGACAGCCCTGTGGTGGACTGCGGAGTGATGCGATAATTAAACAGCACTCTTGACACTTTGGTGGTGATGCTGCCCTCACCTGCCTTTTTCATCATTGACTTGAATGTCTTGACTGCGCGCTCAGCACAGCCGTTGGATGAAGCATGATAAGGAGCAGAGGTGATGTGCTCAATACCATTCTTCGCCAGAAATTCTTTGAACTCTGCACTCACAAAACATGAGCCATTATCT
The DNA here is from genome assembly GCA_903131615.1 of Diplodus sargus. Lineage (NCBI taxonomy): Eukaryota > Metazoa > Chordata > Actinopteri > Spariformes > Sparidae > Diplodus > Diplodus sargus. The sequence goes on from CAEMYA010001194.1 coordinate 14,842, forward strand.
GACACAATGGTCTCTGGTATCCCTTGGTTGCTAAAACTTTTTTGCAGGCATTCAATCGTGATGGCTGAGGTGGAGGCTGTTACAGGATAAGCATCCATCCACTTTGAATGCGCGTCCATCAAGATCAGAAACATGTGTCCCATAAAAGGTCCTGCATAATCAATATGTAACCTCTGCCATGGTTTGCTTGGCCACTCCCATGGGTGACGTGGTGCTGGGGCAGGCAGGTTATGGTGTTATTGGCATGTGACACATCGTTTAGCTACAGTCTCAATGTCAGCGTCCAGCTTTGGCAACCAGAAGTAGCTTCGTGCCAAAGCTTTCATCCTAGTGATGCCTATGTGACCATGATGTAGTTGCTTTAACATGGCTTCTCGCCCTGGTGGCGGTACCACCACACGTGACCCCCACAGTACACACCCATCTTGTACACTTAACTCTGTTTTTTGCACAGCGTAAGGTTGAAAACCTGGGTCTAAGTCATGCTGTGGCCATACATGTTGGATGAACTGTGTCACTCTGGCCAACACAGGGTCTCTGTTAGTCCACCTGCTCATTTCAGCTGCTGACACAAAGTTACAGTCTCCATCATGAGCACTCTTTCCTCCTGCTCCTTCTGGGCTGAAGGTTGCTGCAGCGGGAGTCGACTCATGGCATCCGCGTTGCCATGATGTTTTCCAGGCTTGTATACGATCTCATATTCATATGCTCTCAGTGTTACAGCCCATCGCTGAATACGAGGAGAAGCCATGTTAGGTACCGCCTTCATCTCGTTGAAGAGGGATAGCAAGGGTTTGTGATCAGTGCAAATGACAAACTTTTTCCCATACAGATATTTGTGGAAGCGCTGAATGCCAAACATCACTGCCAGACCCTCTTTGTCTAATTGTGAGTAGTTGGATTCAGCTGACGTCAGCGTCCTCGACATGAAGCTGATGGGTCGCTCCTGTCCATCTGGCATTCGATGCGATAACACCGCCCCCACTCCATAGCGCGAGGCATCAGAGGACAAGATCAGGGGCCTCATGTATCAATGTTGCGTACGCACAAAAACCGCACACCGTACGTCATTTTCCACGCCAACGTTCAGATGTATCAAAAGTGAAATGACCGTGGAAATGTGCGGTGCGCCACACCAGCTTCATGGCTGGCGTACGCACGTTTCTACAGCTATTGCTCCTTTGGCGACACGTAGAGGTGATGCTAGGAAACTGATAATTCTGTGAAAACAATTAGTCCTCAGAGTAATGTGCACATCAGAGACACATTAGTGGACAATTAATACACACGTGTTTACAATCATATGGATGGATATAAAAGCATGGGCAAAGTGATGAAAAAATGGCATTAACAATGGCAGCCTTGGCCTTGTTAGAAGACATCGCAAATGATTATATCAGACGTGAGAGGATGTTTAGAGAATGGGAAGATCTGCTGGCAAATGAAGACAACTGGCTCATGAGTCGTTTTAGGTTGCCGAGACCAGTGTTGCTGGAGCTGTGCGCAGAGCTGCGGCCAGCCCTAGAGCGAAACACAGCCAGGAGCCAGTGGTTGTCCGTGCGCAATTCCCATACAATGCTGTTGAACAGGCCAACATTAATGCGCAATTTGCAGCAAGAGCCGGTTTCCCTAATGTAATCGGAGCATGACTGCACACATGTTGCTATAAAAGCGCCATAACAGGATGAATTTGTTTTTGTCAACAGGAAATATTTTCATTCAATTAATGTTCAAATAATATATGATGCGCAAATGCAGCTCACCAACATTGTGGCAAGGTGGCCTGGTTCAACGCATGACTCGTTCATTTTTACCAATAGCATGGTTGGTAACAGGCTGGAGGCTGGCACAGTGCGCGATGAGTGGCTTCTCGGTGAGTAAATAATGTATCCGTTTAATTGCGCCCCGAATGTAAACCAACACAATGCCCATTTGGGCACGTGCATTCAAATATATGCATTTGTTTTTTCCTGGTCAAAATAGAGCGGCAGAGCTATCTAACAAGCCCTTTATTGTCTCCTTGTGTTCAGTATTTGTGTCAATAAACACGTGCATAAAGTTGGAAATGTCACACTGCAGTAGCCACTGTGCACTTCTGCAGTCATTAATAGAAGTGTGATCAGTTTTAAAATCCTTGTAATTAAGTTGTTTTGTCCTTCTGTTTGTTTCCCACTAATGGTAGCACTTATATATATTATTATTATTATTATTATTATTATATATTTCTTTTTTTTAAAAATCATAAACCTATTTCATATGTTGTATTCCTCGGTCATTCGGCGATGGGCCGAAATCCTCCGTGTCACCTCCACCTTCACGTCGGACCATTTAAAAAAAAAAAAAAAATTTCATTGAGTGTGCGCTGCTCTGACCCCACAGCGTTCACTGCCTCACACACACGCTTCCACTCACATTTCTTTTTTTGGGAGTTTATCCCTGATGAGAGGCCACCAAATAATACAGATCTTCGCATCTCGACTTCATTTAATAGAGTTTCGAGCTCAAACTCGGTGAAGTTGCGCTTCTTCCCTTTACTCATGGTGTGAATCTGATGATGCAGAGAGGGGAATCCCCGGTGCAGGCCCTATTTAAATTAATTTGCATATTTAAATGGGGGCGTGGACAGGGACAAAGGAAAAGTGCTTGGATCCATGCGTACGCACACTTTGATACATCAGATTTTTTTTGTGCGTACGTCAGTTTCTGGATTCTAGCATACGCCATGTTTCAGTAGGAAATCCACGCAAGTCTTAGTACATGAGGCCCCAGGTCTTTTTGACTGTCATAATGCACTAACACTTCGGAAGATTGCATCAGGCCTTTGGATTCCTCAAACATGTTCTCTTGTTCTTTTCCCCATTTCCATTTAGTCTCCTTTTTTAACAGTTCATGCAAGGGGGATAACAATGTGGACAGGTTTGGCAGGAACCTGTTGTAGTAGTTAAGCAGACCCAAAATACGCATGCAGCTCAGTGACATTAGTGGGTGCTGGGGCTTCCTGGATGGCCCTGACTTTGTGTGGCAGGGGATGGAGTCCAGAGGCATCCACTTTATGTCCTAAGAACTCTGCTTCCTGTTCCATGAAGGCACATTTGTTGCGCTTTAGACGAAGGCCGGCATCCTGCAGCCGTGCCAGCACCTGGTTCAGCGTTGCCAGATGCTCTCTGTCGTCTCGGCCAGTCAGCAAAATGTCGTCCAAATATACAGCTACGTTTGGGATGCCAGCCACCAGACTCTCCATTAGACGCTGAAAAATGGCTGGACTGGAAGAAACCCCGAATGGCAGACGGTTCACCTGGAACAGACCTTTATGAGTGTTAATAGTGACATAGGGCTTAGATGCTTCATCTAGGATCACCTGTTGATATGCATGGCTCAAGTCCAGTTTACTAAACTTTTCACCACCTGACAACTTCTCGAACAAGTCCTCCAGTTTTGGTATTGGATACTGTTCCAACTTGGACACTAAATTTACTGTGAGCTTGTAATCTCCACAGATACGCACTGAATTGTCCGGTTTCAATACAGGAACAATCGGTGCAGCCCACTCAGAGAATTTCACGGGCTCAATTATCCCGATTGGCGAGTCTCTCCAACTCGACCTCCACCTTCTTTCTCATAGCATAGGGGACTGGTCTGGGTTTACAGAACTTTGGAGCTACCCCTTCTTTTATGTATATTTTTGCTGGCGGGCCCCTCCAGGTTCCCAGCTCCTCTTTGAAAACCTCCTCGTTCTGTCGTAACACCTCCTGCAGTGTCACTTGTTGTTCTATGTTGTTTACCAACACACAGTTAATTCCCAGCTCCTTAATCCAAGCTCTGCCCACCAGGTTTGGCCCTGGCCCTGCTACGACCACCACTGGAAGCTGTTTGATTTGGTCTTTGAACTGGACAGTTACTTCTGCTGCACCAAGTGTCGGCACTCTCTCACCAGTATATGTTTTCAGAGTCAGTGAACGATCTTGCAGCTCTGGCATACTCCCTGCTGACCATAACTTAGCATACTCAGTCTTTGACATGATTGTCACACTGCAGCCCGTATCTACCTCAAATTCCACCATGTTACCATTTAGGTTTAGCTTATTGGTAATAGGGTCTATTTTTGCTATTTTTGGCTCTGTCAGATTGTGCAGCGTAAACACCTCTTCTTCACTAGAGATATGTACAGGGGATTGACTTATGTGGTGTGCAGACTGCTTTTTATCCCTTTTTACCCCTTTGCTAAATTGCTTATGCTTCCCTCCCCCCTTTAGCTGTTGTTGGCCTGTAGGAGGCGAGGATCTGCACATCTTCTTCAAATGTCCTTTTTTTACCACAGGCATGGCACTTTTCATTGATAAACCGACAGTCTCTTGCCACATGTTCAGCCCCACACCTATAACACTTTAGTGGTGTCGTTTTGTCTTGCCACGTCTGTCCTGCTTCCACATTATGCACTGGCAGTTGTGCTCCGGCTTTACTCACATAGTAATGTGAGTAAAGCGATCGTCCATCGTTTTTGGTTGCAGTTGTAAGTCCCGCACGTCTCTGCTTGCGGTCTCGATGGCCTGCGCGACTTTCAATGCCTTCTCAAAAGGCAGCTCCGGCTCCGCCAACAATCTCCGCTGGATGCGATCATCTGATATGCCACATACGAGCCTGTCGCGCAGCATCTCCTTCAACTTGTCCCCGTAGTTACAGTGTTGAGCTAGGTCTCGTAGCACCGCCACGTACTCCGTCACGGACTCCGTCGCTGCCCTCGTCCAATGGCGATTCTGGGGGGTGGCCGGGGCCACCCCTGAATACTCATTGGCCACCCCTGTGGCCACCCCAGATCTGATAGGTAGTTGGTCAAGTTCCTCAACACAAGAAACAAGAGAAATGCTGTCAATCATTGATGACAGTTGATCAGTTGATTTAGGGCCAGTTTTACATTTTTAACCAACACAGTATAGGTCGTACTGAGGCTGTGAGAGCTGATTTCTGCTCAGTGGACGTTTGGCCATGCAGGTCTGGTAGATGAGCCATGAGCACACTGCATCTGCTGCTGCTGGTCCGGTCTGGTCCGGTCATTAATCAAACAGGAGGACGGTCACGTCAACTGCTGGATAAAAATGCTGAAATCTGTCTATTGAGAGGTAATTTAATGTCCAGTTAGGTCATAGTTCCCTCTGAATGTGTAGGAAAACTGTATCTAGCACTAAGTGGCAGCTAAAAGACGAACAACACTGCGCTAGCTAGCTTAGCAGCCTGCAAACCAACCTGCATTTAACGTTAGCATTTTAAAAAAAATATTGTTATTTGCATACCGCCATGAAATATGAACGGCTGTTTTCTGGACTGAAGACTGAGGGTGTTTTTTGCAGATGTGTGTGTTGAGTAGAGCTAATGTTATATTTTTGACCAGCCAGTGTGTGAAATATAGTGTGACAGTCTAGATTCAAGTAATGTTAGCTATAACACAAGAACAAGCTGTGATTTATTTATTTGCTCTGTGATTTCAGGGCTGTTTAAAGACTTTTTTCTCTTGGAGATAAAGGACTTTTTGTTTGGATCATCTTCACAGTTCACATATTTTTAGATGTTTAGGCAGAGGCAGAGCAAATTGCATTCAAATTCCACAAACGCTAGAGATGCAATATGTGTTAGTTGTGATCGAAGATGTCGGTAGTTACGTAAAAATAAACCTTTGTAGATACTATAAATAGACATAATAAGCTACACTGTTTTTTTTTTTTTTATTAGTGGAACAGGCATATACAATGTATAGACCGACAATACACTGACCAATAAACAAACAGACAAAAGACAAAAGACAGAGCAAACTCAACAACACGACAAAGACATGACCAAAACAGGACAGAAAAGAAATAAATAAATAAATAAATACACGCACAAAACAAAACAAAACCAACAAAAAAAAAAAAAAAAAAAAAGATGTAGAACTACTAAAATGAAATTAATAGTAACTACTTAGTATACCTTCACTCAAAAGTAAGTTTTTCCCATTTTTTATTATGCATTTTTATCTTGTCTTGATTGGATGCGATAATTTTTTCCAAAAGAAATTGGCGTCGCACTTTATTTCTAAAAAAAAACAAATTCAAAAGTGTTTTTGCTTGGGTTTTAAAAATAAATATTTTCCCCAAAAGGATGACCGTGTTCACAATCTGTGAGCAGTTTTTATCCAGTACTCCCAACAAAATATTTAATGGTGTAAATTCGAAGTGAATCTTTTTGGGTCTTAGCCACTTTTGAATGTCTAACCAAAATCTGACTACAGGTGTACAATAAAAGAATAAATGTAACTGATCCTCCACTTCTTCATTACAAAATCTACATAATGGAGAGTGGTTAGTGTTAAAAATATTTAGTTGTTTATTTGTGGCGGTAATTCTATAGAAAATCTTAATTTGAAAAATTCTAGAATATGAATCAATTGTTCTTGTATAAATGGACCTAAAATAATCTTTCCAGGGAATCAAAGTGTTAAACTCATCTTCCCAAAAGGAGCAGGCTGCGTGTGGAAAAAAAGACAGACATCTGCTAAATAAGAAAAAATTATACATCATTTTATTTATCTTAATTTTTGTTAACCATTTAAGAGTTTTTTGAACTTGGGCACTAACCTGCTGATTGTTACTAGAGTTTTTTAATTTCCTCCCCCAATATAATGGCACTGTAGAAAGCAGTTGATTAAAATTATAACTGTCACGTAATTGTCCATATTTTTTATTAAACTGTTCATATGCAAGAAAATTACCTGCATTGTCAAGAAGATCATTTATAAAAATAATTCCTTTACTCTGGAAATGCTTCCATAAGAAAGGTTTTCCATTAATTAACAGTGAAGAATTCATCCATATTATTTGATACTGGCTCTCGTTTAATGAATTTGGGGGATAGTACTGGAAACTTAACCAAGCTTTGACTGCATCTTTAAAAAATGGCGAAAGGTTACCCAGTGGTTCTTTTAGTAGCCAGTCCACATGTTGCGGCATCAACTGAAAAAAAGGAAACAATTTACACTCAAAAAACGTGTATACTGTAGCTAACGTTCGGCTTGTTCTCCAATGAGTATTGTGGTAGATTTTATTAACCCAAGATGCTTTCAAGGCTAAATTCATGGCTACAATGTTCTTCAAATTTAATCCACCATTTTCATAGGAGTTATATACATACTGTCTTTTAATCTTGTCAGGCTTATTGTTCCAAAGGAATTTAAACATTTTTTGTTCAATAAATTTAAATAAGGATGTTTCCGGAGAGGGAAGTGTCATGATCAAATAAATAAACTGGGGAATTACCAACGTATTAATTAATATTACTCTTCCTTGTAGGGACAAAATATTTCCTCTCCACGGTTGCAATACTTTTTCTATTTTCTCTATTTTTTGTTCATAATTTATCTTGACTAGATCTTTCGGATTTTCCGGAATATGAATGCCAAGTACATCAATGGCGCCGTTACTCCATTTAACTGGAGCAGGGCATTGTAAATTGAAATCTGTACCTCTTAATGTGCCTATCCTCATAATAGTACATTTCTCAAAATTAGGCTCTAATCCGGATAATCTGGCAAAAAGTTTTAAGTCCTCAATCAAAGAGTGTAAGGAGCTTTTTTCTGGATGCAGAAAAAGGATGGCATCATCTGCATATAAAGTTATTTTTGCTTCGAGATCATATGGTTTTAATCCTACAATACAATGATTATTTCGAATTCGATTAGCTAAGATTTCAATACTAAATAAAAATATATATGGAGACAGTGGACACCCCTGGCGAACTCCTCTAGCAAGGGTAAAGGGATTAGATAGATGTCCATTATTAATTATTCGACTAGTTGGTGAATTATATAACACCTTCACCCATTTTACAAGACTTACCCCGAAATTAAAAAAGCAAAGTGTTTTCTGGATGAAGTCCCATCTTACTTTATCGAAGGCTTTTTCAAAATCAGCAATAAATAAAAGTCCAGGTTTTTTCTCTTGATCATAATATTCTATAGTGGCAAGGAGATGCCGTATATTATCACCAATGAAACGCCCTTTAATAAAACCTGTTTGGTCATATTTAATTATTTGATCAATGATTCTTTTTATTCTTAATGCGATACATTTTGATAATATTCGGCTATCAACACAGAGAAGTGTCAAAGGTCTCCAATTTTTTAAATATCCCGGATCTTTATAATTTCCTTGTGAATCCTGCTTTAATAATAACATAATGATGCCCTCTTTTTGTGTCTCAGACAGAAATCCTAGATTATAGGAAAAATTAAAAGATTCTAACAGAGGCTTTTTAATTTCTTCAAAAAATACTTTATAAAACTCAATAGGAATTCCATCAATCCCTGGTGATTGAAGCTACACTGTTGACACCTCCTTTCTTTTTGTCATTTTAATGGAGTCAAAGCTGTTATTTAAGGGGTTGCAGAGCCCCACAAACACCTGTATTTTGCACACTGATTCTAACCCAATTTGACAATGATCCTGCTTGATGTTTGTAGTTGTAGCTATTACTTCAAAGTGAACTGACTGACTGATCGATTACATTTCTTCCAGGGTTATTAAGAGAATAGCTATGAAGAGAAGCAGAGATTTTCAGAGCTGCTTCTTCTTCAAAAAGGAAAAAGTCAGAGCCAGCCGCAGCTTCTACCAGCAGCAGTGAACAGGCCCGGTCCAGTCAGCAGCCTCAGTACAGCAGCAGTGACCAAGAGCAGTCAGCTCCCCCTGCACAGGATGGTAGGTCATGCTCGGATAGATGGAATTTACCATGTAGACTCGCATTCAAGTTGTTTGTCACTCCAGTCATACAATTACAACTGTCTGAAACATCGCTACACAAGAACAATCGTTAGAACAGTTGTAAAAGCAGAAGGACAATAATAAAATGTGCATAATACATAAACACACACGTATCCATGTATGTATGTACATGTGTATGAATGCGTGAGTGTAAAAAAGTGTGTATATATATACGTGTGTGTGTGTGTGTGTGTGTGTGTGTGTTAGTGTGTGTGTGTGGCAGAACCTCCAACCTATTGATGGCTCAGATTTCACAGATATCTGTGTATTCCCACAGCTGACCTGCCACACCCAGAGGATCAGGAGATAGTGAGAGATGAGTGTGATTCAACAGTAACTGGAGCTAAGCTGCTAAGCATGGTATGTCAAGTTCTGTTTTGTCCAGATGTGTCATTCATGAACAGCTACCTGAAGTTGTCGTGTACTCTCATACATGATTTCCTTTAAAAAGGATGGTCCAATTTTGCACAAAGTGTATGCTATTTGTTTGCTAATACACAGCAAACCCCACACTTAAACATAGACAGTCTATTCTTTAAATCTCAACCGCGGTCGGCTGCGTACGTGGCAGTAAACTTCGCTATGCCATGGCCACCCCACACTAGCTTTGTGTCCCATCTTGGCCACCCCAGGAAAAATGTCCTGGATACGCCACTGTCCACAGCTAACGTGCATGACGTGCCCTGATTAGCTACCGAAGCTAGCGCTACTTAGCGGTTTCATTTTCTCACATTTATAACCTTGTTAACATCAAAGCATGCCACTGACTGATCACCCAGTGCGCCATCTGGTTCCCTCTCGCCCGTTGTAGGGGCTGATGGCTTCCAGTGGGGTGACAGCTGAATGTGACCGCTAACGCTGCTGGAGACCTGAATACACAGCCGCTAGCTCGGCGTTAGCTTAGCTTGTTTGTTAGCTTTGCCGAAAACGCACACTACGCTTTGACAATCTGAACGCACTGCATTTCATTTTAAATAGCAATGACTACAATACAGTGTGATTCATGAATTCAATATGACTCTTACCATAGCGCATTTACAGCAGTAACGTTCCTGTACACGGGTGGAGAGCCGGTGAACCGGGGGACTGACGAACTGCTTCACACACTAGTCGGTCACTCTCTGTTGTTGTTCTCCCCCCCAAGCCAATCAGTAACCGAGGAACTTGACGTTGCCTCTTGATTGACGAATAAGAGGTCGAATACAACAAACAGCACGGTAGGATGTACAATAAGCAGGCTAGGTGTCAACACACATAAATAGTTGCAGACAAACACTATTTAACACATTATAGGACTATAACAATAACAAAGATCTGATCAAGCAAACGTTTTAAAAAAGATAGAACTAAACTGTAACGTTGATAATCTGGAAACTTCTTCAAGAAAAATGCTATGGGAGTTTGACTTTAAGATCAAAATTCAAGATTCAAAGATTTGTTTGTCACATGCATTGTAGAAGTACAGCAGGCTAACACTAAAGCTGCCCACACCTGTGTGCAGGTGCTCAGGATGCAAACTCCTTGGCTTTCCCTGGTTCACAGCCAGAGTCGCATCACTTCAGCACCGAGCAGCTCCACTTGCTTTTTGTTTCCCATGGTGCCAACCAGGCTATATGATACAACTATATGATAATTAACTTACAAGTTAATTCACAAAGAAGCACAGCTGTAGGCCGCTCACATCATTTAGAGACAAGAGAGACAATAAAAGGAGCAAACCCCATGAAATGAAGTGCGGTCAATATGACCGCTTATGGCAGAAATAGGTAAAACATATCTGGGTCACTTTTTACTTTCTCTCCTCTTTTTCTTTGATACCCCCTATTTCTCTTTCTTTGCTCCTCCACTGACAGTTTCTGTCTAGCCATGCTTGCCTACAGTACAGATCAAACAATAAAATGGAATACTTATTAGAAATCTAGAAATGTGCAATTTAAAACTATGCAGTGTGTGTCTGTGTTACACTGTTTAATTAACCATGATAGCTTTGTATATTGTCATCTTTAGTTACAGGGCAACATCTTGTTACAGCATTAACTACCACATAACTACCACGTTAGAGCATTATCTAACATGTTAATGGTGTAATAGGGCTATAATACTCAGTGTCATAACCTCATCAGCCTGTCTTAGCTCTAGAAGTTAAATGTTATGTATACAGCTTTATGTAAATCCACCCATATATGCATATAAATATGTAAATGGAGCCAATGCAATAACATTGGAATACTTTCCAATATTCAAAAATACTATTATATTACTAACCTAACCCAAAAATCAAGTTATGAAGTGCATAAATGTCAAATTGTAGAAAAAAGCGTCACACCAAAAATCTGTTCCTTCACGTAATTGCTAGTTGAGACCCTTGTCTACAAATGCATCCATTTCAAATGATTGTTATATTTAAAAAAATAATAATAAAAATCAGATTTGAAACATGTTTTGTCCCTTATCTCATGAATCATACCATTACATCTTCTATCTTTCCCGGTGCACTGCTTCCTGTTTTGGCTTACGCCCATGGGCAGCGGGTAATGGAGGCTAGGGGAGGCTGAGCCTTCCCAAATTTGAAGCTGGAAAATTGTGAAAATCATGTATAATAATATGCACATAATGTGTGCATATTATTATACATGATTTCATGCAGCTGCAGCGGGTGATGGACTGGCTGGTGCTGGGCGTCGATATGCAGGCACCTGTTTATTTTTATTATTACCGTTTATTTGTTTCAATCACTGAACGCGGCAACTTGTTACAGGTGTTTAATTCCTTCCTCTCAAAAATCCGGGATTAATTCGCCAGCTTCTCGGTGAATTCTCTGGCATCCTTCTGCAGGTGAAGTTGTTGCGGCGGAGGAAACGATTCAGCCAACCAGCACTCGCTGCAAACTCCCCATCTCTGCTGTCACTCACGGTGGCGGGCATTTGTTCCGCCATCACCCTGATCACTTTGCGGGACACTCTCTCCTGGTGCCCGTTTGCTGATAACTCATCCCAGCATGTTTATCTCAGGCTGCTCCTTCTTCCTCCCTCCAGCAGGCAGCCTGGTCCTGCTGCTGTCCTCCTCGGACAGACGCTGAAGCTCAGTTTGATTTTTTTCGGCACTTTTTCTCTCTGTTCTGGTCGACAGAGAAACATCTAGCAGCTGCTTCTCCCGAGTTTTTTTCTGCATATTTTACAATAGAAAGTTTGAATTTCAAGTTGTACTTTTAATTGTTTTGCTGCACCGGAGCCATGGCGATCATCAGTGTGATACTGACTGACAGAAAGCAGCACAACACGTGAAAAAGGCGAAGAAGATAAATGGGCAGTGTCAGAGGTCGCGTCTCCTTCCTTTACTTGAAAAAATATATAAACTAGACCCGACATTTATTTGGAACCGTTGGTTATGTATCAGAATACACACCCAGCTTTTAAAGGCAATCCTGCGGTTATTTGGTCATATACGGTAGTTACCAAGGCAAGGCGCAGCAGAATATATAAATAAATAAAGTGAAATAAAATAAAAAACGGCCGTCTATTGGCCCATTATTGATCGGCCCACCGGGAAAAATCCCGGCACTCCCGATGACCAGTCCACCCCTGCAATAGCAGTTCTCGTGTGTGTGTTTGTGTGTGTGTGTGTGTGTGTGTGTGTGTGTGTGTGCGCGCGCGCACGAGCATGCGCTTGTGATCAGGCAGCCTTCCCAAACGTCAGGCCCACCCGCCGCCTATGCTTGCACCCTCTTCAATTATCAAGTAGGATTAAATGGGATATGTAATTAATTCCCACTATTATCCTTTCTCCTTAGCACATCCATATTTCCAGCTTTAGTTTTTTCCCTACCTTGCTTTTCCTCTTAGGTCAAATTGTTGGAGCTGTGGGACACAAAGGGATTTCTGAAGCAGAACGAACTGTAAACTGTATTATATGTCTGATGTATACGATGTTTGCATAATATTTATGTTAAGATCCCTGTGCAAAATACCTACGTGTGTTTGTACATGCATACCTTTTTAACTGTTTGGAACATGTGAGAGAGCGGTATCCAAATAAAATATATTATTATGAGTATTGCATTACTATGGTGTATTATCTGGTGGTTGACCGCTTAGCAAGTCACACTTTATTGAGTGTGTGATACATTAACACATTTCTCAGCAATCACAGTAAATGGCTTTTATTTCTAAGAGCGTGTGTAGCCTCTGCCTTAGTGCACATAACGCCATCTGCTGGCATTTCTGCCTACACGCCCAAAATATCACTGAAGAGTCGCAAGCGGCTCAGAAGACTTCCGGGACTGAGGACAAGGATCCCGCGCCCCCCCCCGAATCTGATTGGCTTTGACCCTGACATTGAATAACCAATTCAGCCAATCAGAAGCATAGTTGGGCGGGACTTTGCAGCTCACCTATGTCCGCCCAAAATGCAAAGTATTAAAAGAAGTAACCGCCAAAAACTACCTAGTTCGGCGCTGATTTCATCTCAAGAGGTAAGAACTGCTTCTCAGTCTGTGATTGTCAATTGCTGTTTTGCTCCGGAAAAGGCATACAGAAAGAGAGGTTGTTATTACAGACATTTATAATTAATTATAACAACAATAATTCCTTAAAGGTGCAGTTGGTAACTCTTATAAAAGTTACTTTTTCTCTTATTTGCTAAAACTGTCACTATGTAAAGACAGCATTATATGAAACTAGTAATCTGTAAAAAAACCCAAAAAAAACAGGCTCATTAAGTCCCGCCTACTGCTCCTACTGCAAATTGCCAGAATCCACCGCGACCGGGCAACAAGAACCAATCAGAGCCAGGATGGTGTTTGATGGACTGTCTGACAGCTGTCGATCACTGCCCACGCACACGCTGCGGACAGCTCCCGCCCCCTTCCTCCTCAGCTCCGCTCGGTCAAGCTCAGGGATGAAGTTGTTTTAACGAGGCTGAGGCTGGGGCATTGCTGTCTGGCCAGCTGCTTAAAAGTCATAGGTAAGCATGAGAATGGGTTGTGTGAGTGTGGAGAATTGGAGACGGTGGTGCATGTGCTTCTTTCTTGCAAGCTATATTCCAGTCAGAGACAACAGCTGTTTATAGACCTGTATGATCTGGGTCTGTCTATGATTTCCTTTCGAGGTATCTTTGCACCACGAGAAAAATCAGACTCCTTTGGGAGGGCAGTATTAAAATTTCTGCACTCTGCTGGATTATATGTGAAAATTTAGTTAAGTAGTTCTGGGTATGACCGGTGGAGGGCAGCATTACGCTGGATAGTGTACAGCCTGCCGGAAATCAAGAAGAAGAAGAAGAAGAAGCAGACCCTGAATTGAGACACGGGCTGTGTCCAAATTCAGGGGTCCGTGTACGTTACGGCCATCCGATTATCGTTTTGAAGTTGACAAGCGGAAAACGGATAATGAGTCGTTTCCCGTTTTTCGCTTCAAAATAAAATAACGAAAAACGGAAAATGACTCGTATCCCGTTATTCGTTTTAAAATCAGAAAACGGAGAACGGAAAACGACTCGTTAACTGATATTAGATACTGTGTACGTGAATGGGAATCGGGGATGAAATGACAGTGCCATTTTTCATTCCAGATTTTGCCATACGTCTTTTTCAATGACCCGGAAGGCGCCGTGTTATGCCGCGAAAACACTTGATCTGATCCGAAGGAC
>CAEMYA010001195.1:0-11558 GCA_903131615.1 Diplodus sargus
ATTTTGCATAAAAAGCTTAATATTTCCAAAAGTATAATAGATAGAAAAGCCAAAAGTAATAGCCGTCATGTCCTTAATAAGCTGAACATTTTGAAGGTTGAATGGTTTTAATAGCTTAAGATTTGTAGGAGAAGAAAGGTGCTGAAAAACGTACGGAATCAGGAATAATACATTCCAGAAGAACAATAGTGTGAATGCTGTGTCAGCTGCTCTCTCACCTGTCTCCCCCACTCTACAAATGTTTTTTATCTGTCCCTTAATAAAGTCTGCTTCAAACAGGAGCTGATGCTGTAAAAAAAAAAAAAAAAATCTCTATGGGAAAAGGAAAAACTTTATTGAACTCCTATCTGACCTCTGGGTTGGTGTAAACGGCCTCCCAGTACTGCCAAAAGCCATATTTCCCTTCTTTGCAAAGTTTGACACATGGTCTTGACAATGTATCAAAAGGGAGGATGTAGAATATTGTAAATTGATTGTGGCATGCGCCAGGATTTGTCAACTTTTTGTTAAAAACTTTGTTAAAAAATTGCGTGATTTTTGAAACTTACAATGTTGGCAGAGGTGTAGAAATGCCTCTGTCAGCCCATCCTAAACCTGAAGGTCCTTTTGAGCATTTAATAATGGATTTTATTGAACTCACTCCATGTAGGGGGTATAAATATTGTCTCATTATTGTGAACATTTTTTTTTTTTTAAAATTGATTAACTGCTTTCCATGTAAAAATGCAAAAGCGATCTAAATAGCTTATTGAGGGAAATAATTCCTCGTAGGGGTCTCCCCTAAAAAGAATAATAAATATATAAATAAATCAATAAATAAAATAAGGACGAATAATAATGGTTCACATTGTGTAAATAGTTTCAATTCAAAACATCTCCAAAAGCTACACATAAACCTTATCACATTGTGCTTGCCATCCAGCTAGTGGAGGTGCAGTGAAACGAGCTAACCAGACCCAAAAAATAAAACTGACTACATTAATGGCAGAAACAGATTCGTCATGAATTGAGTCTTTACCGCGTGCACTGATTTTATGAGAGGCTGCCCACATAAGATGACCAGACTGTCTCCTTACGAGATAATCACTGGCTGTCTTTTGAAGACAATTAACACCCCGTTTCCTCAAAACAGGTTAACCCTCCCTAAACGGATTGGATGCTGATAAGTTTTAAGCTAGTGTTGTGCATTTAACCATGTTCTTTGAAGCTAATCATTCCATCAGGTGAAAGCTCCGCAACATCCAGCCTGGAGATTGGGTAGTGCTAAAGAACCTGAGAAGGAAGACCGGACGTCAGTCAGTGGACAGAACCATATCAGTTGAGGCTGACAACACCCTCTGCCGTTCGGATAGCTGAGAGGGGCACCTGGATCCATGCATCCCAGTGCACATTTTTTCAGAGCCATGCCACTGAAGGAAGGACAACGACCTAACCTGCGAAGTGCTGAGAGGGGACGCTGTTTGGACGATTATGGCTGCATTTTCATCTTTTGATTTGATCACTAAAATGGCCGTTGCCAAATCCTGTTTTTCAACGGAGCGAAATTAGGACTCTAAATGTCCTCATATATTCAAACCTTTCACACCACCAACTGATTCACCTAACGTCATCGATCACACTGATATCATCCATACCAATACTCAGACACCCCATCTCGTACAAAAGGGTAAAGATGGACCGTCTACGAGAACAGAAGAAGACACAGAAGAACGATACAGGATCAAAAGATCCTAAAAGGACACAGACTTAACTTTGCCAAAGAGCATAAAAAAAAACTATTTCAACAAAATGAGTTTTTTGTCTATTTTTACTATTGTTTCTTTGAAAATAACTTTGTATTCTAATTTCTGTAACAGTCAAATTCATTGATTCTTGTTTTAAAAATTGTTAATGGATCTTTTATTTTGAAACTTTCAATGTAATTTCTCAAAATGTTGTGTTGACACTTTGTGTCAAAAGGGAGGAATGTAAGAAAATTACATAGTCACCCTCTTAATGATCAAATGGGCTGTAAGGACAGGAAGAGTTGGAGAATGACAATTTGCTTAAGGTGTCAAAAGAACCCGACACATCCCCTACATGGGACTATACAGCAGTATAGATAAGATGACATTTACTGTCCCATCTGCTACATCAAAGAGTCACTGTCCTGGGAAGACAGGATACACCCAAACATCAAAGAATCATTGTAATGTAAAGAAAATGTTTTATGACTGTTGTAACTGAAGCTAACCTCCTCTCTCCTGACTGTACTTAAAGGGATATCAATTTAGATTTCGGCAGAAAAATGCTCTTGCCTTTTCTCCACGCTGCGTGAAATAAACGAGATCTGATTCATTACGCTGAAGTCTGAAATTCTTCGGAGACTTAGCAACTCTCTACCTCACAAAGGAGAATTTCCACAACACAGATTAGCTCAAGAACAGTGTGTAGAGAGCTTCATGGAATGGGTTTCCATGGCCGAGCAGCTGCATCCAAGCCATACATCAGCAAGTGCAATGCAAAGCGTTGGATGCAGTGGTGTAAAGCACGCTGCCACTGGACTCTAGAGCAGTGGAGACGCTTTCTCTGTGACAAATCGCATTTCTCAATTTGGCAATCTAATGGACGAGTCTGGGTTTGGCGGTTGCCAGGACAACGGTACTTGTCTGACTGCATTGTGCCAAGTGTAAAGTTTGGTGGAGGGGGAATATGGTGTGAGGTTGTTTTTCAGAAGCTGGGCCTGGCCCCTCAGTTCCAGTGAAAGGAACTTTGAATGCTTCAGCATACCAAGAGATGTTGGACAATTCCAGCTCCCAATTTTGTGGGAACAGTTTGGGTATGGCCCCTTCCTGTTCCAACATGACTGTGCACCAGTGCACAAAGCAGGGTCCATAAAGACATGGATGAGAGAGTTTGGTGTGGATGAACTTGACTGGCCTGCACAGAGTCCTGACCTCAACCGATAGAACACCTTTGGGGTGACTGAGAGCCAGGCCTTCCCGTCCAACATCAGTATGTGACCTCACAAATGCGCTTCTGGAAGAATGGTCAAAAATTCCCATTAACACACTCCTAAACCTCATGGAAAGCCTTCCCAGAAGAGTTGAAGCTGTTATAGCTTTAAAGGTTGGACCGACGTCATATTAAACCCTATGGATTAAGAATGGGGTGTCAGTTAAATGCATATGCAAGTCAAGGCAGGTGAGCAAATACTTTTGGCAATATAGTGTATGTGGCCACCAGTGATGCCATAACGCGACTCTAATCTGACCACTTTTCCAGTAACGAGTAATCTAACGCATTCAAATTTCCAAAGCAGTAATCAGATTAAAATTACTTATTCAAGTCACTGTGCGTTACTATTATTTTCACCGGGAGTGATGTCACGTATGCAACAAGTCACGTTCTTCATACGGTGGCCGGGAGGTGCATACCAAAATTACAAAATGTGAAACACTTTTACGAAGCGTGAGACAAATTTACATTTTGGAAAACATTTTTACATATTATAAAACAAAATAACATTACCAAAACAAATTTACATTTCAGAAAACAAATTAACATGATACAAAACATTTTTACAAACACCGAGACAAATTTACAAGTGGTGAAACACTTTTACAAGTCCCGAAACAAATTTACAAATAACATCAACCGGAAAGGGAATGTACCAACTCCAGGGTTGAACCGGAAGTGACAACCAGCAGCGGCCAATTTCGAGTTGTTGTTGTTGTTGATGGAGTTCATGGTGAGTTTAAGATGGACAGCCATCGAGTGAGGTTTTGCCCATTTTGTGGACAACATATGAGCCATTTAACATGCTTTTGTTCTTCATGTTGTCGGTCTTTA
Source organism: Diplodus sargus (assembly GCA_903131615.1). Classification (NCBI taxonomy): domain Eukaryota; kingdom Metazoa; phylum Chordata; class Actinopteri; order Spariformes; family Sparidae; genus Diplodus; species Diplodus sargus. The sequence continues at coordinate 3,832 of CAEMYA010001195.1, forward strand.
GAGTTTTTAAGAGGCATGGACCAGATCGACGGACCAGATATGCTGCAGCAGTGCATAAAATATTTTAATGAGGGACACTCGTACGCTGTAATCATGGACATGATGTCATGTTTACACGGTGTTCACATAAGGAGTAGAGGAGTAATCCTTTCTGCGATATAACCCGGCTCCATTCAGTTTGCTTTTCAGAGACCTTAAGCTGAGGGGTGTACTGCGAAGCCAGTTTAGTGGGTCAGCGAGGTATATTGAGTCTAAAGCCAGGCTGTCCTGTACTACAAAGGTGGCTCTCTTTTAACTCGGCTAGATCACCATGATAACTTATGCTTAGCTCATAACCTGGTCCCGACCTGAGGCCTGTACTGCGAAGGGGGCTCAACATAGCCAGGCTTTGTGCTCATGATGCAGCTCAACAAAGCCCCAAGTCCCCAAACAGAGTTAAACGGTTCTGCGACGGTGGTTATCAACTTAATTTGTCAAGTCCGGCTCTCTGCTTTGTGCTCTGCGCGCGTTCACATAAAAGGGCCCGTTTGACCCCATATTATTCTACTTCCGTGCGAAAATGGATCGATCCCAGGCCACATATTTTACTCAAGATGAGCAGATTCTTATTATGCAAGGCATAACCATCACGGCAAAAAGTAACACTGTCGCTGCCAATAGAGCGACGGAGGGCTGCTGGCAGAGAATTGCTGACCGTGTAAATGCGCAAGTTAACAATGATTAATATTATGATCGATATTATATTAAGGCCTTAGTGTTTTCAATTTCTGAAAGCTCAACATTGTGCAACTTTTACATATTAACCCTCATCCATTCATTTTTTAATGATGTCTATATTGTTTTCACATTTTACTGATCTCAGTTATAAAATGTGCACGTGTGTTTTATTGAAAGCGGCTGAGTGTGCGTAGGCTATAAATGTTCTGTGTTTTTTTTTATTACTGTGTCGGGATAAACAAGCAAATGTAGCTACTGTCCCTGTACAATGACAATAAAGACCTTTTTGACAGTGAAAATGGCTCAAGCCTGTAAGATGTGTGTTTGGGCGTACACTGCCCTACAACGGGTGAAACATTGATCAGTTCATCAGTCAGCAGCCAAGCTGCCCCATTATTTTGTCAGTGTGTGTTCTTGCTCAGATTTTCTGCATCACCAACTGAATAAGTAGGTTCCCGTAGCAAAAAACGAAGCGCAACACAAACACTTTGCCCGACAGTGAGCGCACAGCTTCTTCGAGTGGCATTCCTGACACTCGGCTCAATAAGTGAGCAAATGTACCGTATTCCCTCGGCTGAAAATCTATCTCGCTCATTGAGAATTTCATTAGGAAATGCCAGCGGATCAGCGCGATCTCGAAAAAGCCGCCACCGTCGTAGTGCTGCCCGAATTATTCTTGCTCCAAGGTCCACCGGGTTCTCAATGAATGGTGACGCCATCTCCAAATGAGTTACACAGTGAACCAGCGGCGCTTTCATAGCCGATTTTAAGCTGAAACTCGGAACATAACCTGGTCGGGTCAGGTTATGAGCTAAGCATAAGTTACCATGGTGATCTAGCCGGGTTAAAAGAGAGCCACCTTTGTAGTACAGGGAAGCCTGGCTTTAGACTCAACATACCTCGCTAACCCACTAACTGGCTTCACAGTACACCCCTCAGCTTATGTTCAGAGCTTCAGCTTAAAATCGGCTATAAAAGCGCCGCTGTTTCACTGTGTAACTCATTCAGAGATGGCGTCACCAGAATAATTCGGGCAGCACCACGAAGTGAGCGGCTTCTTCGAGATTGCGCTGATCCGCTGGCATTTCCTAATGAAATTCTCTATGAGCGATATAGATTTTCAGCTGAGGGAATACGGTACATTTTCTCACTTATTGAGCCGAGTGTCAGGAATGCCACTCGAAGAAGCTGTGCGCTCACTGTCGGGCAAACTGTTTGTGTAGCCCTTCGTTTGTTTGCCACGGAAACCTACTTACATTCAGTTGGTGATGCAGAAAATCTGAGCAAGAACACTGCGTGTTGCGCCATCCGCAAAGTGGTTCTCTCTTACTGAGAATCTGCAATCTTCAGATAGTGATGATATTAAAATAAAATGGGATACAGTATATTATCCACACACTTGCTGCCATGTCCGACTGCTGCTTCCACATCTTAATAAAATGCAATATGAAATATTAATCAGGCCACCTAATATTTATTTGTCACAGATAATGAGTAAAGTTAATCATTTCTTTGATGTGGCCATGAATAAACTGATGAATGATCAATGTTTCACCCGTTGTAGGGCAGTGTACGCCAAAACACAAATCTTACAGGCTTGAGCTATTTTCACAGTCAAAAAGGTCTTTATTGTTATTGTACAGTGACCGTAGCTACATTTGCTTGTTCATCCCGACACAGTAATAAAAAAAAAAACACTGAACATTTATAGCCTACGCACACTCAGCCTCGCTTTCAATAAAACACACACACGCATTCTATAACTGAGATCAGTAAAATGTGAAAACAATATAGACATCATTCAAAAATTTTAAAAGATAGTTGTTGTTTCAGTTTATTTATTTTTTAGTAATTAATATGTAAAAGTGGCACAATGTTGAGCTTTCAGAAATTAAAACACTAAGGGCTTAATATAATATTGATCATAATATGCAAATGTACCGTATTCCCTCGGCTGAAAATCTATCTCGCTCATTGAGAATTTCATCAGGAAATGCCAGCGTATCAGCGCGAACTGCCCGAATTGTTCTTGACCACAGGTCCACCGGGTTCTCAATGAATGGTGACGCCATCTCCGAATGAGTTACACAGTGAAACAGCGGCGCTTTTATAGCCGATTTTAAGCTGAAACTCTGAACATAACCTGGTCGGGACCAGGTTATGAGCTAAGCATAAGTTATCATGGTGATCTAGCCGAGTTAAAAGAGAGCCACCTTTGTAGTACAGGGAAGCCTGGCTTTAGACTCAATATACCTCGCTGACCCACTAAACTGGCTTCGCAGTACACCCCTCAGCTTAAGGTCTCTGAAAAGCAAACTGAATGGAGCCCAGTGTCACAGTGCCGCTGGGGCAGGGTTGTGTTTTGCTGTGCTATGTTTTTCTCCTCTCCGTTTTCCTCTTCTCCCTCACCTGCCCTCTTCTCGTGGGTGTGGCCAAGGCCGTGGAGACAACAGCGGAGTAATGCACCTGCCTTTCATCATCTCATCACCTGCCGTCTACATACCCCGGTCTCTCCACTACTCGGTGCCAGATTATTCCGTAACCAACGGTGATCACTAGTGCCGCTGAACCTATAATTCGTAGATCGACGATTACTCGCTCAGCTATTTTTGAATTGTCTTCTAACCCTTGTTTTGTCTGGCTCCCTCTGCAGAAGATTTCTGCACCACTCTGTTCTGTCGCCTGCCGCCTGACTGCCTGTTCGCCTGCCTGCTCACCTGTTCGTCAAGCTGCCTGCCGGACCAGCCGAATCCTGGACAGACCGTCTGCTGGACTCGGGCGACCCGCTACCATACACCTGCCTCCCTCCCCCGTTGAGCTCATAGACAATAAACTGTTTCAACTCGCAGCTCTGTCTCCGGTCTCTGCATCTGGGTTCCCACAATCTGTTGCCGTAACCCCCGGTTATATCGCAGAAAGGATTACTCCTCTACTCCTTATGTGAACACCATGTAAACATGACATCATGTCCATGATTACAGCGTACGAGTGTCCCTCATTAAAATATTTTATGCACTGCTGCAGCATATCTGGTCCATCGATCTGGTCCATGCCTCTTAAAAACTCTAAAGACCGACCACATGAAGAACAAAACCGCGTTAAACGGCTCATATGTTGTCCACAAAACGGGCAAAACCTCACTTGATGGCTGGCCATCTTAAAATCATCATGAACTCCATCAACAACAACAACAACTCGAATTGGCCGCTGCTGGTTATCACTTCCGGTTTAACCCCGGAGTTGATACATTCCCTTTCCGGTTGATGTTATTTGTAAATTTGTTTCGGGACTTGTAAAAGTGTTTTGTATCATGTTAATTTGTTTTCTGAAATGTAAATTTGTTTTATGAAATGTAATTTTGTTTTATGATATGTATAAAAATGTTTTCCAAAATGTAAATTTGTCTCACGCTTCGTAAAAGTGTTTCACATTTTGTAATTTTGGTTTGCACCTCCCGGCCACCGTATCTTCAGCAAGAGGACAACTCACCTGTTACACCACGCAGCGACACAAACACAAACAATGGAGCGAGGAGAAAAATGTGCGTTTTGTAGCTGGAATACAGTCATTATTTTGAGTTTGTGTCAACTAAAGATGAGAATATTAAGGTTCGCTGTACACTCTGTGCTGGCGACAAAGTACTATCAAGCCTCAAAAACACGACGTCAAATTTGAAGTCGCCGCACAATTAAGTTAACAGAACAAGTCCCACATGGTGGTGTTAAGCAGAGAGCTGTGAGCAAAGCCATGGCCTCGACGTCTGCAAGCAACAAAAGCTTGGACTTAGGTGCAAAACAAGTAAGCGGGGGAGAGTTGAAGAAGTTGGTCGTGCAGTATGTTGTAGAGGAAATGCTGCGCTTAAACACGGTTGACTCGCCCTCGTTTCGTGCCATAATAATCATGATTCCACTACTATCAATGCCATGCTGCCTCACAGTCACCCACACAAAGACCATGGCAAATTACCAAATACACAATTTGTTTTTGTATTTTGTGTGTATTAAACGACTCAGGGCTTGGTTTGTTTTTCCTGTCAACAAAAGATGTCTGGCAAGCTGATTACCCAGAATGTAATTCATTGTCACTCAGTTCAAGGATATCAGTTCATTATAAATACCTCTTACTCTCAAAAATATTCCATAACTCAATGTGTGAGGATAGTATTAATGGAGCGGGTTAGTCAGTTACTCATTTAACTAGCTTTCCAAAACATATCCACATCTTGTCTAGTCCATGGCAATGTATGTGAGCTTGCTCCTATTGTAAATCTTTTTAATCTGACCCGACTGCATGCATTTACTGCTGTTAGTCTGGATATTTGAGAACTGAATATTTCTTCCCAGTAAACTCCAGCTGCTAGCAGGTAAATACCCCAAAAACGCTTGGGCCGTGGGATAACAAAGTTTAAGCTGGGCACATTTATAACACAAAGATCTGCTCCTGAATCTTCCAGAACAATCTCATATAGCACAGAGAGCTAATTTTCCTCACCACTCTGCATGGTTCTCTTCATCTTGGTTCAAGTTCCCTGAAACACACCGTTGTAGATCCCTTATTTGGTTCACTTTCTGATATGGTGGTTCACCTGTAGTGCAAAACTTGGGGCTCAGTTCTGAGTCTACTGGGCATGGAAGTGCCTTTAAGATGCCATGGCCTGTCTTAAAGGAAACAACTCTATCTATTGCAAGTAGTTATAGACAAAGACCAGACAATGGATCAATGGACCAATCACCAAGTGACAGACTGGGCTATTCTGCTGGACTTCCAGATGTCTTTATCTGAATTGTGTAACAATTGAGTTCAGTGCTGGGTTATGGAATTTGAAGATCAAACTTAAATCTGAAGTGAAGACCAATTTAATTGTTTCTTCTTCAAAAGCCCTTGGCCTTTAGATGGAACTGTTCCATCTTACTGTTTTCATTGTGTGTTATATTGCAGTACTGTGACGTTCAAAATAAAAAAAAGGATTTAAAGTGACCACTGTAAAGAGGAATGTCAAGAATAAGAGAGGGGGGACAACATTCAGCAAAAGGCCGTAGATCAGAATCTAATCTCAACCTTTTGTGCATGTGGTGTATGCTCTACCAGTTGAGCTACCAAGGCTTCCCAAACATGAGTTCAACACTATAATAATTAGTCAAAAAAGGGACCCACTCCATTTCCTTGGGACCCACCTAAATGACCACCTCTGGGTCCCAGAGACTCACTCAAGAACCTATCAACATTGCTCCTTTAAGAAAATATAAAGAAGCTGGATCATGCAGTCTACAATGTACCGGGCAGGTCCTTAAAGGCACCAGGTTGCATACAAAATACAGAGAGAGTATGGGGAACAGGGCACAGACATCCATTCACAACATTGTGACCTACAAGTGTACAGTACAAAACTTAAGGGGAAAAACAAGAGATGAGCACCTTTCAGTTCTTTCAGTCTTGGAGTGTCTTTCTCAAGGTCAGCATCCTGCTCCTGCAGAGACCTGCACATCCTTTTATGGGTGAACCAGTGGAGTTTTTGGCATGTCAGGCTGCAGTAAGTTACCTTAAAGACATAGAAACAAAACATTACTTGAAAGAACATGGGGATAAGATGACATGTTTTCTCAAATACAGGCTTGACCCAAATAGAGGCCCAGTAAAAAAATCAAGGGTGGATAAACTCCTGGATTCAGTATCGCCACAGCCAAAACAGACTGCCCTCATTATAATGAATGGGATAACCGGCATCGTCAACCGATCAAGTGTGACTCCAGCCTTATGGTTATTGCGCCTGATGAGAAGGAGGTGCCCTGCAAAGTAGTCTATGCCACCAGTCCGACTTATGTTGTAAACCGCTTTGAGTGATCAGTAAGATACAGTTAATGCAGCCCAATAGAGCCTTCGGCCACCACCACAGATGTCCCCCAACACCATAACTGCTCTTACCAAGTCCTTCTCCATCATCCATGCTCTCTGCGTCCTCCTATGTTCACCCAGAGGAAAAACAGGTAGAGTACCAAGGTGCATATCAACACCTGTGGTTCCCTCAGGGGGAAGAGGGCCGTCCGAACACAGTCATTTTTTGTTATCCTGGATCCTGACAGGCCATGAATTGCTGCTGGATAACCATTTTGTGTCCTCAGTGGTCACAAACAGTGTATCTAATGATTGATTGTTTGCTGCACACACACATTATAAGATCAGTGGGCTAATTCAACACAGAAAGTGTGTGTTTGTGTGTGTGTGTGTGTGTGTGTGTGTGTGTGTGTAAAATCTTTGGAGGATAAAGGATAAAGGTGTGACCCATTGTATGCTTGAGCGAAATAGACACATCCTGTACTTTTGAACCACGAGGAGCAAAGTACATCGAAAAGGAAAAGATTACTCTCCCATTCAGGGTAATGGTAAGGTGTCCACTGACTTTTGGCCACATATTTAGTGTGTTAATATACTAATCAAACTGTAATATGTGTAACATACAAGTGCCACAAGATGGCAGTGACTTTTTCCACAATAAAAATATATTTTTTAGATAGGATGGGATTCAGCAATGAAATACTAGAGGGCCCTCAATCTAAAATGGATACAAGAAGTGTTGGTATAATGTAGAAAAAATTAACTATGGGAGCCGATCAGAAAACAAGGAGGCTTAGTACTAAAATATGACTGACTATGCTTATCAAACTGAGGGAATTAAATATAAGGGACCATATAAAATATAAGCCTGCTTCAAATCTAGGCCCTGGTCACAATGGCCCTCATTTATCAATCTTGCGTGAAAACGGGTGCAGATCTGTGCGCAGAATTCGTCTTACCACAGGACACACGTGTGATTTATGAAACATTCGTATCTGACCAATTCCAGCGTACGAATGATCGGGTCTTGATAAATGCGGCGGCAGAATTCAATCGTCATTAACATGTTACGCCCTTAAATATTCCTGGTTCGGAGGCCTCGCCCACTGAGGTCAAACATTAAGAGAAGAAACTCTGGCAAGAAGAGAAACTTTTCTGAGATGGAGATCGGCATCTCT